>JBBMOE010000006.1:3524245-3725057 GCA_037975065.1 Chaetodon trifasciatus
GAGAGAGAGAGAGAGAGAGAGAGAGAGAGAGAGAGAGAGAGAGGTGTGAGAGATGAGAGTAAATGTGAGCCAAGGGAGCTGTAATAATTGCTTTATACAATGACACAGAGCTTGCATTGAATGTGTGTGTCTGTGTGTGTTTGGTTTTGAGACAGTGAGGTGAGCTCCACAGGGACGATGTCCAATGTCCTCCACATGTCACAGTGTTTGCACTTCACATTACTGTGTACACGTGCTTTTGCAACATTAAGCACTGTATCACAAATATCTGCAGAGCTTTAACAAAATCAGACAGAACGGCCCTGCAAAGCTTTGTAATTCAGACATTTAGCTTAAAAGGTTTTTTCAGTTTTGATTAAGTATTGATTGAATTGGTCTACAGAGACCCAAAGTCCTGATGTCACCTCCAGGCCAGCTGCTTTTCTACTAGTGCCTGTGTTTCAGAGGAAAATGATTCAGGAGTGCTTTAATCTGTCTGAAAACCTGAAATCTTTTCCTGAGGTTAACTACCCATATTCTAAGACAAATGACAATCTACAAAATCTTACCAGCGCACAGCACACATAATACATCTTCATAAACGTTGATTCATCACTCACAACTGGAGTGAACTTGCACAACAAAGTTAGGCTGTTGCGCTTGGTGGGTTTCTAATAGTCAAATGCATTATATTCTGCCCCCACACCTTACAATGTAAAGCAGTGCACCTCCACCCAGGTGTGAACCGAAGCTGAGCATTTGGGCTGAGTTTAGTTTTAGTGCTCCTAAGTGCATGTCACAACTTTCTTCTTCTTTGCACTGTTTTCTATTGAGTGTATGTCAAGAAGGATCAGCAAATGATAATACATGAAGAGCTTTGAAATAATGTGTGCTATATACAGCGCTCAGCATAAGTGAGTACATCCCCTTTAAAAAGTAATATTTTAATCAATATCTCATTGAACACAAGAACAATTTCCAAAATTTTGACAAGACTGAGTTTTATAGAACATTTGTTCAAACTCATAACATGAAAGAAGGTTAATAATATAACTTAGATCATAAAATCTTCAGTTTTACTCAAATTAGTTGATGCTACCACCACTCCGTGCACTTGGTCGTCATGCACTTTTCCAACATGACAATGATCCAAAACACACATCTAAGGCCAATATAAGGCCATTTCTGAACAAGAGCAGGGTGAAAGTGATTCAGTGGCCCAGTATGTCTCCTGATCTGAACCCAATCGAACACCTGTGGGGAATTCTGAAGAGACAAGTTGAGCATCACTCTCCATCCAGCATCCAGGCTCTAAAAGAGGTCGTTCTTGAAGAATGGAAAAACATAGACGTTGCAATATCTCACCAACTTGTTCATTCCATGCCTAGAAGACGTGCTGTCCTTAAAAATCATGGAGGTCATACAAAACACTAGATGTAGTAGTTTTTGTTGTGGGGTTCATTTTTGCATCAACTAATTTGAGTAAAACTGAAGATTTTGTGATCTAAGTCATATTATTAACCTTCTTTCATGTTAAGAGTTTGAACAAATGTTCTATAAAACTCAATCTTGTCAAAATTCTGGAAACTGTTTTTTGTGTTCAATGTTATATTGATTAAAATCTTACTTTTCATAGGGGGTGTACTCATTTATGCTGAGCACTGTATATCAGAACGGTGATTGTTCGAAGGTTTGCCTTTACTCTGATCACCTCTAAAAACTTTTCATTTCTTTAATTTCAAAATTAAAGTTTGTAGGCATGAAGTGGACCAAATGAATACATTTGCTTTGTCTTGATCATTTTACCAGAACATCTGGCAAAATAATCACATGTACATGAAGACATCCGACCTTCAGCGTGCACTCTGAGTGTGCAGGTGTTTGTGAGCACATGCAGACAAACGTACGCAGGTCAATACAGCAATGTCAGGAGCAGGAATTAATGGACTCTTAACATGGCCTTTCACCTTTGACCTATCACCCTATTGCCATATGACCTACACCACCTGTCAGAGAAGAGGGAAGGAAAGAGAGACAGAAAAGAAGCCGAGAGCAGGGCAGAGTAATGAAGAGAGGAAATAAAGAGAGAAAGACGTCAGAGAGCTGAAGAGATTCAGGCTGGGTCGAGAAACAACAGCTAAAGATGCGACAAAAGGAAAGGATGAAAACAATACGTGACGGTGGCTGGTGAGAGGAGGAGGATGAAGGTGAGACTGAATGACAGACTGCAGATACAGTAACCATATGTTTGGGATTTGTTGGCTTGGAAATCAATTAGTTTGGCCTAGCTGCAGATGCTGCCATGTGAGCTTAATTGCAACAGGATGACAGGTAACATTAATTATCCTCACCTCTTTGTCATAACAACAGCCACTCATACATTAATTGGAAAGTCTTTTGTGCTTAATTATGTCTCATTTAATAACTGCTAGTAGAAATAGTCTCCCTCTTTCTCTCTCTCTCTCTCTCAGAAGTGCAGCATATTAATTATAGGCCAGCAACGTATGCTACTTATCAAAGGGTAATTTAGAACAAGCAAATGAATCTGAACGCATAAATGTGTCTCATTATTCATATTAACCTTACAATACTGGAGATACTGTAATATAGCAAAATGTGCATGCATTGAATGGTTAAGTAGCATGTTCTATATTGCTTTTGCTTGAAAAAGCTTTATTATATTTCCCAGTCAATAACAACTTATGTGACCACTTTTACCATTTAGACTTTCTAAACTTCTAGCAGAGGGGAAAGTGCAGCAGCTGATACCACAACTATGGCCGTTATTCTCATGAATTAGCTCATTTATATAATACTGTTTTTCAACATTAGAACAACGTTGTCTATTAAATTCTCAAACTTCTACTAAAGCTGCAAAATTCACTGGAAAGAAGAAAAGAAAAAACCCCAACGTGAATATGTTTCAAGGCTGATCAGTGAATAACGGCTTTCACTCATTCATAATTATAACGTATTAAAATGTAAAGCACCAAGTCACTGGGAAATAATGATCGAGAGACCTCTTGCTTTATTTGAGAAGAAATCAAATATATACCTTTTCAATGACAAAGATTTATTAGAAATATATCAAGGACAACTACAGAGAAAGAAATGAATGCATTAGTCTGCTAACCTTGGACAGCTCAGTTACTTGTGAGCTTTAGTGGTCCTCCAAAAACAGGAGAACAGAGAAGCAGAATTAGCATTTTAACTCAATGATGGATAATCCTACCTTGAATAAGTATGCTTACAATAAATGGGGCGAAAGCGTTTAGTCTTCTGGGTCCAATCTAATAATAAGCTAAAAGCGGATAAAACTGAACTATTAGTAATATTACTAATTACGGAATAACCAATCAAGCTAAGTGTTCCCAGAAAACAGTAGAGTGAGTATGATAAATTAATTATAATGCATGCTGGGAAGTTTGGGTGTATCTGTGCTGTGTGTGGGGATGTGCCTGATGAACTGAGGTGAGTGTGTGTTGATAAATACCGTGTCAGAGACCAGAGGAAGAAAAAATACTTAAAATATATCAGAATTTTTTAGTTTATTTTGTTTATAATAACGACTCTCATCTTTATACGGTACATTAGGTTAAGGACAAATGACACAATGACAATGTGAGAAGTTTTTGCATTTGTTAAAATATCAGAGTGAATGAATGAATTAATTAAGAACGAAATAAACAAAACTACATCATAAGCATTTACTTTCTTCAAGGCATCAGTGGTGGAACCCGGTGAAAGTTCCTGTTCCACTAAGGCATCGTTAAGTACCTGCCAGATTCACTTTGCATACTTAACGAATATGAGTTCAGCTCTCTAATTGTACACACAGGCATTGGGCAAAGCACAAACAGGAACAGGAGACGAGCAAACACAAAATGCGCGCACTCACACAGTCTTACAAAAATCACCTCACTGACACAACATACTTTACAAGCACACACACACACACACACACACGTAGACGAACATGTGAACATACCCAGGTGTAGCATGATAAGTAAGTGCTGTACTGCCTTATTAGCCCCAGTAGTATTCCAGCCAAGAACAAATACTCCCAGTCTGATTAACACATTGTGATTAACCTGCAACCCTGCATGTGTGCATGTGTGTGTGTTATGTTGTAAGTGACAGGGCGAGAGAGCGATTCTGTGGCTTACTGTACTCATTTGCACCTGGCATTTATAGCGGCAGAGCTGCACCAGTAAATCTTTCTGGATTGAAATGAAATAAAGAGAGGGGGCAGAGAGTAGGAGAAAAGACAGAGAGTGAAGAAAGACAGAGAATTACTGCAAGAAGAGTACTTTCTTCCCCTCATCGCTCTCACCAAAAGGCCAAGTGACAATTTGAACAATTACCCGGAGCCATTACCTCTATCTGAACCTAGCTGGTTGAGAAGAGACAGACCCACGAGCGAGTGACTAAGTGTGAGTGTGTGTGTGTGTGTGAGAGTATGTGAGTGAAAGAACAAGGGACAGTGAAGAAGACAAAGAAAAAAGATTTGACAGCGACTGCTAAAAAACAGTGCACGAGGAAGGGGGGGGGTAAAACAGACAGAGAATTCCTTTATTTACAGCAGTCACAGAGTCATTTACCACTTCAGCACTCAGGTGGTAGTTACTGCAGCACAGCAGGTGAGAGATAGAAAAGCACAGACAGAAGAAATAGGTGAGCCATTGACGAGCATCAAGCAGACAAAGATGTGAGGAAAAAATGGCAGAGGGAGAGATAGTTGTGATGACTGGACTAAACCATGTAATTTCTACATCTCCACTGTGAGTGCTCCTTTTCTCTCCCAAATAAGATGCAAGTGTTATCAAGTGATGTCTTGCTGGATATAATATATAATCACTCAATGGTGCAATGAAAACTCTGCTAATATAAATCAGCTAGAAGACATTAAAACTGACCTCCTGCATTGCAAGGAATCTAAAATCAGTGTTGTACGTGTTATTCAATCATTCATTCCTCTTATGACTTGACAGATTTCTGTTTGGATGATAAGCCTACATTAATGTCTAAACACAAAAAATGGCCGAAGTGAAAATTATTCACAAATGGATGGTCTGAGCGGGAAGAATCTGACTGCTGTCAGTCTTTCTGAGCAAGCAACTGATAAAAAGTGTTCAATACTTAAATAAAACGGGGGGAAATTACAGTCTGATGACTTCTTTGAGTTATTTCTTTACAAGGCGATGCTCAAAAAAGGCCAATCTCAGCAAGGACCGCAAACAAGGCCACAAGTTTTGCGTGTGTCATTTCTGCAAATGACGGCTCTGTTAAAAGAATGACTTGTGAATGCCTTAACTCACAGATCTCTCTGCAGCTTAGTAACACAGCCATGGTTTGAGTTTCAGTCAACAGTGATTCACTCATTTAACACAACATTGTTTGATTATTAACCGGCATAAAACCATGTGACAGTAGTTTTAATTCAAGGCAAAACTAAGGTCGTTTTCACAGCTGACCAAGCGGACTCGGTTCGATTGGGGAGCTGAAAGTCGCATCATTGCTGCATTCATCACTTGTTTCAGTTCTGCTCTCACACTGTAATTTCTAAAGCGCACCGAACTTTCTGAGCAGCATCACGTGGTTGAAAGTGGCGCTCGTCGATTGGACAAAGTAGGAGGGGAAATCCCTCCCTCCCGCCTCCCATTATTTTAGGGAATGCTACAACGTTAGTGAACGCAGCTGTTCCTATAATGCTATCGTAGCTTGTCAGGGATTGATTCTGTTATTTTATAACTTTGACGATCTAACATGTGACAACATATGAGCTCAGAGTTTAAGGACTGTGACTGTTGGTAGTTGTGATTTGATTTTGTTCAAATATGCCAAACTGTGAATTTATGGGTTATTGTTGTTCAGACAATTGAGCTAAGCTAGCTAGCAACTGCTAATGTCAGCGGTCACTTGTCACCCTAGATGCACTGTGTATGCACTGCGTATAGCGTCACTACGTACATTTGGTCCTGTGTTTGGTCCGGTGAGCTTTCACACTGCATACCAACCAAACCAGGGTTCACTTGCAAGCGAACCGAGACCCACGTTTTCAGGCGGACCAGAGTTCGCTTGTTTGGTCCACACCAGAGTTCAGATGAGCTTTCACACCTGCCCGAACGAAGCAGACTATCCGAGGAAACAAACTCTGGTCCGTTTAAAGCGGACCAAACAGCTCTGGTGTGAAAGCAACCTAAGCCTAATACAAGTTAGGGAACAATTCATCTGATCAAAGCTGTAATGCTCTGTGTGAAATGAGATGACAACACCCAGATGCACACAGTCTGGACAGACCTACTGTGTAATTGACACCTGGGAATATGTCATATTAGACAGCCAGAGTAGCAGTGAAAACAGAGCTGAGACATAAGGAGTGGTGGACGGTGGACTCAGAACAACAGGAATTTCATTCCTAAGCTTGTGGTTGACATTTCACCAGGAAAAAGTAAATAAGAGCACGCACGTTTCATTTCTGATAAACTGTGTTAGCTGGAGGTTGCTAATCCGAACAGACTGCAAAGTCTTTTTCTGGTGGATCATCATAAGCTTTATGCTGCATGGAGTCAGCATGGTCGGATAAAATGGTCAAATAGTTGACAAGAGAATACACCAAGCATTTTGCTGTTAAACCTTGCGGTAAATATGTTGATGTTCAGTCACAAATACGCTAAGTCACCAGAAATGTTATTAGTACACAGCACAAGTTCCTCCTTATGCAGCCCCTCTTTACATCTTTCTCAAAAACAACATTATCTATTACTTCACCAGCTTCAGCAACATTAAGCAGGGAGACTGGCCACCTCTGAGAACCAATCACATCCCCCAAAAGAACTGAACTCTGCAAACAGGTTGTCCTACCAGGAATACAGCATGGCTAAAAAGGGATGTTTGCCCAGTGAGGAATCTCAGGGGAAAATGGCTCACCACTCAAGAGTCCAATCAGGCGTGGAGTTCCTTTAACCAGTGAACATGAGGGATTTGCTGTGTCCAACTGTCTACGGGGAATATGAAACTGAACCACAATCATAACAAGTAATCAAAACTGCAACTGGCACACTGTATTATGATAACATTTATTACCATGTTCTCATAAGTCAATGCATGTTTGTGTGCATGATTCTGCAGTTTGACTAAATTGGTGAAGAGGTGTGTATTTGTATAAAATATATATAAGATGCATCACCTCAGAGTGGTGGACAGATTAATTGGTGATGTAGAGTGAAGGAGTGGAAGAGGAGAACGGAGGAGGGAAAAGGCAGGGCACAAAACAGTGACTATATAAAAAATGTAAAGGAAGATTAGAGCGTGGACTTGAGAGATGGAGCAGCTCATTCTCAGGTAAGTTTGACTGACATGGCTACTGTTTATATTGTGTATATTCTAAATGTAAATTTCCAATTCAAAGAGAAAAAGCACAAGATAAAAGGAGGTCTTGTGTTCAATAGTTGTCAATTTTGTGTTGGCTTTGTGTCAGACATGGACACAAATTATTCACTCTGACACTATTTGGAACCAAATGTTGACAATGTGAACAAAAGGAGAGATGGAAAAAGTGAGACCAGCAGACGTGAGGAAGGAGTGGAGGAAGAAGCAGATGAGAAAAAGCAGAGAGGAGCAAGTGTTTGCCCTCTGCCCTTTTGAGGAAGGGAGAGAGAGGATGAAAAGAGAGGAGAAACAAACCAAAGTCATCCATCTTTGTTAGTGGAGTTTGATGCGACAGTGCATGTCTGGATTAGAAAGAGCATGAAAACTCCACAGGCGCCACTCGCCTCCGACCCTTTAACACATATCCACACTACACACAGAAACACACTGCTGGCACCACTTATGGCAAAAAAAAAACCAAGAAAATTACTTCTTACTTGTTTTACCAGTCCTGTACTGATATTTCATTACGTTTTAAACTGGTTGGTTGTGATAAAACTGATGTTTTGTTGTTTTGGTTTTGTCTGATAAATTCAATCACAGTTCACCTGAAACCTATGGAATTTTTCTGAAAGTTTTATTGCCAACAAATGTTCTCCCCAATTGGTAAATCTGTACAGCAGTATATATGCGAAGCCTTCCTAGACACAGAGCCAGGCCTGACACAAATACTAGTTTAACATCTCTTCCAGCAGGAAATACGTTTGTAGGTAGTAAAACATTAAGTATAAAAGACTATATTAATAATTTGCTATGTTACTGGTGTACTGGGAATCCTACCAGAAGAAAGACCATGGGGTCATTAAAATCAAAGCGTTTATCCCCTTGAGAGTATTAATGCGCTTAGTATTTTTTATGGTGATCTGCTTACAAGATTACGACAGCACAGAGAAAGGCTCGTAGGGTCCATGAGGATTCATTGTACAAAATCAATATCTTACGATAGCTAATGAACCTATACGAAAGCCACACAATGGAAAAGGTGAACGGAAGACTTGGTAAAAGAAATGTCATGGTACAAATCTGTTTGCCTTTTACATGACTTAAAAATGTACTATTTGATTAATGTTAATGAAAATGCACTATACTGGGGAGTAGGGCTGCACAATATGGCAAAATAATTAAATAAACAAATAATATTGTGATTATTTTGATAGATATTACGACTGCAATCTGATTTGTGATTGATGGGAATATTCATTTTTGAAGCACAATTTCCATTTTCACTGAAAAACTATTGAAATCATGATGATGTTTTGTTTGTTGGGGTCTGTACCAAACACTTTGATAATATTTGGAAAAATTGTTCAGCCAGAACAAGTACTGAGACGCTCATTTCCCACACTGAGCGTCTCTTGATGACACTACAGGGAAGTTTATGGACAGCATCAGTGTTTTCTCGCTAGTGAGAATGAAGATCCTCAGAAAAAGCTCCAATTAGACTCCTCGGGTTTTCCAGCCCAAGTGGAAATTCTGACCCAACACTGGTGCTTGACGAAAGCTGAATCTTCCTCTGAGAGATCCGCAAAATGTCAGACATGGCTTTTCTTTAGCAACGCCATTCTGTTGATAGTGGGGCAACAAGTAGTGTGTGGTGCGTTTCAAACTGTGTCTTTTTTTCTAAGTGCTTCTGGGTCTTACCATCGCGGTGGCGTCCTCATTGAGGGAGGGTTCGGTCTCTGTCGACTGGGGGCCGAGGGCTGAGTCACTGCTGCTTCTCACCATCAGGGGAGTGTCTGCAGAACACACAAGGACACACACACAGATCTGATTTGTGCATTTTCTATTGAGGACCACCCTAAAGATTTAGGTGGATACCTAACGATCAATGGCACTTTACATTATGTTGCAGATGTGGATTTTTCCTGCAGAGTACACACTATCAAAGTTGAGATTAGCCACTGCACGGCTATTAAATCCTACTGCACATGAGCATTTCACTACAACGTTAGATATTTCTGCAGGTCAGACAAAGTGAAAAGGACTGCTTAAAGCGGAAGCAGAGATGTGAGGTCATACAGTACGCCTGCATACACTGGATAGATACTGAAAATGTTTCAAGTAGATGTTCCACAACCTCTAAATCAACCAATTTTTCTCATTTATTTGTTTTTAAGAGGTATCTGAAGGAGGATATTGATGACATACCACAAAACACCACCTAAACAGCTGTTTTAGTAGCAGAAAAATAACTTGACCTACAACATATCAACAACCCCCAATTCTAAAATGTTATTTCATGTTTGTTTTAAATTATTTTCTGGTTTTAATCCACAACAAATCTGCTGTATTTTCTTCAGGATGTGCTCTTTTCCCATCCAATTCCCTCGGTCACAAGCCTGAGGAACCTGGCCCTCTGTCAGTCCATCATGACAGTGTGACTATTTCCTATCAGGCTGTTAATGGATACAAGAAATATGACCGAGAGGAAAGCTAAATGTAAAAACGGTGAGAATAGAGAGAGCCTGCATTTGCACTGGTTCAGAATCTACAGCCAGACTGGCTGGTACTCTAATGCATATGTAACATGAGTGTACACGCGCATGCACACGCACACACACACACACAAAGAAAGAGAGAGACACACACTTACACATGACAGCCTTATAATTGCTAAAGCTATTTTGATGGAGTCACAGTTCAGCAAAATTCATGTCTAATAATAATCTTTTAGATGACAAGATACAGACCTGAAGCCACACTACTGAAAGGAGTTTGTGTGCGTTTCCTTGAGTGTCAAAGCATGGTGAGGTAGAAAGAGAGAGGAGAGATGAATGTTTTTTGCTGAGAAGTTGACAAAATGAATTTCCTCTCATCATCGGTCCAAGTCAACGTGTACTTTCTAACAAATGCAAGAGCACTCCCGCATTCAGTGCCATAAACTAACAGGCTGTTAATGTGAGAACACAATGCTGCTCATCATAAGTTAAAGACATGGAAACTAATGTATAAATGTAAAAAATCATTTGTCTACAAATGCATATGTTTTTATTGGGGCAGCTGCAGGTTTTACACAGACAAGCTTTTCACAGCTACAGCATTTATATCATAATCAAAGGTCATTTTAATAAGATTAAGAAGATATTTTTAAAAACTTTGAGGTTTTCTTTTCAATAGAGATGACTCCAAAAGCTGTGTCTAAATGAGGAGATACAGCAGAACTTGTTCAGTCGAACAGATGCCATATTTGGCACAATGTCAGCTCCATGGAAACTCACATACGTCTGCCATTTTTAGCTTATTAAAAATATTACTACAGTCTTATGACTGGTGGTCAATGGAAGAAGATAAAACAAGAAAGAAAGCATGAAGGATTTCATTTCTCCTTCTTTTCATGATCCAAACTCATCAGCTAGCACAGCCTGAGACATTCATGTGTGTATGTCCATATCTGTTGATTCCATACTGCAGCAGTGACGTCAGAAAGCTCTCTCCTAAATGTTGTTTTTGGAGATGTGAGAGTGCACCGCTCCATGTATTCATCAGGTCTGTGAGAGGCCGATCTGAAAGCCTGAGTGTGGGAGAAGTTAATGTATGATCCCCTCCTTTAACATCCCTTCAGTGAACACACTGGTGTTCAAGCGTCCAAATGGACAATAAACGGCTGATTTGCAGATCTCTGTATGCATGTAGGTAACATATGATAGTGTCTCCCTCTTCACATCTCACCAGCCCACTGCATAAAATCATCATCTACCAGAAGCTGATGGATGACGCACAACGCACTACTGCCTGTGCTGCTGCTGGAGCTTGAAGAAACAGTGAAATGGTGAGAAAACACTGCAGAAAGCTCTGAAAATAAATAACATTTATTACTGGAGGTATTACTATGATCTGTGTGGTGCTCTGCCAATCCTCAGATCTACCATCCCAATTCATAGGGCCCATCAATCCAGATACACATTAAGAACATTGTCATGTTAGCCTCTATAGTTCCACTGGGAATAAAATGAGAAGGGTGGTGGTGAGGGTGGAGGAAAGCTCTAAATGAGTGGACTACTCAGAACACATGCCAAATGATATTTGTAAGGTCAAATATTGATCAACATAAAATGGACCCTTGGTGCTCTTAATACTGGCTGGGGGGTATGGATTACATGAAACCCCTTAATCAATTCACCTCTTCAAAGAAAGGCAATGAAAGAGGGATAAATGGATAAAGGACAAAGGACAAAAATGAGACACAGACAAGGGAGATAGATAAAGAAATAAAGGGACTAACACGGGAAAAGATCATCAGTGACATACAAAGAAAAAATGTACACATACGGCTTGGTGCAGTGAAAATTAAGAACACAGAAAAAATCAGCAGAAACAAGTGTGAAGCCAAAAATAACAGAGGCCTCTCAATGAAATTCAATTCTACGCCATTACATTTCACTTCACAGCAACACCTTCCCTGTTCAAACAGAGGCAGACCTGTCAAGACACGAATCCACAGATGATCTGGTGACAATGGGTACATGCTGTCTGTGTCTAGTGGCACATTAAAACAGATACCAATTACTAGCAAGGGACGAACACTGCTACTAATCTGTCCATATGCCTGCAGCCATTCAACGATCAATACTTTTTACCAGACTGGTCCTGCAGGATTCAATATAAATTTTGGATCGCCTAGTAATCCCACCATCCTCTGTTTCCCTGCAGTAATATTACTGTACAGATATAGATCTGTGTATCAATATAGTTCTGATAACGGGGTATGTGATTGATATTGTCTTATATTCATGTTGCTGGGATCAGAATTGAATACCTGAATTTAAAGGCTACAATACACTCCTGTTACACATACATACTTCTGTGCTTTGTGTGTTCAATGAACAATAAATGCTGCAAAACACTTTGTCCTGATCTTGACAGTAAGACCTATATCTTCTAAAAGCAAACAAATAAAGTATAACTGCACTGTTGTAATAAAGGCAGGAGAAGCACAGTGTTACTAATAACATTAACAATGGCTCCACTCCATTCAAACCATGACAGTGTAACAGTGAGCCAGCATGTACAACATCAGGACCATGAAACTGAAGCAGCTAAATGGAGTTCAGCCATCATTCATTTTATTATTTACACCTGTGATTTCCCACTCTGGCGTGTTGAAATGTCTTCTGTGTAAAAGGCCTACTTCAGACTCAGTCAAAATAATGCCACCGGTATTTGACACTCCACATTTCTGCATCCCTTTCATGCTGCTAAAAATCCTCGCCATGATAACAATTAAGGCAGCTCGGTGAGTCACAGTAAGTGCAGCACTCGAAAAACCACTGTAATCAATGCTTTTCACTACACTATCAAGGTCTTCCCTCTTCATTCCAATGATGATCATGTGTCCTAGCTAATTACTTCACTTTGATTCTTAATTTTCAGCAGTGGTGCTACTATATCTCTGCTTTTGAGTCTTTCAGAGAGAGTCAGGTGTCAAACATCACGTGAGCTGAAGGTTAATAGTGACAAGTAAAGAAAATTGGCAGTAGAGAGACAGATGAGTCCAAAAAGTCAATGTGTAAAAACAAACTAACAATGAGGAGGAGACACAGACTTAGAGACAACAAGAGAGAAACAAGTGTGGTTAGAGTCAGAGGTAAAACATGAGGCAGTGACAGAGGCCTAAGTCTGGCCTCCTCACACCGACAGTGATAGTCTCCAGTGCTCCGTTACCTCTAATCTACCATGACAGTCACACATTACTACTAATCTCTGCTGACAGGCGACCATACAGAAACAGACTAAACTTCCTGTCTTAACAGTGTCTGGATCATACAGCTAAGGCCCCTTCACGACTCAGGAAGGTCAAACGAGCTGAAATGTCAAATCTCCTCTCGGCAGTACAGACGCAAGATGTATGATTTATGTTATATACATATGCAGTACATGAAATTCAATCTAATGCGAGAGGAAAGAGGAAATGAACATCGCTGCAGTAATCTACTGCGCAACACTGCGCTTATGATTTCTGATTCAGCGTGGGAGTTCTTGAGCTCAACAATCTGCTTAACATCCTTCAAGCTGATCATCAAAAACAACAATGGAAAATAATGAAAGATGCAACTTACACTAGATGGAGGAGCACGATCACACTTCATTTGACATATCAATGACATTTTGAAAACAACCTTGACAGATCATGTTTAAATGTCAAGCGTTCAGCTGGATGGATGGCACAGGCTGTGCAACAAAGCAGATACAGAGTCTACAATTCATGACTAAAGGAAGTGGGATCTGTGATTAGCTGGCAGCAGGAGGCAGCTGGAAGTAATGCGTAGGTTTTGGCAAACTGTAGGCGCACACAATCCATCACCCACATGGTTTGTTATGTTAAGGCAAAATTAAATTTGGACAAGTTACTGTGACATCTCTAAGCCCTTTCACACTCTATAGGACCTCGACTGTGCAGGCACTCGACTTGAAATAAGACAGAAAGAGATGAGGGAAGGGAGAGAAAGAGGGACCAGGAAAGAGCGAACGAAAGATCCTTCAGATAGGTCGAGTCCAGGTAACAGTAAGCAGACGCAAACATCAGAGTCCGTTCTGCCGCGTGACATTACGCACACACTTCCTGTCCTCTCTTTCTTCTGCTTCTCCTCATCTGATTCACTTTCATGCCCATCTCATTCTGCATCTGTCAGACAGCGCTGCCAACATTTTAGCTGTCCTCATCTTGTTTTCATCACTGTCCCGCAGAAAAAGCCCGACACATCCTGACCTTTATCTGAACTGTAATTCAAAGTTAACATCATTTCTACTGTCCAAAAAACATATGTGGCTCTGCTCTGAAACTAAGAATATACGGTATCCAATAAGCCATTATGTGATGTCAAATATGTAACTTTCTTTCATGTTTCAATTATATATTATTGTCACTGCTTGCATGTATTTATATTTTTGGATATTATGACCATTTGCACTTCTGGTTAGATGCTAAACTGCATTTCATAGTCTCTGTGCTGCACTCTGATGATGACAATAATCTTGAATCTAATCTAATATTATTCATTTTAGACATCTATCCATTCCTCTAAAAGGGTGTGCAAGGACTTCACTACTATCCTTCACTGATTGGCTCTGCAGTCAACCTCTATATCAAATTTCAGCCCCACTGAAACCGTCTCATGTTGACCCATTTATACAAGGTAAAATCAAGGGTTTCCCAAAGGACTTTTTTTTTTTTTACTTTGTAAAGCGAGAGGAGTCATTTGAAACACCAGTTCGACCATGTGTTACTAAACCTTGGAATTCCAAAGTCCCAGAAGCAAAGTATGGATTTCCTCACCTAATTGCAAGATGCATGGAGAGGCTGAACAGTTTAAACTCAAGCAACTTTGCTTTTTCATTACAGAGTCCCAACCTTGTCAAAGGTGGGGGAAGGACTGGGAGCACTTGAGCATTTGGTCTGCCAGAGTCAGCAGGGAGTTAACATGGACTGGCTTGTCTTCATATGCACAACACTCAACTGATGTTAAGGTCATTGCTCTTCCTCTAGAGAACAGAGAGCTACTACATTATAGCTTTGATCACTGCTCTGTGGCTGGGATGAATATAGTTTACATTATACCTAAGGTGGGGCAAATACCTTCTTAATGTCGCAATGTTGCAAAAAACTTTCCAAAGTATTCACAAATCTTCTGCAAATGAACATGAAGTACTAAATGTTGCTTTTAAAGAGTTCAAAAGTTAACTATATGCTAAGCACGTAGCAAAGACAAAGAGCTGCCAAATGCCAATCACACAAATCTCAACATTTAGCGCTGAACTGTCAAACCTCACTTCAAACATCTGTAACATAAAGAGAGACGGGAAAAGGTTGGAGCTGGGCACTACCAACACAAATATTCAATAAATAAATGAAAAACTACTCACTGGACTTGAGGGCTGAGGAATTGACTTCAATCTCGCCTCCTGCGATTGGCTGGAAGACGGAGAGCTCGGATTGGTAGGGGTCTGGGCTGGGGGTTAGGCTTGCGTTAGCCACACCCCTCTGCTGGGCTTCCTGCTCCTCATACACCGCCATCAGCTAGACAGAAAAAAAACACACACATACAGAAAGCAGCTTATTTTTTTCACTTCTATTATTTTCATCCATTATGAATTTGATCAAAGTGAAACAGCAGGAATTCTGTTCAATGATGCTTCGATACAGTAACTCCACTCACAGTCACTCCAGGTTTTCTATTTGCTATTCCTTACATGCTCTGAAAGAAAGCCACTTTGCTTCATTCAGTTTTATTATAGGGTACACTAAAAAGCAAAATTTAGAGGAAACAAATGCAAACAAAGTACAGGAAACAATCCAAACGCCACCAGAATCAGATCCACTCCACACAGCACAACGCAGACACAGACATGTCTTACCAACTTCAAAATGCTCAAACTTGAGCTATATTTAGCAGCTATAAGCAGGTGTTTGATTACAGTTGTAGAATGTCAAGAGACAGGAGCTAAAAACTGTTTCATAGCTAATCTCACAATTTCTGTTACCTTGTGTATGAGGACGCGATAGAGGACGTCCAAGGAGCCCAGCATTCCTGTCACAGAGTGTGTGTCTACTGCTCAACACCTGCCTCCATTCGTGTGTCCCCTTCGCAAGTGTGCAACACCCTGCTAGCTTTACCTGTGTTATATAGTGGAATCCCTATCTATTGAGTATTGCACTGAGTCTGCGTTAAGCCTAACATAGCACAGAGCTTGTCAACACAGTGTTCTAGGGGCCTCCACGTACAAGCTGAATAGACCTGCATGTGTGTGTATCTGTATGCATGAGTGTTTGGTGTCTATAGTGGTCAAGAGTAAAGAAAGGGGACTTTACCAGTAAAGCCAGAGGCTTCCTGCTACACTGGAACCTGCAATATACAGACATGAGCATACACATGCATGCTACTACCAGGCACAAACTATATGAGTGTGCACCATGAGTGCACTCACATCTGAGTTGGCTGTCTCTTCTGCACAAGAAAGCAAAAAACAACAAGGCCAACAGTATGAAAATGTAATTCTGAAATGCAAAGTGATGCCAACACTTTAGCATAAAAGCTTACGCAGGAAGTCCAGCGACGGCGTCTTTCTTTTTTAGTTTTTCAAAGCCAACCTGATGATTAAAGCAGCTTTTCACTGGAAGTTTCTTCATCACTTTTTTGGACAAATTAGTCTCTCTCTCTCTCTCTCTCTCTCTCTCTTACTAAAAAAAAACAGTCTTCTAACTTCAATAGCTAAATGCAGAAATTAAAATCCTCTGAGTCCTCTCCTGTGTTACATATAAACATGTAAATGTAGTAAAATAAATCGTGCATTTTCCCTGATCCTGCTGGATTTCATAAAAACAATTCTTTCTTTCTGCATACGTCTGACTCCATGTAAAGTACTTTGCACTCAAATGTTCTTTATCTTTCATTATGTGTATATGTTTATGTGTAGATATATAGACTATGTGCACTTTCTTTCCAGTAAAACCTCACCAGGCAGAGAGCAGAACAGTATTGAGTTATATAATATTGCACCTTTCTGACCCTTTCCCCATCCATATCTCACCAGATTCAGCACAACCGATATCTCTCTCAAACACTCATGTTCTCTCACACTCTATTCTTCCACCAAACACACAACTTTCTCATTGTCTTGCTCTTCCCTCTTGTAGCAAACCTCATCTGACTTTTTTTTTTTTTTTTTTTACATCAGAAGTTTTCAAATAACCACAGCTTTTAATTTCATAATGAAAAGCTAATATTTGTCACTTTTCTGTCAATTTGCTTAGGCGCAAACCTTTTACTTTTGTCCAGGTACCTGCAGGGATGGCACTTAAGCAGATAAGAAAAAAAGGCATACAGAAATGGAGATGGGAAGATATATAAAAAATCTGCATATCTAATAAAAATAGCCTACATTCTTATCCAGTGTCAGTAAATCTGTCTGCTAGGAGGAGCAGACCAAGCCTAATAGCTTTGAGATAAACACACACACAGAGGGGTGGCAGGGATTCTTAAAAAAGAACATCAGAAAGAATGACAGGAAGAAAAATGGGGAGACAAATTCAACAAAGTCTGGCTGAGTCTCTTAAAAAGCAGAGTTGGAAAGAAAGGAAAGACAGCCAGATGAGAGAGGGGAGGACTTTGCCTCTGTTTACTTCGACAGGGGACTCAAAGACCTGCCAAACAAAATGACACCGCAGCCTGAGCATGAAGAGGCAGAGAGGGGTGAGAGCGACAGAAAGGTGAGACTGCACAGAGCGAAAGCACAGAAAAGAAAAAGAAATGGCCACTGGGAATGTGAGAAACAAGCTGAGAGAGAATTATAATGTTTATAATGAGGGGGACTGACATATGTGCTGTACTGTAAAAACCTTTGAGATGTCAGAAAGTAAGAGCAAAAAGCAGACTCGAAACTTAAGACTGTCTGAGAGTGCCAGAGTGTCCAGTGACGACGTGCAATGATGAGTCCACTTTCAGCGAAATGGAAAGTTACATGCGGCCCACTCCAACTCTGTTCCTCTTGCGCCACAGCTTTTTTCTGACCTCAAGAATGCTTTGGTGTAAGTTTAAGAGATGTTTCCAGGTACAGACGACACTAAATGTTATTCAGGATTTAAGTACTAAGTTTATCGTTTCTGCTACCAGTCATGTTATCATATGTAACATTTAACCTTCTCATCAGGCATCCTGTCAACAACCTCGACAGACTCAAAAATGCATCTGATTTTGCTCTGTTTTTCAGTTCCAGCTTACTGTCAAAACACACATTTTGCTTTGATCAGGTTGCTGACAACCTCACGTAGTAATGCCTTTATCCATCAGTGAGCTTGAATGCCTGAGTTTAAAACTGCATCTGAGTGAGGAATAAGGCTTCATTTTGTCTTCATTTGGGTTACAGAAGAAGAAAAAAATGACTGACTGCGGCACAAACCATATGGAAGTCTGGTCTGTTGTGTTATCTCACTGTGATTCTTTGTTCAAGTAAAAAAAAAAAAACAACAAAACTCTTCCCCTTCACTCTCAGGGAGGTCAGAGGTCAGGTTCAACTGCCAATGGCAATGCTGTCAGACCACTCTCACCACCAAAAGTTTGGGACTTATGCTCATTGAGTGCTCGTATGCTCTGCCAAATTACAAAAATGTCTATAACCCATTTGGTTGTCAACTACAGAATAATTTAGTTCAGCTTTAATTAAAAGCGAACATAGAACGCAGAGGTTAAACAATACAGCTTGCAAAATCTTTGCTTCTAAGCTCTCTCACAATCCCTTCTCCACTCCCCGTAGTTATCAATACTGTGTGGTCAATACAAGGTTCATACAGGTTACCTAGGACAAGTCGAGGCTAGCAGGAGGTAACTTCATGTGTATGCATGTGTGTGCTGTTGGACTGCCTGACCTGAGGGCTCGGATCGATGAAAGGTCTGACCAAACAAGCCAAAATCAAACACTTCCGCCCGGATACAAATACACAGATGTGTGTCACATTGGTACGGTTTGTGAGTTCTACAATTGAGTGGTTAAATCTGAAGTTAGACATTTTTCAAAAATCAATTCTTATTAACTTGCAGTTTGCAACTTAGCCTGCAAGTAACAAAGTTTGAGTCTGGGTTGTCTTGGAAGCCTTCAAATGGGCTGTTGCTTAGGAGGCAGCAAATGTGTCAGATAGTAATGATGATGATGATGATGCTACTCGCAGCTGGTTTTCCAGGTTTTGGTCAGTCAGTCTTGAGCAAAACTGAATCTTTGCAAGAGCGAGAGAGTGCAGGCTTTTTCCTTGCAGGGCAGGAAAACGCACTGTGCCTTCTCTTTCCAGTTCCCACAGCTTTAATTTCACTTCAAATGACTTCTCATTTGAAAGCAGAGAGCTGAGAAGCTGGCTGGAGCTTGAGGTTCAGCTCAGAGAGGTACTTGGTAATGTCCACCATGATGGCCAAAGCACACAGACACTTGCTAGTGCACTAGTGTATGATCTTATGTTAATGTCTTTATAGCTGAAAAAAGTTGTTTTGTTTTTTTTTGTCTTTATGAATTGCCTCACAGGCCGGATCAAATGGTCTGTACACTACAACATAAGCATACTAGTGTGTGTGTGTGTGCATGTGTGTGTGTGTGTGTGTCGGGGGGAAGAGCAGAAGGAGAAGTGCAGAGTTGGTTCCTTTCCTTTTATTAAAATGAAAAGAGCACATGAAATTGAGAGGTAGATTAATAGCGCTTCAGGATTTAAGTGCATAACAGTGTTCACGCACATACACACACATTACCATCTTTTTCCACATCATACCCTTTTCATAATTGGGTCGATTAGGGTCTGATTGATTAGTTTGGAGTGGATCGATAAAATGCTACAATCAGCCAAATGCATGAGCATATACACAGCTCACAGACAGGGAGCACACACACACTCTTTCTCACACACACATACACGCACACAAAACAATCTTTAAATATACTTAAGCTATCTGAACACCATTGAGCTTTGATTTCCACTCATGACCACTTACCATAAAAAAAATCTATGATGTTAAAGCATGTGTACGTGTGCGTCCATGTGTGTACTTAAGCATCTTATGCAGTCAGCAGTATCCTCAGAAATGACCAATCCATCACCATACCCTTCACAACAAACTGAAGGGGTGAGGTGGCCACATATGATGGAACCTTTCAATCATATGTGCAGCGTGTATGTGTGTGCGTGTGTGTCTGTGCACACTCAGAACATGCTGTCTTATGCAGATTATTTATAGGTTGGGTACAACTGGCTCACTTGGTTTTGGGTGTGATATATTAGAGGATTGAGGGAAGGCAAGATGGTGTACTAAAATAACAATTTTCTATTTTTCTCCCTGCAAATATGCTAATGTACTGCCAACTGTGCTATTTCAGCTTTTTGTGTTGCTTTTTCATTACAAAGGAATGTTATTAATGAACTCCGATGATCTGGATACGACAATAAATTCAGGATAATAAATGTGTCTTCCAGGTTCAAAATCACCAAGCTTGTACCCTGATGCAAGTGTTCCTCATAAGAAAGAGACCGAGTTTGATCACTCAGTGACACACACACACACACACACACTAACACACACACACACACGACAGTGAATAGACTGACAGCACCACCTAGCTCTACACAACAGAAGCTACATGTGAAGTGCACCTTGAAGCTTCAACACCTTGCTGTTATTGTGTCATCCATGTGTTTCCTTAGTAAACAAACAAACAAACAGTTTTCTGCCTGTGACAAGCAAAGAAAGAAGAAGACAAGTTCCTTCAAGTACTTTTGTTATTATCTGCCTGTATTCCTCTCTGCCTCTCTAAGCTCCAATGAAGAAAATGAAGAAAAGAAAAGCGATGAATGCTTTAAACTCCACCCTTTCTAAAGTAAATTAATATGTTTTTGAACTATGGTGCTACACTCCACAAGCCCAGTGAGACACTTTCTATCAGCATGTTGTCATTCCCCTCTCTGTCCCTTTGATGTAATGCCAAAGTAAAAAAAAAGGCATTTTTATGTCTCATGACATAATTTTAATGCAGCTCTTTGTGGGGCACCCATAAAAGAAGTCAGCGCAGGGCCGGCAGGATAAGGTCACACAGGCGGGCACACATGCGCTCTGTAAAGGTAGCATGAGAAGTCATTTTTAAAAGCCTTGCACATTTCTGTGTGATGCCCATAAAAATAATTGTGCAGATCACAAAGAGAATTTGAATGAACCCTGAGGCAGGTCAGCTTTTCTATGCTAGGCTATGTACAAGTTGGCCTTTTCGTCTTTCATCAGCAAATATTCCTGCTTAGCCCTGTTTTCCCCTCTGGCTTCACTTCACCTCCTCTCTTTAGCTTCCTCTCTTTTCTCCTCCCCTCTCCTGCCTTTCCTCTTTTCCGGCTGCCTCCTTTCCTCATAACTTTGCTTCCTCTCATTTGCCCTGCCTCTTCATCTACCTTTTGCTCCTCTTTCTCTCCTGCTCCTGTTCTTCCTCCTCTTCCCCCTCCTCCTCTCTGTCCCCCTCTCCCCTCTGAGTTGTAGTGGTTCCTTTCAAACCAGCTGATGTAAATCATCATGTTCCAGCACTTTGCTCTATTGGATACACTCACAAAGCAACAAAGAGCTTATCGATTAACACGTGAACGTGATACCCCCGCGCTCACTCTCTCAGTCTTGATACTCTTAATCTCACTATTTTAGTCCTTCATGATTTCTTCTCCCCTTCCTTTCCCGTCTCTCTTGTTTTATTCTCTTGTAATCCCTCAGAGTCAAACATAAACAACAACAGATTTATGGACAGATTGAAAAAGGGACACATACACACTGTAAAAGCATTCACATACAAACTGCACGAACAGACAGGGCCAAAAATATTCACTCACACACCTGAACACACACACACACCTCTCTGACTATGACCTCTGCTGCAGTCAATCCATCGCCATGGCAATCAATAATCAGGATGGTGTTGTCTCCGTATGGAGAATATGGATGAATGAAATTCACCTGCTCAGCAGTTTAAATTGTTTGTGTAGGTTTGTGTGTGTGTGTGTGTGTGTGTGTGTGCTGACCCTCTATTGATCTCCAGTCACCTTACCTCTCAGCAGAGCATGAGAAATCCAGACAAGACAGACAGGAAGAAAGAGATGAATGGGGGACAGAAATACTGTGAGGAATGAGAAACAGACAGAAAGAGAGAGAGTGAGTCACAAGGCGAGGGACCGTCCACCTGTGTTACGCACATTTATGCATATTTTCAATTTGCACGTACAAAAACATGAGGAAAAAACGCAAAATATCCCAACTGTACTCAGAATCACTCATTCTATTTACTACACAACAACGCTGTAGCATGAGTGTTACACAAAGCGCTGTCAGCCAACCTTGCTCACTCACTTATATTTCATCACAGCTTGGCGTCTTATTCTGGCTCTCTGATTGGTTACACTGTATGTCCATCTACCCGCACTGTCCAACACTTCTTCGTGTCATTGCATTAAAAGGCATAAACATTAGCTCAAAACGGCCAATTTTGCCACAAGGTGAGGAGTTTGCGTGCCTCTGTGTGGAGTGATGAGAAGACTAACGTTGATCAAATTAATAAATGAAACAAACAGAAATGACGTTTGACCATGAAGTTTCCTACATCGTTTTTCACTGGCGTTCATTCAATTACATCATCCTGTTGCTCGCTTTTCTTCTGCAAAGGCGTAATCGCACCCGACTGGAGAACACCTACTGCTCATATCGATGAACTGACTTGTAATGATCAGACAGCAGTAGTGGATGGAAAGACGCATTCCTTCACGTTTTCTTTTGCCAATTTTCTCAAAACGCAGTTAAAATCGGCAACGCATTTGGATGGAAACCCATCTACAGACGTACAGTGCAGACTACTGCACACAGACAACAGAGAGAAAGATTAAAAATCATCGGAAAAGATGTTATATAGACATATTATTGAGAGAGAGAAAGCAGAAATGATTTCAACTGTCAAAACTTGTGCATCCACCATCAGCACCGGCAGTACAACTGTTCAGTGACTTTGTGAACTTCAGACAGGCAGAACTTCAGTGTCTGTCACACAGCCAAAATATAATGACAGCTTCTGTTTCCTCAGTCGTGCAGACAGTGTGTACTTTCCTGCATCCATATTTGCATGTGTGTGCATGAATGCTTGTGTGTTTGTATCCCTATATTCATACATATATGTATGCTTGTGCATGAAGAAAAATATCTATGTGTGCGTGCATGCCTGTGTGTGTGAGTGCGTGCGTGTGTGTGTGTTAACTATCTACCACCAACCTCCCTGAGGCTGTGTGTAGACCACACTTGGCCATATGGAACCGCATTATGGAGACACACAGTGGCACAGATGGACACATTCTGTGCAGGCCATATTCTCAATGATCCACCAGCAGCGGTCTGAACGACAGCGCTCATAAACCAGGGGAGCCTATTAACCAGAAGAAACTGCACAGGCTCCACCCACTGGGAAGAGGGCAGTACATTGTGTAGCAAATTGGTTTTTCAAAGTGGATGCATTATTTGCAAATTTGTGTGTGTGTGGGGGGGGGGGGATTTAGAATAATTTTCTTATGCTAATGAATATTATAGAAGTAAGAAGCTCTAGCAAATTCAATACATAATGGCTCAGAGTCAAATAATGATTACCTTGAAACTCCACATGACCAGAGTGTGTTACACTGTAGGTGTGGGGGGTGGGCTACAAAAACAACTGCAACTGTACAGTGGTGTTACAGTGGAGTGGACATCAGGCTGCAGAGAGCACAAAAACCAGATGACAGCCAAATCTTATTTTGGCTTATCATCAAGTGTCTCACTGAACTAATGCTACTTAGCGACAGCCGTTATGACAATTTTTTGATTTTACCATGCTACAGCGTCAGTCGGTGCCATCTAAAAGCTGCTCCCTGAATGCTCTGCACACTGCTCGAGAGATAACAGGTTCAACTGAATCAGAATTTAGCGAATCTGTGTCTTTTGCCAATCCGGTTGTTAAAACTCAGAGCTCTAAGCACTCTAATTTTCATTTGCATATGCAGTGAAATGCTCACGCCGTAAACCTCGGCTGTCGTAAAGGAGGGCAGAGCTGCAACGCTAGCACGCCGAAGTAGCCAAAACACAGAAGAGTTAAGAGTTAAGAAGCGGAAGGATTGGCTTATTTTAGTGTAACGCGATACAATTCAACAGTACCACAAACCACAGCCTCAAAAATGAGCATACAGCAGAATCAACATCTCTCTAAAACAGTTCAAACAAAAATCAACCATCAGTAACCAACTGAAACAAGGAATTTAGCCACATGGAAGAAGACAAAAGATTTCATTTATATGTAGAAAAGGAAGAAAACATGCTATTACTCAAGAGTAGGGAAGCTAAAGATTGTTTATTATTATTGATTAAGGTGCCAATTTTTTGTTTGTTTGTTTGTTCTTTTTACGAATTTATTGATCATTTGGACAATAAAAAACAGAAAACACTGAACGTCCATTACAGCTTCCCATAACTCAGGATGATGATTTCATCAGGTGATGAATTTTACTTGATAAATAACTTCAATGACTACAGTTATCAAAGCTGTTGACAATTCATTTTTTCATACAACTCAGAAAGGCATTTTTTATGGACCTTGCTTTGTACGTGAGGGTATTGTCATGTTGAAAAAGAAAATGCGTAATTACAATGATGTGTTAAATGTGAATGATTTATTGATGTTAAGTGTGAATCACAGAACCTTTAAAAGTTGTCGATGTTCAACACCAAGGCTTGGTCTCACATCCTCTGATAGCTCATTCATCCAGCCTTGCTTTCCTTCCTCCTCTCCTTTCTTTCCAACATCTTATCTCGTTCAATTGGCTCTCCACATAACAATGGATGTCTGAGTGGCTTTTGAAGTAGGATTTGCTGTCTGTCAGATGTGACTGATTAGGCTTCACACACACCCATACACACCATGTTCTCTCTCACATACATGCAAACACGGTTTCACACTCCTATACACACACACAAACACACACAGTGTTGTGATGGTGATTATCTGAGGATTACCATGTCAAATGTCAAGCAGTAATAACTGTCAGCTGACAGTCCTAAAGCTGGATCAATAAACTACACACATATTTCCAATGTAGGACGTTCAAAAATGTTTGGGGGGCACCTTTTGCTGCAACTGTCTAAAAAGATGAGACATTTCCAAAATTCTGGGGGCACTGAGAAATAGTTTTTTGTAAATAGTATTTTGGTAAATAAAGTTGCTGTTTTTAATGTGAATTGATCCTGGTTAAAAAGGACACAGTAATCACCACCATGTGCCAACATGATCACAAAAAAAGCATACCATTGCTATTCCAAAGACAAGTGTGCAAACATCTGTATGAAAAGAGGTTAGCAGCTGGCTTCACTTCAGGCCTCTGCCAGGTATCGTAACAGCAGCGCAGTGTGAACAACAGCGATGTCTCAATCACAGTTTCTAGGCACATTCTGAGATTTCTTGTTTCTTATTTTTGCCTGTTTGTCATGTTAATATCCAATGCTGCATACATCCATGCACATATACATGGAAATACAGAAGAATGAAGACAGTAGACTGTATCACTCCTACATTCAGGACACATACCATTCGCCTTCTCAAGGGGTCTGAAACAATCCATTGTTGGATTCCAAACTGTTCTTTCATGATCCTTATTCCTTCATTCCCTTGAACCTTTAAAGTTATGAAAACTTAAAGCATGCTTGGTGGAAGGACGCTGTCCCATTCTATACAACAGAGGACTGATGCTTTAGACATTCACATGTCTATAATCTGTAACCACTCTGGGGATTATGGGGTTAATTGTTGAAAGGTTGTTTCCTGACCCCCAGACAGCTTATCTGCTTCAGTGCTGAAGGAGAAGAATCAATCTCAACATGTCACCTCAAACCAGTGCGAGGAAAAAAGTAAGTCTTCTAAACAGGAGTGGCTCTAGTAAAGCTACATTGAACATTATATAGTTCACAGTATTTCATCACAGTCGGTCATATTTTCCAGGAGTTTATGTTATGTCGTGTATCTCTGCATGCATGATTAGGCTGATCTGAGGACAGTCTTTCTGCATATTATTGTACATTTTGTCTCTCTTTGTCCAATGTTGTTTACCACAACTTTGGTGGATCAAACTAATATCAAATCTTGTCATATCTTCACAAAACAACAGCTCTTTGATTATTGATGGTGGGTACAAAACTACAGATACTTTGATTTTATTAATTATGCAACATTAGGCAGAATCGTGAAAACCTTTTGATATAAGTTTCAGTATTTAGTGTGTTTTTTTATACTTCAGAGGTGGTAAAATGCAGAATTTTCTTATGTTTTATTAACTAAAGTGGTATCTAACTAAATTTCCTTCTGACCATAGTGTTTTTATAGCTTTTAAACTCTCATATGTGAAGCGGTAGAGTTCATGCCTCTGTGCATCGTTGAATTTGTACGAGGTTCACATCTAAAGCAAAAGTTTCAATGCCAAAGCTTAACAGGATAGCCTTAGCATCAAAACAAATTGTGCAGATGGGGACAAAACACAATGAAGTGTTTCACAATGAGAATTATAGACTATTGGCAACAATGTTGTGACCTGGAGTTTGACCTTAATCATCTTCCTGACTGGAAGGATCTCCTCCTAGGTGGAGCTGTGTAACTTCACTCATTCCATTCATTAGAGTTTGCAGATGCTCCCATTATAAAGTGAATGTGCGTGAGCACATGTGTGTGTTTGTGTGCATGTGCACGTGTGTGGGAGAGTGAGTGTGAGGAAGGGAGAGCGAAAGCATGGTAATGCTTAATGCTAATGGTTAATGGTAATGTTACTGTATTCATGCACAAGCAAAACATGTTATTCACATAAAACATGCATACTAACAGACTGACAAACGTTAACTCTCTCCCATGCTTGTTAGGCCAAAATTACTTGTTTCTGTGTCATTTTGCTGTCAAGGAGATATTTTTTGTAAATGACGAGCTCTATGCATGGGCCCAGTTGGAATCTCTGACTGCTCAGGAGAACAGCAGCATAAGTGTGCAATTTACAAAGCTATTAAACTACAATTTTTCTTACTTAAAAATAATCTTTTGGATCCTCAACAGGATATCTAACACAAACTAAGGTCTAACACACCTACTTGTAAGCCAGAGTCAAAGTTCTGACTGTACCAGTTGTACTCACCAACAATGCAGACACCCAATGTAGGATACAGTAAAATGAACATCATGCATTGTCCATGTCAATGTCGAGTATATTCAGCCCATGAGTCTATCTATGAACCAAAACTTCTTTCTAAAGTGGTGTCCAAGTTCACAAAAGAAGACCTTTACTTCTGTTTCTCATTATTACAATGAAAAGATGTTGCTCCTGGAATGCACGACTTTAAAATCCCCCCAAAAATATCCATTGGTTGTGCAAGCAACCTAAATCTAACCAAGTAGTCTTGGTACCTAAACCTAACCAAACTGCGACCGTTTCATAAAATTAACCGAATGTCCGGTGCGCCTGTCACTGGTGCTCTCCAACATTCATATATGTCCTTTTTGGAGTCATTAACAAACAATCTATTCTGTTGTTTAGGGATGAGGATGTGCTGTTAAAACCTCACAAAAACAGGTCCTCTCACAAGTCCCTCTGCTAAGTACAAATGTACACACAGTACATACGAGTGTCTTGCCAAGATTCTGCTGACAAACTGATTTAGATTTAGGGTTCAGTGAATTTCCAACGGTTTACCAAAAGTGAAACCTAAGAAACAGCCTCGGACCTCTTATCAGCTTACCTAAGACCATTTATCTCTGTTCCTGACAGATTCTTACTCTTTTACTCTTTGTCCCACCCCTCCATCATCCTGTCTTACCTCCACCTCCTCAAGGTGAATGATAGAAATTATGCGACACCTACTCAGAGAACTCATGATCTGAGTGCGTGTGTGTGTGTGTGTGTGCGTGTGTGTGTGTGTGTGTGTGTGCTTGTGTGTGTGTGTGTGTGTAGGGGTTAGGCAATTAAATGAGGCTGTTATCATCACTCACACACATTCAGGGACAGGTTCACTCTTTATAAAGCTCTCACCGCCCAGCGCATTACTCTGTCAATGTATGTAAATCTTTCTGCTAACTGCTGGTAGCTTTCTGTGTGTGTGTGTGTGGTGCAAACACACATAAATCTCTCCTGAACACATACACACGGTGCCTACAAAAAGCACACACACACTCACACACACATCACAGACAGCTTTTCCTCCTAAAAGGCTGACATGAGAGGAGGTCTTCTAACATTTCTATGATTGAGGTGAAGAGTAAAGCTCATAGCCAACACAGAGTGATTACATTAATCTTCCTAACAGATCATATCTTCTATTCACAAGACTATGAATCAAATCCATCTCGACACTAAATGATGGGTACTTAAAGGGACAATCCACCTTAATGCACATTACACACATTGCCAAAATCACAGCTGCAAAAGTCTCTAGATGAAGTTCCAGATTAGCCTCAACTCACTCAGGTTGATGTCAACATATTTCTTGAAACAGCCTGAGGTTTGTTGCAGCAAAATGCAAAATACCCTCAAACGCTTAGACGGCTACGACTTGAGGCTTTTAAGTCATTAGATCAAGCAGCATATTATGCTGTCTCAGTGTAGCCATAATGAACTACAGAATGAGACAGGCAGGTCTTCAGAGGTACCATGAGAGGGATTTAATGGCTGATTTCCATCCACACAAATCTGCATGCTGTCATAATCTCATCTAACTTGACTGTTCTCATACCCCAAAAAATAATTATTTAGAATTAGATTAACACTTTCTTTCTTTTCGCTTTCTGTTAGGAATTTTGGATTCTGTTGAACGTCTTCTGTTAACTCAATACATTTAAGTTAAAACCAAACAATTGATTTACATATGAACAACTAACTTTACATGCTTTTAATTTTTTACCAATTCATTTTTGTCATTGTGTATTTGCACATGACTTAACTCTACATGTACAAACAGTATTTAAATGGATTCTTTCTAGCTGAAAGCAATGGCAGAGAATAATGTGCTGCCTTGGCCTCGTGATTTGGAGCCCACACAATATTCAGAAATCAGAAACGTCACACCATCAGTCCAAACACAAGGCTGCTTTTCTTAATCCCTAAAAATGTGATTAAGTCCTGCATGTTTGTAACACGCTGTCAAAGTTCTTGAAAGCAGAGAATAGAGGAAAAAAAGAGAAAGAACAAGCAATGAATGAGGGTTCAAAATGTGAGTCACTTGCTTTTCCCTTTTACTATTCTGTCCATAACATTTGTTTTAGTGTGTGTGCCCACACACAGGCATATGATGAACCAATTCTTAGTCATCTGGTCATTTAGTTAGTCTATCCCCAACAAAGCCCACATTCAGGCACTTCATTAAGATAATTCATCAGCACAATGAATCCACGAGGAGGTGGACTTCATAACAATAACAATTAGTAATACACACACACACACACACGATTTCATGCAGTGCTGTGTATCCATCTATTCTAGGTGGGTCCCAGGTGCAGCTGAGTTTCCTTAATTAAGAGCCAAGGTCCATGAAGACTACAGGATTCATGGTTTATTATATTCATGATTAACCCTTTCGTTTTCACCCTCTCTGCCTCTCTCTTTGTTTCGTTTCAATCACTCTGTTAACCCCTTCTCTATCACTTGAAATCAATCTTCCATGTCCTGCTGGTTGGCTGCCTCATGCTGTCACCTCGTGCCCATCTCACACACTGTCACCATTAACCCCACATTTGTCTTTATTTCACTGTCTCTTCTGCAATTCTTTAATTGCCAGCGTCCCTCTGTCTTCCATTTTATTCACTCTGGCAATTAACCCCTTTTTCTTTGGCACCCTCCTGCTTCTCCTCTTTATTATACGCTCTTACAAATTGCACCTATCCGTCTCGTTCTTACTCTCTTAATGTTCTTGTTCTCATTCTTTCTCTCTCTCTCTCATCCTCCCACCTCATATCCTCTTCCCTCTCACAGACGCCATTACTCAATTAACCCCCCTGGTTCATGGCTAAGGGTCAACATATGTATCAGGTCTAGATCACGTCTGTGTGTGCCTTTGACAAATGAAGAGTCTAGTCACACACACATACACACACCTGCGTACAACCACACAAACACACAAGCACACATACACACACCGAGGTGTGACTCAAAAATTATTGGATTCATTAGAGGAAAGGGTGAAAGAAAGGAGTGCATGGTGAAGGGGAAGGAAGGGGGCATGAGGAAGCAGAGGAGTGGAGGCCAAGGCATCACTAAGTACTGGTAGAGGACCCAGGACATGGCGAGCGAAGAGCTACATTCAATGAAAATATATCAAAGAGAGAAGCTAAGGCAGCACAAACAGCCAGGAAAGGGTAGACGTGGAGTAGGAGGAGAGCACAGAGCGAATGAGTGTAGAGAGGTTAACTGCTGTACATGTGGAGAGCCGAGGTGGAGGACGGAGCAGAGGGATGAGGTGAAGGTGAGATGGAGCATTTCGGTTCATTATGGTGAGATGCTGTCTCCTCTTTATCCTGTCATAATAAGCAACCTCTCAATGTAACAGAGATAATGATACATGAGTCAAGCCTGGATGACCTTTAGGAAAAATGTCCATTAATTGGAAAACTCTTGTGGTGAAACCTCATGTACCTTAAAACACTGTAATGTTTAAGGCTGTTGTAGTAAAACAGCAATATTTACATGACTTTGATGTTTTTCATTCTTTATTTGCTTGTTATGATAATATTTTATGATCAGCTCATTGATAACACAATTAGAAAAAAGGTAAAGGAAGTATCAATAAACGCAGTGCACACACAAGCAGCCATGTTACCATACTAACTGTAGGGCTACAGGTTGCTACATGCACATTTTAGCATTTTCCTGCATCACAAATAGCACTTCATCCAGTTTTTCGTTACGTACTATAGGGTTATGTTGTTTTTGTCTTTCATACTAATTAGTAACTGAAAAGAAAGATGCACAATTCTGTTTGACTGCACTGATGAATCAACTGTATCAGCCAGTTTAACAAGATGAGTGGTCTTCCAAGCCTTCAAGGAATTAAACTGATCGATTCATATGCATGTGTTTGTGCGACCATACACATACATACACACACCCACAGACACAAAGACAAGAATGTGTGCATTTAGCAGATGGCTGGTGGTTAAGAGAGTGTGAATGATAAAATCTCCCCTCTATTCCATCGCCTTGTCCATTATTCCACTCCACTGCCTCTGAAGAGTGTGAGGGTGTGAGTGTATGTGTGTGCGTGTGTGTGTACGCCAAAGTATATTTGTGTGTGGACTTTTTAGCGTGCATTTTCATCTCCGTGTATCTGTGTAACAATCTACTCACTTCACTTGTGTCGTAAATGAGCAATATTAAAATTAAACCATTAAATTACAACATAAAAGCAGCCATTTAATTGAGTTTTGCTCTATTCTGATTTTATTGTTTCTACCCATCATGTGTGACAGGTTGTAAGCAATCAAACTAATGGAACATTACGAACCCATTCAAAATGTGCCACACGAGTTATATTGTATTACCCATCTGTGTGTGTCATCAAGGGAAACATGTCTGGAACACATGAGGCTACGCAGCATTAAAGGTTATGTTTGCAGTCGTTGTGTTCATTATGAGTTATGTGGTGCATGTGTAAAAGAGAAAGACATACAGATGGAGGTGGCGGGTGTTAGCAGCATTTTGACAGATGATTGACTGGAATCACACACACAAAGAGCTCATCGCACACACCAATAACTGTGCCCAAAACACGCACACACAGCAAAATCTCCATGTGATTTTACTGACAGATTTAAGATTAAAGAGGGCATCACCATGCTCTGACTGCGGCCAACACACCTCGAAACACTCACACACAGTCGTGGTTATTATCTTATCTTTCATAATGGATACGTGTTCAAACCCCAACATTGATTTTATATCCTTTAACCAATCAAAACACAGAACAGGATATTCATCATACAGACCAACACTGTTAATCAGTGCTGAAGATATAATCTAGAGAGTCATATATCAGTAAAAGCTGATAATTCAGCGACGCACATACATATAGTATGCACATATAGAAAAGGGTGATATATATAGACACACACACACACACACACACACACACACACACACACACACACACATACATACACACACACATACATATAGTCAGTGTAGACTGATATATGTGTCAGTGTACTGCAATTTACCAATGAGGCCATAGCCTCATCAAATATAATTCACAATTTGGCTGATAGCAGATATCTCAGCTCCTGAAGAAAGATAAGGTTTATGGTCCCTCTACCCTTCTCAAGGACTACCAGATGCACTCTCTCTCTCTCTCTCTCTCTCTCTCTCACACACACACACACACACACACACACACACACACACACACACACTACAACACATGCATGTAAACTGAAACATACGATTACTACGTAATAAAAAATGTAAGGCTACATAAAACAAATGACAAAGGAACAATACATGAGTCATACACACAGCGGACAGGCAGAAGACTTTATGGCCCTTGTACCCTATTGAAGGACTGGGAAGAGCAAGTGTACACATTCAAACATATTACATTTAAACAAAAAAAAAGGCAAGAAAAAAACTGAAAGGGTTGGTATGACACTGGCTGACATTGTGTTACGATGTCATATCATGCTGTGGTGTTGTTTGTCAGAAAAATAATATGCATTTACTATGTTATTACCATAACTTCAACACTGAAAAAGTAAGCATTATGTGGAAGATTTTGGAAAAAATTAACGGTTTACTTTTTTGTCCTTGACCTGAAAAATTCAGCCCTGAAGTGTGTGTCCTCACTGGCACAAGTATTCCACTTGGTCTCAGGAAGTTAAACTTCAGTTGTGTCACTTCCCATTCTTAACTTATACTGTCTTAAATTTTAGTTAATAAGATCATTTAGTTGCTTTCACTGACTTGTATTCTTCCTCAAAAGCCAAAGACACAGTTAAACGGACCAAGACAGGAAAATAACAATTCACACTTGACCCACCTATTCCACTGCCGCCAAAGCTGCACCCCAAGAAACACACAAGTGGAACATACTACTCACCACTCCTTATACTTGTGTATGAGTCCATACACACATCGCCACACATGCGCACACCCACACACAAAGAAATGCAGCAAAGAAAACCAGCGCAATGTGTGAAAGCAATAAGCAGCACTGCTTTCTTTAGTCAAAGGTCAATATTATTCTCTCCATGATGGCCACTTCATACGGAGGGCTGAGAGGGCAAAGGTGGCTACAATGCGGTTGGTATTACATGACCATATTCTGTGTGTGTGTGTGAGAATATGTGAAAAACAGTGTGTATGTTTGCCCTCCCTGCTCATTCACTTAACCTCTGCAAGCTGCAAGGTTTGCACACTTTAAAAGGAAAATATGTCTGAACTTGGTTACGCTGCCAAGATCTGCTGATAAATATGATTAGGACATGCTGGAAAAACAGCAGGACTGGAGGAAAAAAGACAGTGTTTTGACAATATATTTTCAATGTCTTTATTCATCTCAATGGGTGTATTGAAATTTCATGTCTTAAAAGTTTCTAAAAACTAATCTAAATGTAAGGACAACAAAACTTTGAGACAAACATTGCTAATACATTTTAAAGAAAAGTAGAAAATATTCTGTTCTTTCACCGCAGCAGAATTTTAGAACTTAATTCAGTTTAGTGGTCAGATGCGAGATCTGGCATAAACATAAGCGCCATTACCAGACACACTGGGACCTGCGAGTGATTGACGTGTTTTTCATTGGTTACGATAATCAAACCTACAATCTACAATCATAGCAAAGTAAAGGTGCAGGCCAAGTAAAATATCAACAGAAAACACACTTGAACACACACTTGAATAGAAAAGCTTTTCATTAGATGGGCCGAGTCCAGGGTCAAGCCCCGTCAACCCTGGGAGCTGCAGATAACAGAGCGGCCACTCAGACACAAAAGTTGGGCGAGGGATATGCTCTCAGTGGTGAATGAAGACATGCATTCAAAAGGGCACAAAGGGCTAACTACAGGCAGATGGTCAAACTTCAATGCCACATGCCAATTATTTTTTACATTAATATAAAAAAGCTCAATTTATAATTAATACTGCTCAAGCCTGCTACAATTGATCTAAATAAATATATAATAATATGGTCTAGAGAATGGAAATTCTCTAAAAATTCACCCAAAACGAATTAAAAGTTGCTCAGCCTCTGCAGTGTAGGAAAACAGTGCCAGCAAGACCTAATGATACTGGCAAAGCTACAAAAAAAAAAATCATCATGCATTAAATACTTAACACAATGCTAATATAATTATTAAGCTTGGCACATAGCTTCAAGGTGAAGAATGAGATTTGTTGGATGGCTGTCTGCTTGGTTTATGTATCAGGGTTTTGTTAAACTGCCTGGGATTAAAATGTTGAGATTAAATGTGGACTGTGTCAGAGGCTACCCACACAGATTGCTGCTGCTCAGTATGTCTGCATGCTTTTCCAAACCCTTTCAAACCTCATTGTTTTGATCTGGGTCATGGTTCCATTAATGCCGACATGTTAACCAGCAGCACTCACACACAAAATGCTATAAGAGCCTTATAATCAACGACCTTAATGTACAAATATGTATCTTACACAGCATGCTGTACATAAGATTCCAATCAAGTACTGCCTGTCTATCTGTCTGCTGTCTACTGTCTTCACTATCTTGTCACACCAGAATAAGCAGCTATAAATAATCACATTACAACTGCATCATCTTTACTAATAAATGCTTTAAAAACGGCATACGCATGTGTGTGATTTTAGAAACCTTGGCTGAAGCTGGTGTTCTTCACACAGTGTTAGATTTCTCTAAGCACGTACATACTGCACTGACTTAATGTACATGTCATTTATGATGAAAACTGTAGAGGAGGATTATGGGGCATTATGCATAATAACCCTCCCAACACGGTCATAATTGCCTCATTCTGACTGGCTTGTGTTGTGCTCCTCTAAATGACAGTGAGGCTGGTGAGTAGGGGAAAGGGGAAAGAAAAGAAATGGAAAGAGAGAGGGGGTGAGAGAGAAAAAGATGTAGACGTAGAATGGTGGGAGAGCTGGATGAGGAGGAGACAGTGAAAAAGGTTGGAAAAGAGAAAGCAGGCTACGTTTGTAAGATAGAGGGGGAGAGAGAGACAAATATCTAAAAATACAGATGCTATATGTGAATTACAGTAACTTCAGATTTTCTATAAATTGTCAGATCTCAGTTATAATAGAGAAAACTATAGTACAAGCTTGGGAAGTTGCAACAAGAAGGATGGTCCAAAGAGTGGTTTCATATCACGAAGGAAGGTGACAACAATGCTAGTTGTTTGTAGTAAGAGTGGAAACACCAGCAACATGCTGAAATACCATGCGGGCTTAAACTCAAGGAATGTCATGTATTTGACACTCAACATTAACGCCACGCAGGCAGCCATAGCAGATTTTCAGTCTGACTCTAAATGAAAACAAATGAAAATTTGTTAATGGTAATCAATTCCCATCCTTGTTAAGCAAACTCTCATACCCGCCAACGTTACTGCCAAACAAAAAGAGATCATGTTTAAGCGCAAACAAATCGCAAGCCATTAGACATGTAAACCGTCTACTGATTAACAAAGAAGTGCAACAGTTCTGTCAGGCTGTAAGTAGTGTAAGTCTCTCTTAAAACTACGGAAAGGCAACCAAGATCCACTGCTGCCTTCCCGGCCCTTCCATTCCATTCCTTTCTCCTTCATGCCTTTCCTTTATTTAACTCGGCTTGGTTCATGTCATTTCCACTATCATACCACTCCTCCACTACAGGATACAAACATACACAAGCATACATAGACAAAGAAATCTGATAATAGATACTAGCACACAAAATATTAAATCAACTGGCTTAAGTACTTTGCAAACAAAATGCAAACTGTATTTGAACTTAAAAAATGTGTTTTCAACCAAACAGAGCTATTAGCCGCACAGTTAATTGCCTTATAAAAAGTTAACTAAATGATCTGTGATGATGAAGTTCAAATAATTACATTTCAGCTCCAATGTAAATGCTTTTCACGAGTTCACACATCAGTGATGACAGCAATCAATCTGTAAATGATGTAACACCTACATTGGCTGGGCCAAATTACTTTTGGTGTGTGTGTTTATTTGTGCGTGTGTGCACATCTAAATAAGTTGTGCAGAGGCCCGACATTATCATTTCTCATTTGCACTTGCTAAATGAACATTTAGCCCTTAATTGATTAATTTGTTTCGAGAACTATCATGTCTAGCAAATATAGAATTAATGTGTGTGCATGCTGTAAGTTACAAAGGCAGTGCTTAGACGGAGACACAGAAATAAATTAGCAAGTTTGACAGAGCTGCATCTGTTAGCAGCAGTAGCAGCTTGTGTTATTCACCACCGATCAGCAGAGTTTTTATGATCATGGATATGGAAAACTGTAGAATTAGAGAGCACAGAAGGGAGGGAAGGGCCTGCTGATAACAGGGAACCTGCAGTGAATAATTTCCTCATTATCAGAGATTTGGTTGTTTTTTTTATGATTCTGGTGCTGTAGTGACCTTTCGGTATTTTTATTATTTTGGTTTAACTAGCGAATAAATCATTTAGTAGGATTAGACTTGTTAGAGGAGGAAAGGGGATTTTTTTAACAAAAAAAAGAACATACAGTAGATATTCAGACATGGACAATTGCTAATTTTTGAAGCCATCTATAACCCTTTTCTTAAAATGTAGGCTAGAGTAAGACATTCAAAATGAAATAACTTTATTTAGAAGCAAATTAATCCTCAATCCAGGGTCTCATCTGTTAGAAAACACAAAGTTTATCCTTCTTGCCCATTTAAATGCCATATTAAATTTTTTTGTCAGTATGCCAACACCGTAGGCACTGTCAGTCTGGCTGTCTGTCCCCACTCTGCTCATACTACCCCCCATGTGATGGCAAGATGGGCCAGGAAAACAGAAAGGACATCAGAGAGACAAAAGAGAAAGCTAAAGGAGGAGAGAAAACGAGGGCATTATTTAAATATTAACAGAACTAAGAGGTGAACTGTTGGCCCTCTCCAGCAAATGGCTCTGGCTGACTGGAAAACGAACACATACACACTTGGGTGAAAATACACACAACGCACTCCCCACTGAGTTGGCTTGAGTCCACCAACTGTCCATCTTAACGTCTCCAAGTCAGACTCTTTAAGGTTGTTTCATCTCATAAGCCAGCCAGACAGTATAATCGCCAGACATGTTTCACATTTGATCAATTCAAAGTGCATTTTAACAGGATTAACATGGCAATTTGCAAACAGTTCTCCACAAAATGGCACTATCGTGGCATTGTAGGGCCAAAGTGAACTAAATTTCTCGGAGAAGGTGCCCACTGGAGAGCACCAGGAACATCAGGGATCTCACAAACCCTTATTCCTTCTAAAATTCACTCCAGGTTTGTTAACATAAGAAATTAATCTGTGGCGAGGTTACTTAAGTGCAGATCAGAGGGACAGAAGAAAGTTTCCAAGGCACCGAATAGACCGAGCAAAGTAGAGTCAATTATTAAGACATTATGAGAATATATCAAACTTTGCTTTCCTCTCTGAATATAGATTACAATCATGTATTTACTGTAAAGATATTTCTTAAACCATGATAAATGGCTTATCCTCTGTCATGAATATTGATGGTGTGGGAAAGAGCACATAGAAGAATGGCCCTAAAGAAGGCAAAGCACATTAACTGCTCACCTGGTAAAGGCTAATAGCATCTTCATCAGAATAAGTAAGCGATATAATCAAATAATTTGCCATGCTTTGCATATGTGTGTGTCGAGCTAACAATGGGACAAATAATGATTGGCACAATTACCCGTGATTAAAGCTCTGCTCATGGAGAGTCGCCCTACTTCCAGGCTGGCTTGTGTTCCAGCAGTGTTTCCATAAACCGCTCCTTTAAACATGTTATTCTCAGTATGTGAAACATGATGCACTATGGGTATTATGGATTCCAGATTACTTTCACTTGTATTGTATCATAATGAGCACAGTGATCTTGTTTTACAAATGTATTGTCCAAACTGATAATTTAGAGCAAATTGTAATTAAAAATGAGAAAATGAACATTATGTAATTTTGTATGCACCTGCCACATTGTCAAATCAGATATAATATCTATAGATAAAGATATAATATCTAATACAGATACCACTACAGATATACAGACACCATCTGAAACACATTCTTATTAATATTGTAATATTGATTTCAACCTTGTCACCCAGCCCTTCTCTTTGTGTGTGTGCCTTTATAGTGTATAAAGTGTTTGTGTGTAAAGTGTTAAAAGGGTTTAAAGAGTGAGTTCAACTGGATCTGCTTCATAGTCTGTGATGATTGTAGGTTTTTAATTAGTCTCCTGTACATTGATCAATATTGTTAAGCTTGCTGTGTGTGCGAAGCACATATACAACATACAAACACACAAGTGCACATACTGCATACTAAGAGCCTCATAGAATGGGTTGTGTGTAGCAAAACAAAAAAGAGAAAGGTATTGTAAATGGATGCTGGCTGTGAACGTGTGTGCATGCTTGAAAAAGAATATTTATGTTTAACACTGATGTGTGCGAAGGGATGCATGCTGTGTGTGCATGTGTGAGTGTGTATTTGATCAAGAGTTATTAATGTCCCACAACAAACATCAATATCATACAAGGCAACACTGTTTCTCCTCTCTCTCTCCATTACCAGCTAACCTTTCAAACAAACCCTGCTCTCTGTAAGGCTGTTCCTGCAATACCTACAAGACGGGAAAAATACATTAGGAATTACACATCCAGCTACACAGAAAGTGCTGATGGGAATCCATACTTCCTGCTTACTTTTCATTTTCTTTGGCATAGAGCTGTGCGTTAGCTTGAAAAACAATGTGCAAGGGAGACATTAGGGTAATGGAGAAAAAAGGTGGGGTTGGTGGGGGTGGTGGTCACCACACCACCACCACACCACACACACACAAAAATACTTGCCTCAGATTATTTTTCACCTTCTAAAGTTGTGTTATTTTCTTTCAGGTAGGAGTAGAGTTATGTTGAGGGTCCTGCTACTTAAACTTTCAGACTATCTCCCTTAGTTACACTAAGCATCTTGCGTTGATTTGGAGAAAAAAAAAAAAAATCACAGCACCTAAACGCACCTTCGATGTAGCCTTGGATTTTGACACACCTAGGCAGTTTCCCTAAGATTCCAGTCTTTGAGCTAAGACAAGCTAAACATGGCCCAGATGACTCATCTCTATTCTAGACACAATGAGATGAAAACACAGAAATGAAATTGATGTCAACCCTCTCATTAAACAAATGGTGAGATAACTGTAACACCCAATATCCCCTGGGTGTGTAAAGTCCGCGCTCCATCCGTGACGTGTTTGATGGAGCTGATCGCTGTCTTACTAGTCAATGAACGCATTTCCACCAGGCTTGCAGTGTCTTCGTTCCAGAGGCGTCTCAGAAGCATATACACGCTTGGAGACTATTTTTGACAGATGTCGCGTCAATCAGCACAGAGCAGATCGAGCCAGACAGGAAGTCAGACACAGGAAAGGTGTAGAGAATCTGGTACATTTTCAAAATAAAACACTCAGACTCCCAATCGCACATCAACAATAATTTATCTATTTATCTATGAAGCCTACTTATCCATAATAGAAACACAGAAATCATGGAAAACAAGGCAAAACAATTCTGAAACGTGACCAGAGGGGAGGACGAACCAAGTGCCTGTTGCAGAATCACGTCACAAATACGTGCCCGGTGGAAATCTCGAGTTAGTGGGCTTCCTAAAATATCTGTGTTCTTTTAACATGCTATGCAGCTGTACTTCTGGCTGGCATAACACTTCAAGCTGTTTGGGACCAGTGTTAGTGGACAATTATACTACTGTTACACACTACAGCACTTCTGTGTCAATCCAACACAGACAGATATACAGAGATACCAAGCATGCAGACCTGTACAGATACAAGCACACTGACATTTCCTCACAGTTGCTGCATAAATATCACCTCAAACCTTCATAAATTTGAGCCGTCTCTCAAATACATTACTGGGGTATATTTCAGCCATGGATTTTCGAAACTATATTTTTGACCTCTGTCTTCAACAGGCCTCAGAAATCTCCTCTGTTTTCTTTGTGCTTATAAACCTAAAGCCAGGCAGTCTGAGTCTGCCTACAGTAAAACACTCATCTGGGATTATGAGCCATTTATTAATCTCAGCTCAGTAATACTATGAGAGCCTCGCTTCAGAAGCCAATGAATATTTCACACTTTCATTTCATATGCAATCTCTGCTGCTCAGAAGTGTGTATTGCTGCGTATCATTCTATGCCGTTTATTTCTCTGTGTCTGCGTGTATCACCATATGTGTGTTTGGGGAATTAGTGTGTGGCACTTTATTTGATCCCAGCATTGAAATGTGTATTTTGTAGCATGCATGTGCTTTTATATTTGGTTTCTGGGCTGCAAACGTATTTCAGTTTTGTGCAGCTCCACCGCATTCAAAGGATATTAACAAAAGTATTACTATCCTTCTGGAGTAAAAACGAGGAGAGTTCAAGATAAAGTTGAGACAAACACCCCCACATGTGCGCGCACGCGCATACACACACACACACACACACACTTACAGTCATTATAACTTCATCCTTGATACAGAAACCTGCTAAACCAGCTTCATTTTAAACCTGCTATTCAAATGATCCAATGCTTATCTAATCCTTTTACTTCTCACCAGACTGATATACTTCCCCTTTTCTGACGTTCTGACATAACTCAATGCTTCCCCAACAACTTTTCAAAGTGAAGTGACGACACTAAATCACTGATAGAATCAGTGGCTTTTGGCAGCACGCTCAGCTGTGACTCAGTTCATCACTTCTTTGTTAAAAGCATATTTAAAGGCAGAAAATGCCACAGAAACAATTGCAGTGTGATCACTAGGAGCCCGCTAGCATCAGACTGAAGGTAATACTGAACTGAAAGAGTAAGTGCTGAACTTCGGGCTGTGTGAACGGCGATGCTTTCACTTACTGTTGGACATACTGAAGTGCAGTTGAACAGTGATGTGCTTATCTTACGAAGAAAAGTAAACAAACTACATAACCAGTGACAAACAATTTTGAAGCTGAACTTAACAAAGTGTTTCAAATCGCTGATGTGATTCCTGATTTCCATCTGTATTTTTAACCTCATCTGCCCCGGTGCACAGCAAGGAGAAAAAAGTCTTACGATAGACTCATCTGATAAAGTAAGAATCACCTCAACAGCTAAAAATGAGCTCTGTCACTGAGATAATATTTATTTAAATGGTCTTAGATCAGGAATGTCCAAACTATTCCACAAAGGGCCGAGTGGCTGAAGGTTTTCTTTCCAAACAAGCAGCAACACACCAGACTTGACTCATTTCATCAGCTGATCTCAGTCTTCAGACAGCTGATTGGTCAGACTGCATGCTCTTGATTGGTTGGAGGAAAAACCTGCAGCCACACGGCCCTTTGAGGAATAGTTTGGACATGCCTGTCTTAGATGATGATAACGTTACCAGATCCACATCTCTCTCCATCTCTGTACCTTTTACCCTGTGCTGCTGCAGCTTGTACGTTAGTCTAACAAAATTCAATTCAGACTTGTGCCCTGGTTAAAGAGCTAAAAAAAATGATACCATGTCTGACCTGGTCATCATGACCATTACATTAAAGTAACCAAGGCACTTATTCACACATAAGACCAACATGTTAATCACATGAACGTGAAGGGGTGCATGTCTGAAAGGGGCTATAAATAGCTTTGGCTGGCACCTACGATAACATGTTTGGAACACTTTATCTCCATAGTAACAGCACAAACCATTACCTCCTGGAAGCGGGGTGCCTGGTTTTGTGCCAACTGTGACCAAACTGCCCTGGAAACCCTTAAAGGTGCAGTGCATGGACATACTGTGTGAGGCCAAGTGACGACTAGCTAACAGTAGGACCAGTGCATGCTGCTCTCTGAGTCTCTACAAACCATGGCAACAGGCTCTCGTAATAGAAATCCTCTAGGTCAGCTTTTGGTCTCCTGACTTACTGCTCCTGTCACTGCGTCATATGGGTCCCAGGCTGCAGCTTAGCTATATTATTTCTTTAATGTAAAGATAGCTCTCATCTGTCAAATCTCTACAGCAGGCCTATGTTAACCTTGTCAAGGCAAAAACACAAGATTATAAACATTTAGCTGGACTCACACTAACAAAATTATCTTGGTCACAAGATCTAAAAACAAAGACTTCAACAATAAGAATGATTATTTTGACATGAACGGAGGCCTGAGTTCAGTTTAGAGAGAGAGATCATTTCACTTCCTCCCAAAGGTTCTTACGGCCCTAAGAGAAAATGCCAACTAACGCAACTTTGTTCTTAATTAGTTCAGAGAATCTCCAACACATCCTGCAGTATTTATACATCCTTAAGGGCATACAGTACAAGCCGAGGACAGGGAAATATACTGTACATTACATTTCTAGCCAGTAGGTTCTTCGTCGTTTTTTAAGCTGTGACCTAAATGAAAAATTCAGTTCACCATAGGACACAGGCTCATTAAAACATGTTGATACTGTTTTAATGTGCAGAGCCACCACGAGAAGGTCCAAGATTCATTTGAGGTCCTAAGTCATGGTTCAAAAAGTCCTTAATCTAGGCCATTCATCACAGCCTGATAATGCCTGAGTCTGTGAGATGTATGAAAAAAAATAGACTTTCCAAAGGGGAAAATGAAAAATGACACATTCCTCAGGGGGAAAATAAGAAAAACGGGGAATATATGGATTGAGTTTGCAAAGTCTCCAAAAGTGAATTGCTAATGACACTGCCTAATGCTGAAGGCAAGTTAAAACCTTTTCCCTTTGAATTTTGCTTGTGAGGCAATATTCTATCCAAAGGAGTGGCTTACAGGCCACTGCAGCTCAATACTCTTGAGTGTGAGCACAGACACACACACACACATACACACACACACACACACACACACACACACACACACACACACACACAAAATAGAAGGCACAGATACCCGCTCTAACATTCAAGCACATACACACACACAGTTACAGTCTGTGACTAATTAAAAGGTATAAATCAAAAGGATTATATGCATTATCTGAGAGGTATCAAAAGGATTGAAGGGAAAAAGATGGTTGACTTAAATACAGTGATTTTGTAGCTCTGTGTAAAGAACAAGAGCTGCCCAGCACTTGTTTCTCCTTTTTGTGGACATCAGATATTTTACTAGTCATGGTATGCATGTGTACTCTGTATACTGTTGTCTTTCCAGAAACAGGCCATTTTAATTAAAGGCTGTTAATGTCTAACCTCACACATGTTAGTTTCACTTCACGGGTATCAATTAAGAAGATAAATGTTTGTGGTCGGTTTCAAGTCACGTAAAACCACTCAATTCACAATTTCTGTGGAGGAAGTGAAATTAAAGGAAGCACAATTACCTGGCCAATGTCTTTAATGACTTTATCAGATTAAGATCTGAACAAACACAAAAAACACATTCTACCTCAAGAGGGTCTTACCTTGTCCTTGTCCTCTACCAGATCACTGAGTATGTCATCTGGGTCCAGAATCCCCCCATCACAGTATTCAACATGGTGTGTTCGCACCAGAAAATCTCCTTCCTATAACACAGGACAAGACCAAAATAAATAAACAACATGATGTATGAATAAACCTGACACCTGCTGATCCCATAAGAGTATATGCACATATGTATCTGACTACTTTGTTAAATGGTGGCTTCAGGTGTCACTCCCTATCAGCATCTAAATAATTTTATATATTTTATAATAGTATAAGTTTGTAACATGTTGTCAACAGGAATACAGATATTATTCCAGCTACCACAAGCCCACAAACTCTCCCACCCACTTGACTTTGTCTATTCACTTTCAATAGTCTATTTTGAGTTTCCTACCAAACAAGATACTGGACCAGGGTATAACACAGGGAGGGTCATCAAAACATCAAATGGAGAAAGGTAGCTTCATGTCATGGCAGATGCAGAATGGCAGAACAGTTGAAAAAAACTCTCCAATGGTTTTAATGTTTTAAATCTGTATTCACCCAGTGGACAGATAATAAAAAAAAAAAACAATCACATGGACTCTTTTCCAAGTCGTAAACTTCATTTGTGATTTATATATTTTCTATTATGATATCTAAATTTAAAATAAGCTCCATTTTTATTCTATGGGGACTTAAAACCACTTCTCAGAGCACAAGGCGTCTCTCTGTTCTGCCCCCCCTCCCCACTTCTGCCCCTTTCTTTGTTCCTTTCCTCCTTAAATCTTCCACATCTTTCCCTTGGTGCCTTGTACAGATTACAACTCCAGCCTGGCCCTCTCTTCTCTCTCCATCCTCACTCCCTTTCTCCGCTGTGTTGGGTCTGTGATTAATGACATCGACACTGCACTGGACAGCTGACTACATAGAGCTGGTTGTTGAACAACACGCTGAGACAACACACACATCCACATGCACAAGCACACACGCGCATACAAAACCACAAATAGCCTAAGGAAACGTATGAGTCAAAATGTTACAGGGCGCTGCTCCATTAAATCACTCTTTCAGGGTCAGGTGCTTGTCAATGCTTTTCAAAAACTCCCATCAGGGAGAGGGTAAGAGAGAGCAAGGTGCTGTGTGTCCCTGGATATCACTGCAAGTCTCACTGTCAGTACCAGTTCCTACACTAATCTTGCCTCTGCAGCAAAGCTCTTTCCACTAAATGACTTACTTACACTCTTTCAATAATTTGATAGTGTAAATTAGTCTCACTGGACATTCATAAATGAGATCTGGGTCGAGACACGTCTTCCTTTCTCATCTTCTTTAAATACAAATCAACAAACCGGCAGAGGAGATATCATTAATTTTCAACAACCAGGCCCAAAGTTTGGAGCTGCTCAGTGGTGTGAAATTTTGGTGTCTTACAAAGAAGTTTTGGATGCGTAACTTCACTGTGTTCATTAAGGCTAGGCACAGAAATATTCTAAAATAATGAGTTCTTTCACTGGTGAGTGCTTTAAGTTACAAGATTTCCAAGTCAAGTTTTATTATGGTTACTGCATAATGGTTATGCTTTGTAGATATTTCATCCCTGTCTCAGTTATGCCTCCAACTTTTCCTAATGGGTAGGAAATAACACAGAAGGCCAGACGCATTTCATAGTAAAACCACTTCTACTATACCCTTCTTCACTGATGCGTGGATGCAGATATGCTCCACCTGTGCATGTTAAGAAAGAAAAACTCAAGGTCAAACGCACAAACTTTGCTTCTTCACCGCCGCCTGGAACAAGCTGATACATCCATATAACTTCCACACATGGCTATGTTTGCTTACTTAAGATAAAGTATTTATCCTAAGTTGAATAAAGCCAATGCACATAAAAAAAAAAACACATTTCTTTCTTGCACAAAACCGACCACCACACAACCATCACTGTTACACAAGACTCGACACTGTGGCTGTTTATCTTGTTAAACTGTTTCTCCTTCGTCTTCCCTCCCTCCTTCCCTTCCTGCTGGAATTCATTGTATGACTCCATTGTAACGCTGACTTGGTCGACACCCAGGCCAGAAATATGAGAGAGATTTTCAAACATTGTACTTGCATTGTTTTATTTTCTCTTCTGCACAGCATTTATCTTCCTTGAGCACTATCAATCAGGGTTTTGGGGAATATTAACTCTGGGACAGCACATGTAAATATTTTTATGATTACTAGGGAAAATGTCCGTGCCAAAGTGTCGTGTAAATTGTTACCGCTGCCAAGAAGGTTATATCTTCAGTCTGGTTTGCTTGTCTGGTTGTCTGTCAGCAAGATTATTGAAAAACTGGTGAAAGGGTAAAATATGGGCCAAGGAAGAACCCATTAAATTTTGGAGCGGATCCGAATCACGAGGCGGAGACATAAATTATTTTTCACTTTCATTAACGCTGCGAAATAGGACATTTGGCCCTGGTGGGATAAATGTCATACATCTCAAAATCCAGGAGATGGTAGGAAAGCTCAATAGTGACAAAACACAGCCAATTCTACAAATACAGTAACTCCATATCACAGCCCGCATTCCCGGACACCAGTAATCCTCTCAGTTAGCCGACACATGTAGTTGCTCAAACCTCATTATGGAGCACTAAGTGATGGTGGATTTATGGGAGAACTGGAAACACTGTAACATCGTTACAATTGTAACTTTTTTTTCCCACAAATTGAGGCATGGCAGTGGACACACATACACACACATATTGCGCAACTAATTATACTCTTACTCAAACCCAAAGTGCATTGTCTGCAATGAACTCCCACAGAGATATTAAGGTAAAATGTTCAAACTTTACTTTAGACAAAGAAGTTTGCACTTGGAGAGTTGCACATCAAGAGAGGACTATAGTGGAATGAGTCCAGTAGTGTTCAGTTTTGTCTGTACTGGTTTAATAGCAAGTCCTCTATCCATCATCCCCATACAAACAGTGAGTCACTGCACAAGCTCGTACAGCGGTGCAGCTCCCACAGCTGACTATGCACAACACTGTTCCCCTCAGTTCATACTGTGCTTTGGAGGTGCATGGTCCCACACAAATTAGTAATTTGTCAAATTGCAAAAAGCCATGACACATCGTAAACATGGAGCTTTTGGGGGCCCTGGCAGAGCGGGGCCTCAGGGCAGTTTGCTCGCTTAGTGTGTTTAGAGATCTAGCACTGCTGCATTATGCAGTGCAATGTCTTATTTGAGCTGTAGTAATTTTTTCTTCTATTTTTTGCAGTGTTCCTGCATTAGTGCTGATACAGTCAATTTAAATTACTGTTAATAACAATATTAGTCAATTATTAATCAAAAAGTGCTTGATTTACTCCATTTCATGTTATTATAAGCTCTTTTCAGACATAAGATACGCAGCATTGCTGGCTTCATTTATCTGTTTAAGTGAAGGCTGTCACTTTGACACAGGTGTCTTTTACATTAATGTTCCTTACAGCATCACTGAGACATGGCAGCATATTTACGGAAAGAGTCGTGAGTTCCCGTGATATTTGGGGAAGCACAGAGGCAAAAAGAAAAGTTTTTTGTTCTCTCTCAGGCTGCATCACTGATGGATACTTACTTTGCCATTGAAGCTTAATTGCTGACCATCTAGAGCATGACGGAAACTTGTCCCTGCTCCTCATCAGTTTCATCAGAGAGTGAATTCTGCTGCCGGTTTTATAATATCTGACAGCGCACACGAGTCCTCAATAACAGAACAATACGTTGTTTAATTCCCATTTGCTCACATGCTGTATGTGATTTGTTCTGCTGGATATTCATTTATTCCTCTACGCAGCTGACGTGAATGAACATTGGAAATACATGGAGAGCCTGTTGGTCAGATTACTTCTTGTGGCTGTGTGAGGGGTTTTTTTTAGCTCAAGTTGCACTTGAAGGAGAAAAATATAGTTTTTATTGACTGGTTGAAAAAGAATCTGCATCAGATAAGGCTAAAACTGAACACTTTAGGTTTTTAGAGGTTGCTCTGACTAATCAAGACATCCATTTAATTTCCAGCTACCGGCACATCCCTGTAAATGTACAACATGCTGGAAACACATCACAAAAAAAAAACCTCTCGTGCGTAAAACTGACTGCTGCAGAGGTGAGCCAGGACACAAGAATCACAATCAATCTCTAGATTTGATTTCCAGAAGGAAAACAAGCCCTGCTGTAGTATTTAGGTCAACAACCCCCTTTGATCTCTTGTTACAGTCGGCAAGCCACACAGCTAAGAAGACAAGAAATGGAGAGGTAGAGCGATAAGAGCTGTGAGCACACTGATCTAATCTGATATTCAGGGGGAGTGCATGGATAATGTGTTACATATTTTTTGTGAACTGCAGAAACCCTGTGCCTCAAAGTCTGGCAGTTTAAAAACCTAGAGGGACACTCGGATATTGTAGGACCAAAGATAAGAGTTGTAAACACACTGATCTAATCTGAAAATCAAGGGGATTAGCACTTAATACAGTGTTTTCCTTGATACTATTACAGATAATAGTGGGGAATTTTAGGTACTTGACTCTCAGGACATGATCTAGAAATTATCATCAGGTTGAAGTAAAATCCTCCAAACAAAAAAACAATGTCGATTATTGAGTGTTGCCAGATATGCGTTTAACCCCCCACCTCTCCCTGATTCTTTATCTCTGAACAGTAAACCTTTCTAGTCCAGAAGTTAACATTTAAGAGCTTGGTATGCATGCATTTGTCAAAACTGGAGGCAGTGTAAAGAAGAAGACTGCTGCAAAAACAGTGACACAGGATTCACTTTAAGTGAACTCTGGAGCTCATGCTGTCTACATAAAACAAACACGCTTGCAGCTGAACACTGCAAAAAGTTGAGCCACATCAAGTTCACCAAAAAAGAAGAAAATCCAATGGGCCAAAAGTAACAGGGGGTCTGGAATTATCGTAATCATCATCATGAAGTGGGTCAGTTATGCCAGCAATGTAAAGTATTGTTCTGTAGAGGCGTTGAGTGCTGACGCTGCACCTAATTCTCTGAAAAAATAATTAAAGTGGAGTTAAATTGTCCCTTGACCCTCCTTGAGACCATACAGTAACAAAGCTGTCTTGTGTGAAAAGCAAAGCAGGAAAATTGCTGGTGGAAATGCCGCGGTAACCTTTCCTCGCCATGTTAACACATTTCCGCATTCTAAATTTAAGCCGTGCAAAAGGTGATTGTTCACTCATATCTCATTAAGTTCAAAGTCAGATTTCATTCGCATCTTAACTACAAGTCAGAATTCATGAATCTGAATGTTTTCACTTTTTAGCAGTGTCTGGTGAGCAGCCGTCTTTTGATAATTAACACGGCATGTAAACAGTAAAACTAAACAATGATAGCAATGTACCGCCAGGACGATCTGCATACATGGCAATTCATTCTTATGTATTAATGGTCTGGCAATGGCAAGGCTAATATTTGGAAAAGCATGTGTGCCATTACACCCTACGCAATTTGGCAACATGGAGAATAGAATAGAGTAGAACACGCGTCAACACATTCCTGTGATTTGCCTGCAGAGACGGTGGCACGTGTCTCCTCCCGTCGCTTCCCTCCCTCTCAGATATAATTGCCTGTGCTCTGGCATGGGGCCAGGATGTTTTACAATTTTATCAGCTTGTTTGGCCACGCCTCATCAGCATTCCTTACCCTGGATAATGAAACTACAGCACACACCCACATAGACAGGAACCCTTTCATTCACATCCACCTAAAAATCCATAGGTGCAAGTATAAGCATGCACGTCTGCACACACCATCAGATTACAAAAGCAACCAGTTTCACTGTTTGTTTCTATAACTGTGGCCTTATTTGCACCACACACGCGAAACGTTTACCACTAACATCGTGTCAGATACAGATACAGTCTGACAACTGAAACATATACTGCATATAGATTCAACAGAAGCAACTCAAGTCACATTTCACTATAGTATAAATACATATGTATATATAGATAGATGCAGTTGTCCAATGTGCACACAATGCAGCAGACTAAACTACACAAACACACAACCACACACTTGTCTGTTTGGCCAAGGGTAATGAAGAGGTCTGTCAACAAGTTGATAACTTCCTGACAACTCCCCATTAACAACAACCTCCGCTTTCCTTCCTCCCTCCTCTTTCTCTTGCCACGCTTCCTCTACATATATCCTATACCAGCTATCTCCCTTTTTACATTATGCTTGTTCTGATTACATTGAAAGGTTTATTCTTTTCCTCTGTGTTACCTCTCTACAAGAACCTTGTGTATATATTCTTTTAATTTCTTCTTTGATAGTACTTTCTTTCTCTTTTCCCATTCCACAATTTGTGCTTTGCCTCCGTGTTCATCGATCAAGACGGATAGCTACATATTACAGCTGTCAGCACGCTGTTTTTGCCTTGTGGTTTTCTAACAAATAATTACAGATCTTGGTGCCCTGAGTTCTCTGATGTACTGAGTGAGGTGAATGACAATTAACCTAATCACACACTTACTGACTGACAGGCTATTCTCTGACTTATCAGGGAAGCTACTTCTCACTTCAACAGTCCAGCCCAAACCTTCAGCTTAGCACACTTTGTGTTTTACACAACCAAGTGTCAAGGCACACTGGTTCTGGCTACATTAGACCCAGATTTATAAAATCCATTTAAGCAAAAAGAAAATTACATTACACATTACTGTACAATTACTACCTTCAAAGAAGGAAGCTGGTCAAAGACCTGGGAGCAGCTAGAGAAATAGTTTTTACTCGGGTAGGTTAGCTGCACTGGCTAGCTAACAAGCAGTACAAAATTCAGTTAGCTATTTGTGTAGATAAGCAACTGGTGGTAAAAAAACAAAAAAAAAAACACAGTGAGCCCTAACTCAGGGCATAACATTAGACAGCCAATCACCAGCATTATTAGATCATGGTATATGCTGCATACCTAGTTTCGGGCCATAGTTTCTTTCATTGCACTTTATCTATTCCTGCTGTTTCACATGGGATATTGTACACAAGCTGTGGTAACAAGGCATATGTTTTAAATAGTTACTGGGGTTAGCTAAAAAGTCTTGTAATGAATGAGGAGCTAATCAACTGTCACCCATACAGTACTACAACCAATGCACTGGGCACACTGTTTCACAAGAGGAAAACATATCTGAAAGGAATTCGGTATCAATGTTAAAAGACTGAGATCCGAATCAGACACAAAAATGAATCAACCAATAATGTGACATTATTACTGGGTGTGTTTCTTGTGTTTGTAGCCACCTTGAGAGTCTACAGAATATTTAGAAGAAATGTTTCCAATGCAGTAGCATAATAAAAGTCTGGTGTATTCTACATAAAAATACATCGGCACTCTCTTATTGCCTTTCACTCTCTTATCCCATTTATCTCTTCTATCGCCCTTCTGCTTCCAGCCAGGGTAACAAAGGGGCATACAAATCCTAATAATTAGTCTGTGATCAATGTCAAACTAGAAAATAAAACAAACAATGCAACTAAACTACAAAATAAATCCTCTCTGAAACTTAAGACTAAACCTCATGGATCCCCTCACTAAAACATAGCTTCAATGCCTATTTTAAGTGTTAGCTCCTCTTATGCACCGCTGTGGGAACTCCCTACAAAGGAGCTGATAAGAGTCAGTTAGCTATAGTGGATACCCGCAGGAACACATTAGATTAAAAAATGTTTTTAACACAAGCAGCATACTTTCTGAGTAGGATGAAGCAGATAGGGGGGAGGGGAAGAGGGAGAGAGACAGACAGAGAGCGAGCTGTCTCTGTGACAATTTAAAAACATGATTTGCCTAGCACTGGGGGGGAGGATTAGGGACTGGACTTCTCTACAACACACACATATCCTGGTTTTATAATCCTGGAACACATTAACAGCAATAATTACACAGCTACAACAGATTAGTGTAGCAAGGAAATGGCTGAGCGATGGGAGGAGAGTAAGACAAATACACAGAAACAAATACAAAAGGAGAAGAGGGGATGAGATGAAGCAATTAAGGTGAATGCGTATCCTCCATCCCAGAGAGGAGGAACTAGAGGGGGAGGACAAGAGACAGCCAAAGGAGGTGGGGGGGGTATGAAAAAGTGAAAACAAACAAAAGGAGAATATCTACAATGTTAAACAACAAAAAAGGAGAAGAGAAAGAGGCGAAAACTATCAAAAAGTGGGAAGAGTGATAGCAGAAGGAGAAGTAAAAACAGAAATTACAATGGGAGATTGTGAAGTGTTGACAAAGATGTGGGAGAGAGTAGGAACAGAGAAAGAAAACAGAAGACAGGCCGTAGGAGAGCATGCCAAAACGCACAGTGTGCATGGGCTTAACAAGGCATTTCATTCACGCGTACAGGAAACAAAGTATTCAAACACTTGCAGACCTGATCGATAGAGCAGGGAGGCGCATCATTACACACATCGCAGCTGCAGGAAAACACACCTGGAGCACTCACTCTGTCTCTCAGTGAACATTAATAACACCTAAAATGTTGCTGCTCTTGTATTAGACCTGATATTACCCTTTTGTTTTTCATTTTTAATGTCAAACTAAAATTAAAATTCATTTGTCTTCAGAAATAAGAATATATCGCCTTCGCGTTTGTTTTGACTTCTGTACTTAGTTAAACTTGTAAGTACCAAAATGATGAAATGTATTTTTCTGCAGTGACAGCGTTCCCTACATAAATGCTACCCAGGTTTTTGGTTTAGATTGATGTCAGTATACTGGTGTAATATCTGTGTGGGCAGGTATTAAAACTCTTTGTACCATTAGTTCAGTTCCAAAAGCAGTTATCCAGCTTGAGGGATGACCTTTTTACTTGTTAACCATTGCTTAGTCTCGTCTGCTATTCGAGCACTTCCTCCCAAACTCTGCATCTCTGTAGTCTGTGTCATGACTCAAACAACAAGGTAGCATAATAAGATTACAGTCTGATCATTTGCTGTCAACACAAATGGGCCCATGAAATAAAACTCAACAGACCTCCCCCTTTGTTCAACGTGGGATGAACACTGAGTGTGCAGGAGCTGACTATGGCTTGTAAAGTTAACAAAAAGGTAACGTCTAGTGGTAATTAAGGTTGACAAAAGTATCAATATACATTTTCAATGCCACGTAAAAATGATACAATCTTTCTTAGTCATACACTTCATAGTACCTAAAGCACTAGTACTACTACCAAAAGCAGAGTTTCAACCCGAGGTTGCACAGATGAAACAACAGGCCAGAAAATCAACTGGTCCTCAACCATTACTATTAACATTATTACAAATGTATTGGTATGTGTTCAGAGACTTTTTGTGCACCAGCACTATGTGCAGGTTGGTTACAATCCAAAGAAAAAAATATCCTCTTTTGTGTGCCTGGGACTCTCTTTTTGCTGTGGTATCAAAAGAGGTATCAGGTATCATTTTTTTATGATAGCGTTATATCGAAATTTAAAATTCTGGTATCACGACATAACATTAGTGGTAATCGCAATTAGCTTCCACTTTCTGAATGGTAGCTAACTGGCCTAGCTTACGAGCACAGGTGGAGTAAATTTTATTCATGATGGCTGAGTTCTGTCACGTGTCATGGTGAGCCGAGCCGGTGTGTGCACAACACGAGGACCCTGGAATTAGCTCACCTGACTGGAATGCAGTCGGTTTTGATGTTATCAATTACACCTGTGATCTTCCTACCACAACATACCAAACTGTCTGCTGTGAAAAAGCAGGCCTTCAAATATCAGTCAACCGCTACCACCTGAAACTCTGAAGATTAAAGCTTAGACACTGTTTCCCCAAATGTTCAACGCTTGTTTTGTCGTTTTAGGAAAATATGCAGAATGGCAGCAATATCATTACAGTTTAAACACACAAAAAAGTGAGAAGAATTTTAAGTTTCAGTTGGAACAAAATGATGCATTGCTCCTGCCTACAACCAGCTGGCATAGTTTAGATACTTAAGTTTCAAATGTACCATATTGATCTCTGCTTCTAGGTGGAACAGAGTTAGCTCACAAAAGGAGAACAGAAGGTGAAGGAGGAAGTGTTCAAAGAGGAAGAGTTCCACTGAAAGGGAAGTGAGCAATGTGGAGCACTATGTGGAAGGTGAAGAGGCAATGTACTTGTGAGTGGGAAAGGACAATAAATAAGATGAACACAAGGACGGGAGAGATGATGTACAGGTACATGAGAATAATATAGGACACAAAAAAGGTAGAAAGAGCAAGAAAAATAGGATAGTGGAAAAAAAGAGTGCATCTCTTAAGTGCTGCCTCAGTGTCTATCTCACATAAACACAAAAACACACACAAAGCTTCAACATCTCCCCCTCAATCACAACTGAAGCCATCTATCTATATGACTGGTGTGCTCTTTGAATAATGGAACCAATATGAAGCGAGTCACTGAGAAGATCTGAGAGTCTGATGGGGGTCACAGGGTTCCTGCCCTGAGAGCAGCGCGGGGAATCAACAGCAGTCATAAGGAATCACCAGAGGGAGTCATTTGCATTTTACACTCACAACTAAAGTGGAAACGACTCACGCCTGCTCCTGTCTGCACCATCACAATTCATATCAGATATGCTTTTAATGTTTTATACAGCAATTATGGAGAACTGGACCTCCATGGCTTTGTCTAATTTCCCAAGACTTTGGGATGTGAAAATCATATGGCCCTTTCATGGTGTAAAAATGACAGAGCTTTCGATTATTCTTTTATGACTTCAGGGAAAACCTCAAACGCCATGAAAGTGCTGTTTCATAAAAAGTTATCTGGTTTCTTTTCTTAGTCTTTCAGGAGTTCATAAAAATCTTTACACATATTACAAAACTACTTCTGAGAATGGAATAACACAGCTAACCGATGGGTCAAATGTCAAATTGATTGAGCACACTGGACTATTTGGTATTGATGAGAATGAAACATTATTCAACTACATTATACAACTACAATAATTTCCATCATGTGCCTTGTAGCTTAAAAGGTGAGTACATTTTGAGATGTACCCGCCACAGTGTCAGTGGAGAGTTACTTTAAAATCATTCATTCATAGCAAGTATGGTACCAGTATTATTCTGGTACCAGTCACAAAACAAGCATTATCCCAGTTGGATACATGTCATCTCCTTCAAAAATGTCAGCATCTATTCAAAAACCATCCTTGGGAAAACAATAATATTCAAATATCCTGCATGCTAGACTGCATTTTAAGGCTGCATAACCTTCAAAAACTATTTGCGCATTGAACAAACAAAGAACTATTTGTTCAAATCATTATTATCATTACTATCATAATAAACACCTCTGACTGGATTTGGAGCAGTTATACCAAAATATACAGTTTCTACGTCAAAACATTGGCTATTCTTCCCAGAGGCTAACTGTGACTGCCAATTGCACAGAAAGGTGCATTTCAAACATGAACAGTACCTGTTCCAGCAGTTTTCTGTATCTCTGCGTGGCTTGCTGGATGAGGTCCCTGACAGTCCACCCCTCCTTGCAGGGCACCACCACACCTGTCTGCCCAAAAGTCACTGTCACCTTCATTATAGCACTCTCCACTTCATCCAAGATGCAGGCCCTCTGGATGTGGGTGATGAACAATGGCGGTGATAATGCAGGGAGGCTCCAAACTGTAGAGTGCCCCCCAGAAAGTCTCGATAGAGAGGCAGGGATGTGACAACAGATGTGGCACAAAATGATGGGAGAAACGCAGGGCTGATAGTGAGTGGCTTGGGGTCAAAAGCTGGAAAAAGACTTACATCGCTCAAACCAACTTCTTCAAAATCCACACAGCTTTTCAAAGTGGGCCAGAGTCAATAGATCTCCTCAGTAAGACTGTCAAAAGTGTGTACTGTCTGTCCTTGCCATTCCTACCGAACACAACTCAAAGTGAAAATAATGAGACGACTGACTACATCCGGCTCGGATATTACTTTGTCATGCTCTGGTCACCGGGGTTATCATCCCCCTTCTTATCACTTCACATCTCAGGTAACTTAGCATCCAGCAAGTGTTGATATTATTCAGTCGGTCCATGTATACAGGAGTGTCCCGAAACGTTTTAAAACACTGCTGTCTTTAAAGGATGGAGCTGAGTGTTATTTAACGCCAGCTGGTAAAGGACAATTGTGTGTCACGTCATTTCTCAGTGAGAGTTAGCGTTAACTAACTCTACTTAACGCCAATTGACATAAGTTAGCTGTCAGCTAGCTCCACTTGGCTAAAAACGATTAGCTTGATACTGTAACCTGGTCCGGCTAAGATAACAAGCCGAGGATGAAAGTTTTCAGTTTGCCACAAGAGCTAAATATCCCCACGCCCTTCTCCACTACTTCAGGTGACTTCTTTACTTGTTTTGACATATGAACAAAAGTTTATCCAAGCTTTCACACCAGTGTTAGCAAGCCGAGTCCTGCGCTAGCGTTAGCTAACGTTAGCCACCTTAGCCGAACTTTGGAGGGAGGGATGCAGTCGCTCGGGCATCACTCCATAACTTTTTCCTCTAGCAAGTTTCCTTCTTCCAAGCGGCCAGTAGCATCCACTTCGTCACCGACACACACAGTAAGGCAACTTAGCCGTCATTTTCACAGTCGTGGTCAAACCGAAGGCGAAGATAAACAGTTAGCAGACCACAGCACCGTGTGTTGGAAAAGTTTGGAGATTCCTTCCCTGCCGTCCGCTCCTGGCCAGTTCCTGACCAGCTCCTCCACCGCTTGGTACTGTCACTTTCTTAAAGGGGAAGTGCTCCAATTATTGCTCGGCCGAAAGAGTACAGAAATAAAGCACAGTTCATGGATCCGCCTATGCGGTTACAGTTACAGTTACAGATCAAGCAACAACATATGTGCTGGTAAAAAGTGACACTCAGCGATCACAGTTCATCGATTGGGAAAATCATGGAGCAACAGCTGCTGCTGTAGTGGAAAACATGTTCAAACCTTTCATTTGAATAGTAGTAATGTGCAACACAGTGGTGGGTAAGTGGTATTAAGATCTTTTACTAAACTAACAATAGCAATACCACAGTTTTGTCAAGGCAATTCACATAAAGCATAGTAGCAACTCACTATGCTGCCAAAATGGCCTTCTGTCATTACTTTAAATTACTTTATTTATTATACTAGAAACTGAGTTTTATTATTGACACAGTATAATGTGACATGCATTTTCATGCTGGTTGCAATTATGTTAATAGTGTTTTTTATATATACCATTGGGTGGTTTAATTTACTGTGGAACAATGCATTGTAACTTTATATGCAAAGAAATTAGTAACTATAGACATTTAAGAAATGGAGTAGGGGTGATAGGGGGAGGACGGGGGGAGGACGGTGGTTGGAGGGGGCTCTCTTGGCAGGGGGCAGCAATCATATCAGGGTGAGCTTGATGCCCCTGGTCCCCATGGCCATACTAAATTATTGAGCACACATTTCACACTAACCTCTGCGATGGCTGGAACTGCTTCTTTTTGCCAATCTGTCTCATGTCAAATGGTAGTGATGATGATGATGATGATGATGATGATGATGATGATGATGATGATGATGATGATACTTGCAGCTGGTTTTACAGGGTCAGACAGTCTTGAACAGAACTGAGTCTTTGCAAGAGTCAGTTTTGACTGTTCAGTGTAGTAGGCCATTGCTTTGCAACTCGATGATTTTGTGTTGTGGCACAGCAAATATGTTCAGTACCTTGTGCTTACTTTTCATGTCGTGAAAACTCTCAGCAAATGCTTGAAGGAGTTTTGCATACTCAACCGTATTTTCAGATGTTATAGCAGGCTTTTGCTCTTGCAGAGTAGGAAAATGCACAGTGTTTCCTCTTTCCAGTTGCACTTGTGACAGCTTTAATTTCACTGCAAATGATTTCACATTTGAAAGCAGAGAGCTGAGAAGCTGGCTGGATCAGCCTGTCCCACAGCCCAGAGGTTGTCCACCTCAGCTCTAAAATGTAATAGAGTAGAAGTATAGTAAGTAGCATTACTTATAACACTCAAGCAAAACACAAATAACTAGGACTTATACTTAATAACAGTGCTTCACTAAATGTACTTAATTAGTTTCCCTCATTGGTATTGCATACATACTTATTAAAGGTAACAAAATGATTAAAGCTGCATTACTTGGCAGTGGAACAAGCTGAAAACAACAACATGAATGTATTATCGCCTTCTAAAGTTATTATATTGAATGTATTTTAGTATAGAATCACCACTTTGCATCAGGGACTGGCATGCACAAAGAGACTTAGCATTTATTTGGAATCATGTTTCTGGCCAGCTGGCAAATATAATATTCATATTTACTTTCCTTGTAAGTCTGTTTAGGTCTCCAAAACAGTGAGATCCCAAACTTTGCTCTGTAGTACTGAGGAGAACTGCACAGTTGCATAATTCTTTGTTGGTTTGTCACTACAAGGAACCCCTTTCAAATTACTTAGCCATTTGATCAATTGTTTATGAAAGTATTGATTAGTGGAGCTTTAAAGTAGAAGTTTAGCCATTGGCCATTTTATTATCAATTTTACCCTGCTAAAATGGAAACTTCAACCCGTTTTCACAGAGGACATTTTGACATGCAGAAACATCACAAATGTAAATAATAAAATTAATGATTCTATTTAGCTGCTTCAGTTTCAGGGTCTTGATATTGTTCATCCTGGCTCACTGTTAAGGTTTACTGGGATGGAGGGTTTTTTTTATTGTTTGTCCCTTATAAAAAGCACATTCAATAAAAAAAATCATAAAATGTAAAGCTAAGACAAAAAAAACTAAAAAAAAAAAAAAAAGATGTCAGTCTAACTGATTTCTTATATGATATTATTATAAATCTTATAAAAAGTACTAAATGTGCATCTCACAAACCTTGAAATGTAATCAAACCCCTTGAAAATCTTCTACTGCCTGACAACAGCTCAGCATTTTAATGTTGAAGCCAACAAAAATATTGTATTTGCAAAACATTTTGACTTTTCACAGTTTGGTTCATCTTCAAAGAGGAATCCCCTCCCTGTGAGGTGGAGTTTGGCTTTGTAATTAGCAGCTCAAATGTATGCATGTGTAGCCTATGTCTGCTAATTGATTTGGGCTAGGTTTAGTTTCTGGGTCACTGAATTCCATTGCTACTAATGAACCCCAGGGGAGGAAGAACATTGTGCATGCATGCATTTTTTCTTCATTCTTTCTTTGGTGAAAGTTTGAAAGTTAGAAGTGCACTTGAATAATCATTTAGGATATGAATTTTGAAATGTTTGAATTAACTGTAAAGTTGCAGAGTAACAGGAAAACCCTTTTTTTTATAACTTGTTTCTATGGAGTTCATGTTTTTTACTTGAGATTCTACAAAAAAAGACAAGTATATTATTAATGACAATATTTAAAATATCCAGAGTAATATACAATGGAAATACACTGTAAATGTAATAATTAAAGATTAAAGGACTGAGAGTTAGTTTAATATCATTCTATTTCATCTTAAATTATCCAGTTCAATTCTTTTCATTATGTGACATGTGATTTGTCAACATCAATTTAAACTTTATTTGTACAGACTGTATTAACAGAATCTTCTTTTCAGTTTCTGCCCTTTTTCATAGAGAACATTTTGACATGTCACATCATAGCACAGTTTAAAGGATTAAATTAATGGTGATTTAATTCCATTTCGCTGCTTCACTTTCAGGGTCCTGGTATTGTTAATGCTGGCTATCTGTCACACTGCCATGGCTTACTGGGACACTTGAATGGAATGAAGCCATCGTTCTTATTAGTGTTAATGTTATTAGTAACACCTGTGCTTCACAAGCCAGAATGTGTGCTGGGAAAGAGGCCTGACTGAGGCCATATACCACACAACAGGATAAATAGTGTTGTACCCTGTCTTGGGGGCCAAGACACAGCCTGGAAAAGATCCAATTCTCATTTACAATGTGATAATAAATAGAGGACCAACACACAAACAAATTAAATCTGACTGGGAAGGTAACCTAATTAGATTAAACATAACAAATTACAATGACTTAATGTTGCTAACTAAAATAAACAGGAAAAGACATGATAAACAAAACCAGCAGCATCTGACTGCACCACCTAAAGCAGTTACAAAATACTGCTGTGAAATATGTTTAAGGTTTCATTAGGTCACGACCAAAGGGAAAGATCATCATGGTTTGAGAAAAGTCACTACTTAGAGGACCTTTGTTGTCATTGTTACAATAATAAACCCGTTCTTCCTGTGCTATCTCCCTGGCCTCCTCCTCACATGGACTTTGTCACTTCTTGGGAGGACAGCCTCCAAAAACTGCATCTTACAATAACAGTTATAATACAAACAAATGTGGGGACAATTACAGCAACTTTTAACTGTTAAAAAGACTTCATGTGATTTGAATTAAAAATTGTGAAACCATTGCTCAATGGCAAGAACGCACAGTATTTTTGTAAAGTATTACTTAGTTCAGTATTTGTAAGAACAGTCAAACAGCTTGATCTGACTTTCTTCAGCCATAACCCAGCTGCTAAAAAGCAGTTCCCACTTCTTCACTCACAGTAACACACACACACACACACACACACACACACACACACACACACACACACACACACACACACTTGTATTCAAACCTTGCCCAGTTGATCCATATGGCTGCTCATTCTCTCTCCTCGCCCCATATGGTAAAATCCTAACCTCAGCAGTGTTCTGTGCCTTGCCTCCTCCATTATGAGCTGTTATGAACCACAGAGAACATGCTAGGATGTGAATGCTCCCCTGCTGTTGGCCAGGTTCATCCAGACCCTGACAAACAAATCAATATGTGTGGCAGAACATGTTCTGCTTTATAAAAAAAAAAAAAGCTAAATTATTGCACAGCGGGAGATAGGAGAGTATTATAAGATGCTGATGTAACACATAGAGCACGGAGACATGCACACACATAGAGGGTACATGTACAGTACATACTTGAAAGCACTTGATTACACGGACACCTAATCTTTTCTCCTTCATATAGTCATATATAATGTTGAAGATCATGTACTTATATTCTCCACATGCGTCATCCGTCATGTCTCTAAATCACCCCAAGCAGCCCCACCTCAAATGCATGCAGAGTTGAGAAGGAGAGGGAGAGACACATCTGGCATAAAACAACAGGGGGCACATAAACAATAATATCCACAAACACTCATTTTTCATTTTTAATTCTAGGGCAACCATTTGGCTTAATGTTGATATAACACACTCCCTTATTTGGGGTTTGTATTGGACCATACAGCCTCTCTGTGAAGGTTGCTGCCAGCTTTCAATTGAAAACAACAGCAAGAGACAAAGACACACAGGCAGACATTTGGTTGGAGACGGCACAAGAGATGAAAATACCATCTTTACATAATTATAGCATATCTACAATAGTGAACACACTAAATGCATGCTTAATAGGCTGCTGCACAACTCTAAGGGAGATACCTTTAGAACATTGACATATATAATGGTAATTATATATGACATAATAATCTAATAATAATAATTTTGTTACTGTTCAGCACAACAACCAACAACAGCTGAATAAGACAAGAAGACTATGAGGGGACCTGCTGTTTGACCTCCTGAAGGCCCTGACATACATCCAAAATCCTGTTTGATGTTATCTGGATATTGAAACTATCACACGGTATGATGTAATGACATAAGGCAATACACCACGCTGGCTCAAGTTACCAGGGTCAAAATGTAGTTAAAAAGATTGGCTAGGTGGCTGAGAAATGACTCAAATGAATGCCAGTGTTGCTTGTTGTCTGCGCAATGTGTAAATAAGCAACTTGTTATATATTACCTTTATTTAACCAGGAAAGGCCATTGAGAGCAAGCTTCCTTTTGCAACACATATAAAATAGAGTACATCTATAAATTACAATGTATATAAAACAACAGAGGTACATGAATGAGACAGAAATTTGTCTTTTAGCTATGTCCGGTGCTATACATATATTGTCCCTGCTAAATAAATTCTAAATGAAATGAAATCAACAAGATTTACAACAAACAGGCCAAGGACAACAACATGAGAGACACCATCGGTTCGAATAAAACACCTTCACAAGGCTCTAAGTCTGTCAAAGGAGATTTAAATCGATTAAAAGGGATCAGCTTGTCTAGTTTTAAGGGTTTCTGCAGGTTGTTCCATTTATGTGGTGCACAGTATTTTACAGCCAGTTTCCCAATCTCAGCATGACATGGTGATCAAACAGTCTTGAGACCCAGTGCAGTGCAAATTAGATTTTTAGTTAAGAAATCATGAGAGATACTCAGGCAGTTTGCCAACAAGTTTTTTGCCAACATATTTCACCATTACATCCTTGAAAGGTAATATATGTGATATATCATTGTGTTCAATAATCTCTTCTTCATCTTAATGTTTTTATTTGTGTGGGAATTATTCATTATCTCCACTCTGCTCACATTACTTTGCCTGCTCTGTGTTGCATTCTAAATTTCCACATCTCATCAATGAATTATATTAGCAAAATAAATCCAGCCCAGACAGAATACCAGGGCCTGGTGCTCAACGTGTTATATGTTACTGAAAGATTTTTCCGACACCCTGCAGACTCATGCGTGCGTGCGTGCGTTTGTGTGTGTGTGTGAGAGAGTGAGGGGCCTGTGTTGGCCACAGATACAGACAGATCGATACTAGGACTTGTCAGCGGGGAGACTTCGATCAGTCCACACCCTGAAAACCCTCAGTCCCCCTCCCATACTCACATACACACAAACGGTCACACCCCATATCCCACTGCACAGTGAAAAGAATAGCAGGCTGTCAATAGACCCTTCCAGTATACACACACACACACACACACACACACACACACACACACACACACACACACACACACATACACACACACTAGTAATAGTAACCCCGTCGATCATCCCTTGTCCCTGCAAAGATCTTCAATGTGTCATGTACTGGCCTTCCTACTATCCAGGGCAGAGTAAAAACCATTTATGGCACCAGTGGGAATCCTGGACCTATTATGGATGGATGGATAGATGGATAGATGGATGGATGGATGGATGGGTGGATGAATAGATGGATGAACAGATGGATGAATGTTTGAAATGGGAAAATGCCATTGAGCAAAACAGCAAAGTAAATGTGTTTGTGCAATGTGGTTATTTTCCACACTGAGTTTTTTATTCCATTTCTGTAACGATTTACATTTTATTTTAAATAACCATCCCTGTACGTTTGATGTTCCTTTGATTCCTATGAGGGACTGATGAGAAGAGATCAGGCTTTCCTGTGGCAGCTGTATTTTCACGCTGGCCTGTAATGCACCAGACTGCGGGTCCTTAACTTGATTACGTTGTAGGAGTGAAGGAGAGGTTGCATGGACAAAGAATCAAACACGAACTGATGCTTCAACAGCTTGGGGAAAACAAAATGCATCACTGTGGAGGACAGCGGAATGATGCAAAAGAAACAGAAAATGAGAAAGAAAAAACACTTCTTGGTGTGCACACCTCAGAAAATTTGAGAAAGCAAAACTCCTGTGTTACAGAGGGGTAAAATGCTGAATAAGAAAGGATTATGAATAGGCTCCTTGTCAGTGATGACTTGAAAACCCTGAAAAGGAAATGTCTTTAATATCAGTTTTGATTACATTGCAGGCAGCCTGTAGTACCAATGTGTATGAGCAACATTTCCCATGAGCATTGTTGTGTTTCTGCATTCAGGCCAGAGTACCAAACATTTGGATTTTCCTGTGTGTAAGAGCAGGATCAGAACATAAAGGGAAAGAAAGACCAAAACAAAGGCTTCTTCATGTACTCCACTTAATTTTACACTCCTTTTTAATGTGTTAAAAGTGACTTCTTTTCATGAAAATGAAACGTGTGCTACTTAAAGGTAGATTTAGCTTCGTAAAAACAAGGAGAAGCAGAAATTTCAGAAGGCTTTCCATGCTTTGATATCACCTTTCAACATGTAGAACAATCAGTGATGTCTGCCAAATTAAACAGACACATTTCAATTATTTCCATTTTGATGCAGAAATAGACTTAACAGTGAAAAAGAGGTGAGTTTCTGTATTCCACACCTTCAATCTGATATTGTTAGCGCGTGTTAATTAGAGAAGAAAGACAGAAGATCCGGCAAAACACCTGTGAAGATGCACACACACACCTATCATAAACCGTACCTGAACACACCTTTGAGTTTGCCTCTCTCTTTCACGCACGCACACACACACACACACACACACGCACATCTCTGGCTAATAGCTCAATTAACACACTGTCACGTCAGAAGATGTGAGCCCACTAAATCCATGTGTCTCCAAGGAGGATAGGGAAGAGAGAGGAAGTAATTGATACTATATTCACGGAAAGCTACTTTGAAAACTAATTATGTGTGTATAACAAGCAGAGAATTATTCCGACAGCTCCTGAAACCTATTAGTTGTGGGGACCGAGGTGTGTGTGTGTGTGTGTATTTTACCATGTGATCTCTCCATTCACGGCTGATGTAACGGAACAATGTTACAACACATCAAAGCAGACTGTGACTGGACTGGGAACACACAACTTGGAAGATGATCTTTCTTTCATTTTTGTGTAATTTGCTCCAAGAAATATATATTTAACTCACAGTCAAGTAGAAAAGTGGTTCAGGATTGAATTAACCGGCTTTCTAAGGCACGCTCTGGGACGAGCTGACTTGAATTGGATTGAATGTTAGCATGGAGCCAAAGAAGTACGGGCTGATATCAAAACAGATATGAATTTAGAGCTATGGGAAAAGAAAAGCACGAACCATGAAAACTGAAAACGCTGTTTTCATGCAAAGAAAATATATTATTTATACACTTTATATTCTTGAAGCTTTGTTTAACTAAATATCAGCAAATCACATGAATCATCAGCTGTGACTTTTATTGTGACTCACCTTCAGAGACACAGCTGGAATTGTTCTACATATTTCTCAGTGTTATCGGATCCCATGAAAAGACCAAAACAAACAATGCGTCAGCCCGTCTCAATGCATTTCACTTGTGGCTGAGTGTCACAGACTTACTGAAAATGTATCTTTAAAAGTGTCAAAATATGTACGTTGTTATCTGTCTAGGCTCAGTAGTTTCCTGAAAGAGCTGATTACTGTAGCTTTTGGCAAATGTTACTCAAACAAGAGTAAATAGTGCACTTGCTGGGAGCCATTTCCAGCTGTTGAAGAATACACGATTTGTTTGCTAGTGAGTATTTAAGACAGCAGGATGATGTGTGCGGGATTGAGGGTTCATATTCATCAGAGCAGAGACACAGTGCAATGTTGTGTTCAATGGAGCTCCATGGCAAAAAGAAATAAGCTACACAAGCAAAACTAGTAGTATTAATTTATTGTTGGTTTTAGCTTTGCACTGGATTCGATGATGATAAGAAAAACGTTGAATATCACCAACCAGGTCCTTTAAATCAATGCGGTTGGTTATATTTGCCTTTTCAGTGCAATAAGATTTTGATGTGAACTGATGAATAGGGCGATGGAATGGGAAGCAGTCTAACTCTGAATTGGATTCAGAGGAATTGCAGACCAAAAGACCAACGGGTTCATGCCCTCCATCTCCGTCCTCTCTCTTTTACAAAAAATATGACATTTTCAATGCATGAAGCAATTTAATCTCTCTCTCGTATGAAAACGCCTGTAAATGAGCGTCTGTGAAATTAAGGAGATCGCCCAGAGATTGGTCAGTCTGTCGATCTCTCTCCCTCTCTCTTTCTTTGGCTCCGTCCTGTCTCCCTCTAATACAAAATATAAGATATTATCAATGCATGAAGCAATTTAATCTCTTTCCCTTGGCTCTCTCTCTCTTATGAAAACGTCTGTAAATGAGTGTCTGTGAAATTAAGTGGGAGATTGTTCTGTTTTCTCTCATGTCAGTCTCTCTCTCCCCTTCTCTGCCTCTGTGATCAGTCCGTTTGTCAGAGGTCAGACTTGTCCCATCTGGGAGCAGCATTCTGCCAGCCAAACATTCCCCATTACCGTATGTAAATTCATTAATTGCAAACCCATAACTACATCATCCTTATACTTTGACCTCTCTTATCCAGCCCACACACACGCTATCACACCCTCTGCCCTCATGCAAATGAGAAACAAATAAATAAATAATTGAATATACAAGCATTTTATGTCTGGGGCAAATCCTCAGAGAGAAAAACAGAGAGATGGGAAACCGCAAAGTGAGGAGGAAACACAAGGAGAAACAGACAGAAAGAAAGACAGAAAGGAAGAAATGTGAAGGATAAGAAAAAGATGGGGGCTTATGGGTGCTTAAACAACAAGGCAATGAAAAGAGGAGATGAAAGCAGACTGACTGACTGGATGAATGAAATCCAGGTTTTTCAGAAAACAGAATAAGATGCTGGGAAAAACATCCTTTTGTTATGTTAAACACGCCATCTCATTGGAAATGTCTTGGCCTGCTTTATTCATCCTAACATTGTCATCGCGAATAATAGTGGAGATTGACACAGACTCTTGCTTTAGATTAATCCCCAGGCAGTTCAAAGAATTTTACACAGAAAGCAATGTGTTCGTGGCCCTAAGCCGGAGAATAATATGTCTATGCACTTCTAGCTTCCACCTACTGTAAGTGTGCAAACTCTTAAGCTGTCTTAGTAATGGCAGCAGTTGCAAAGAATTCATTCCTGTATGCAAATGGAAGGCTCCCTTTCAAGTATATATGTGCATTGCTGAAGATCAGAACAATAAAAAAGCAAGTCATGCATCCCTGGCAAAAATGTGTACAGTGTGCTTCTGCTGCAGGCATCAGTACTCGCACCTAATATTTTCCTAAAAAGCATAAGTTAAACATACAAGTAACTTTGCCTTGTGTGTTTATTGAACATATTCATGGGCATTTCTTTCACCCAGTTTTGCTACGGCTGTATTTGCAATGCCTTTGTTCTCAAAATCAAAATGAAATGTGTAACTTTAAGGCGGCAATAGTCATTAACACTGACGCAAATGTCTATATGTGATGTAAAAGGGGTCGCTCATAGTGATGAACACACTGAAAATGATTAACTGACTCTGCGGCTCATCTCATCTTTATGGAGCATTTCAGTGATTGTTTTGGTTTTACTGTTCTGGTTCAGTCTCACTGTTTAATAGACCAGGGCTGATGGCGAGCATAGGAGGGCATTTAGCATCTAAACAGCAAGATATTTCCACGAGGAGTTTGTGCAGACCAATCCAGAGCTTTAAGGAGAATGACTGTTAGGCTGAAACACATCAGGTGATGGAAAAGAGGACTCTAATCTTATTTCTAATGTTGTTTCATGTCTGCTGTAAATAGGCCACTGTTTGCAGGGTCATCATATTTATGAGGTGAAAATATGTCAATGTCATGTTAACAGCTGTTGTACCTTGTGCATACCATGTCTTGCAGTACAATTCCAGGTACTCAACATTGCTAATGACAGTGTTTCATACCAGCTTTGAAATATTTGCTGATTGATGATGCCAACACAATAATAATGTGCAAAACAGAACTAAACTCTTCGTGGCAGGAGCCCACTGGCCAGGATTAACATAGGTTAGCTAAGTAGCTATGCATTTCAAAATGTTGGTGTAACTGCACAAGTCTGTCCTAAACCAGCATTTGCAAAAATCACACAATATGAAATCTGTCTAAAAATCAAATCCAGAACTTTAATAGTCTGCCATAAAAAAAACAGATCCTATAATTACTATTTAAAACTTTAAAAGTAGAAAAAGGGGAGAAGAAGAGCAGTTTGTTCTTCATTTTAAAATTATTACATCTTAAACACATGCCTGTAAGCACAACATTCAAACCCAAGCTGTGTCTATTTTACCTGAAGTATTATGTGCTGCCTTCTCCTCACCCACCCAACCCTTCAGCCATGATATCATGGTGAACACTACAGCATATATTTAATACATAAAATCTGAATTCTTAACTTGATTTCCTAAAGATTGAGAACAACTAGTCAGTGTAATTCTGTGCTTTGTGGTAAGTGCTCCCCCTAGAGTTCGCTGTGATAAGTTTCAGTTTCTGTCCCAAGTTTCAGCTATGATTTATTCTTTGCAGAAAACTATTGCTGCAGAAAAAACACGTGGTTTAAGATTTGTATGTTTGTAAGTGGTGTTTGGCTTTAATGTCAGTGCATTTTTTTTCTCTTGCATGCTCTTCTCTTTGCTTTTGTCTCCATCTCAAACAAATGTTTTCAAGAAAAGTAGCCAGTAGACCAAGATATTAGGTATTGTGTGTGTGTGTGTGTGTGTGTGTGTGAGGGTGTGTGTGTGTGTGTGTGTGTGTGTGCAGGCACCAGATTATGCCATAATTAAATGTGTAAATCAAATCAATGACAAGTCTACCATTGCAGAGTTAAGATTATGTTGTTATTTTTCTATCCCCCACTGTGAATGAAAGCCTGACCTGCACAGAAAGATAATAGAGTGAAACTGAGATAGAAATGGAGGAAAAAGAAAAAAAAAAAAGTGGTGGCAAAAAGAGACAGAGACAGAAAAAAAGAGGGAAAATGAATCACCAAAAGGGAGAGAAGGGACTCAAAGAGACGATTAGAAGGTGAAAATATTCAGCTCAGGCTGTGAGAAGTGAATCTATTTTGGGGGGTGGCAACTTCATACGCTGCTCTGTAAAGCCACAGCAAGCTTAGAAAACACCAACAGATCTATTTATTAGGAACAATATTTTCATAGTTCCCTCATATAAAATTCCATTCCACTGTTCAGTTTGGCGAAATAGAAGCCACAGTGCATGAGATATCGCCGTGTGCCTCGTGAAAATGAATAATATATGATTGGCCTGAGACTATGGCGCTCCTGAAACCACAGGAAATCATATCCCTCTTCTTCACACTCCTTTTTCAAATTTTCCTTTTTCATCCTCTACAGTTTCTGTTTTGAGTGTGTGTGTGTGTGTGTGTGTGTGTGAGTGTTGGGGGGGGGGGCTGGGGGGGTTTGGTCAGTGAACTTTTTAGCCTGTAATAGTGGGGACAGGGATGGAGGTAGACATCACAGCACTCTCAAATTGAATTTTCAGCAGGCCATGGTTTGAACAGGTCACAGGGCCCACAGAAGGAGAGTGAAAAAGAAATCCTGAGATGGAGAAATAGTGTGTAAAAGAGGGATTGTGGTGTATTGTATAAGCCAGAGAATGAAAGAATGAGAAAGAGAAAGGAGAGGAGAAAAGTCTATTTTATTTGGCATTCAAGTGTGATCGCAAGCATTGCCACTGAAACACACACACACGCACGTGCGCGCGCGCACACACACACACACACACTGACCTTTCAAAGCTTTCCACATTTTTTGATAACCTGTTCTTCCTCCTTCTCTCCTTTCATTACGGCTCAGGGTCATTTTGCTTAAATCACACCCAGAAGTACAGTGATTAAAAAAACAAACAAACAAGCAAGTAGAGAAAGAAAGAAAGAAAGAAAGAAAGAAAGAAAGAAAGAAAGAAAGAAAGAAAGAAAGAAAGAAAGAAGATGATCATTACAGCATTCATCTATTGTAATTCTTTGGCTATGTGCTGGTGTTCCAGCCTTCAGCTTTGTGGCATATACTTCACTGACAGGCTCTGCATTTAAAGACGTCAGCATGAATGTCAATGTTCTGTCGAATCAATAGTGTTTCTGGGTTTGGGTCTGAGTTTGACCCTTTAACCTTCTCGAAGAAATAGAGGCACTGTGTTTTCTGTAAAGCAAATCAAATTGACATTTTCCCTTGCACATTATTTAAGCATCAATTCTGAATTATTGGCATCCTACGGGGATTCTGTATCTCTACACATTTCCTGGTTGTCTGTCAAAAGAAAAAACTTTCTGACATTGTTTTTGCTAGTCAGGGCTAACACTTTTACTCAAAGTATTTCAACACTCTTTAAAGAAATACTCTTTCATTTTGGCAAATGTACGTACTGATGTGTAGCATGTGTTAAACATGTAGCATGGTTAGCAACTGATTAGCTTATTTTAGCCTAAAGACTGGAAACAGAGGGAAACAGCTAGCTTGTCTCCATCTGAGGGTAACAAAATTCACCTACCAGCCCCTCTACAGCTCTCTAAGTCACATCTTTAATTTAATTTTTTACAAAAAACTCCAAGACGCCTCCAGGAAGCAGTGAAATAGGCCGAGTCCAGCACATAACCTGAGTAAAAGGCTCTTACACTTTGGTTTCTGTGCCGATTTAACGAACAGGATATATGTTATTAATTAGTTAGTCCATTTGTGGACTTTAGTGGTGCTGCTGGGTGGATTTTATTACCTTTGGACAGCCAGTTTAGCTGTCTCCCCTTGTTTTTGTGCTAAGCTAAGCTAACCAGCTGCTTGTTGTAGCTTCATATTTGCTCAGACTACAGAATCAATCTTCTCATCTGACTCTTGGCAAGAAAGCACATAAATGTTTTTCGCGAAATTAAACTACTTCCTCGATATTGAAGAGTTTGTTTAAACCAGACTACTGCTATGTTTAGGCATAACTTGTAGGCTTAAAATAGCATTAAAATCATGGTTTTTAAGCAAGAAAACCCCAGTGTGACTGTAAATGAGTGTTATGGACTGACTGCCTCCGGCATCTCTTCTACTTGTGTGTGCCTTGTGTGTGGTGGTGTTTAAGGGTTTAAACTGGAGTAATGAACACATGCACCCTTGTGACCTGTGCATGCTTCTTCAAGAGAACAAAAGAAGTTTTGTGGATAGAAACCAGTGATTCTTTTTTTTATCTTTCATCTCCTCTTCCACTCCTCTATTACATGACTTCAGCTCCCTCGCTTTATTTGTTTTATTAACTCCCTCTTTCTCTGCCCTTTTATCACCATGCTAAACTCTTTCTGCCCAGTTAATCTGAGTTTCTAATATTATTCTTTCGCCCTTCCCTTTCAGAGGTGAATTTCTTCTCTGTGTATATAACACTCTGTTCATCCCCGGTAAAATAAATCCTGAGAATGGAGAGAGGAATCAAACGTGGAGGAAGAGAACCGGGGTATTAGGGAACAGATAAATAAAAGACAAGTTAAAAGATAAGAGATAAACAAGATGGTCTTTAGTTTCCTTGAAGAAAGATATGATAACACGCTCAAAGCCTGCTGGAAACCTAAGCTTTGACAAAGAAGAGAAAAACACTGTGTGTGTTACTTTGGTATCACGTCTTTTCCTTTGAAGAGGGTTTGTTTCCATTTGTCTTTGGAGAGAATGGCTGCTAGCCTCACTATGACCTTTAAGACTGTTTTCATCTTCTTTCACCCTCCTCCTCCTCATCTTCTTCCCTCTCTATCATTATATTTCTCACTTTATCTCTCTGCATCCATCCCTCCATTTCTTCTTCTCATCTCTGTCATTGTGAGCTTGTCCGGTTGTAATCACAGCATCTTGCCATAATCTCACTTTCCTCCATTCCCTCACTTCTCTCCATTCAATTCTGGTTGCAATGCCACACCTTCTTCCACCTTTCTGTTGTCTGTCATTCCCTCTGCCTCGTGGGCACTCAGAGGACAGGAAAGGAGGAAGAAGGAGTGGAAAGCTGGGTGTGAAATGAGCTGAGCCTCTAAGCCTGCACAGCCAAAGTGAGGACAGTGTGGACACAGAGAGACGCTCGGAGGATGATACCATACACACCGTATAGACTGCCAGGATGGCGTTTGTATTTAACTGCAGCAGTGTGTCATTGTGGATTCCCCACTGCGTGCAGCAATCCAACAGAAATACGTCAGGCAGTATAAGATGGTTGCAACAGTACATCCAAAGTGTCTCTGATATGGAGGTGAATTACAGGGTGATGTCTTCTATGACTCACTTTTCAAAAGGAAACGGCAGCAACTGCGAGGGGCTCTGTACTGTACCATGCAGACAAGAGTCTCAGTTTATCTGGCTAAGGTGCAAACAGGGAACAGGCTCTGTGTGTGTGCGTGTGTGTGCGTGTGCGTGCATATGTTTATGCAGGGTAAAGCAAGAAGGGCGGCAATGTTAGCATAATGGAAAGGATGACATTTATCCCACAAATTGACTTGAAGTCAGCAAAATAAAATCCGGCCCTGGCAGGAAAGCTGTCTGGTGAAGGAGAAAGGGTTGTGGGAGAGGAGAGGAGGCATACGCTGACAAAATCAAGTGCAGTGTGGTAAAGGCTGAATGGCACAGGGAATAGCTTGTTTTCTCAGTTGGAGAGGTGGCACAATGGATAGAGAAGCCAACTGAACTGTAACAGAGAGGTTAAAGGTTTGATCCTGGCACTTCCAGGGACAGGAATCAACTGCTGTGGGTCATTGTGAAGTGTTTTTGTGCAAAGTAGAGACTCCTACCTCGCACACTGTAAATCTGTATGTAGAAATTTATTAACACGCTCCTGTAACCATCCTCCTGTGCAGGGATCAGTGTAGTCTGGAAGGAGAAAGCTTCCTTCAAGCTATTTAGCTACTAGTTTTTAGGACTTATCTTCTGGACACTGTAGATGTCTGTACTGAATTTCATGACAATCCTTCCAGTTGAGATATTTCAGCGATAGACATTGTCGTCCCTAAAGCCACGTGAGGTGGCTAAAAACTACTGTAAACCAATCAAAATGACCTGATTTGTCTGTTGATCTTGGTGACCCCCCATTGTGTTGTGATTCCTTTATTGTGTTTTTATTTGGTCGAGTTGTGATCCCTACTGATTTGTGTATGAGCACATGACCACTACAGAACACAGAACCAAGCCTTCACTGGGGAGTGAAGCTGACTTGCTATTAGGCACCAGAACACGAGCTGATGATGGAGGATAGGTCACAGAAACAGAGTTGGCTGTCTGTCCATGTGTGTGCATGTTTACAACTAATGGTTTATCATAAGTCAGTGTGAAACTTACTGACTTACTGACCCAACAGGCAATAGTTTCCTCACAGCTAATCTATATGCTCACACCCTCACCTTTACCTGTGGCTATGTTTCTTCTTTCCTTGTTCCAGACTGCAGAAACCAAACTCAAGAGCAATCCCTGCATGAGATATACTCCCAGGATGCACCAAAGTCAACAGAGGGGATGTAGCTTGAAATCCAAAACTACAACTACAGTTTCAGACACATATTTCCATGGTAACAGAGCCAAATCAGCAGCAGTAACAGGTGCAATGAGCTGCATTATGCAGGAGCTGGATGGCTGCAAGAAGGACCTGATTTGCCATCAAGCTCTAATTGGTGCAGAGACACAACTAATGATCGTTAAGTGGGGAATGATAGCCCCAAGCTAACTTTTCTCACTCCATAAGGATATAATACATAATTCATAGCTAACAGCTGAGCAAATGAGGACAAAGAGCGAGAGAATGACAGAACAAGGGAAGAGATGAAAAGGACAAAAAAGAAGAGGGCCAAGGATACTGAAAAATATACATAGACAAAGTGTTTGTGTGTCTGGGGGGGTTGGGTGATGGATGCAAGTGTCATGTGCATTCACATGTGGGTGTACTTCTATATGTGAATTTGGATGCACATGTGCACTATGTGTGTATATGCTTGTGTCTGTGTGTGTGTGTGTGTGTGTGTGTGTGTGTGTGTGTTGTGTGCTATTTGGCAGGCTGCTGGGTGTGTGAAACTGTGATTGAGGTGACAGCGAGCCCGTGAGAATAGTTAGCATCCACCAGACACACACAAACTCACTCGTATGAACACGCATATGAACACACACACACACGCACGCACACACAAGAACAGCAGCTGTTGCTAATTATTAATTCATGCTCAAATTCCTGTGAAAACTCAATGTGGCAATGAACACTGGGGACGGGAAGAGAGGGAGGAGAGGGAGGAAGAGAGAGAATGATCGACAAAGAGGACGAGAGACAGAGTGGAAGACGGAAAATGATGGAGGCAGACAAAATGGGAGGGTGGGAGAGATAACGTCTCTGTGTTACACAGTTATTGCTTTAAAACATGTTTTCATCATACTTTCAGTGACTCAACTGTTGATTTTCATGTAATTTCCTGTGATAACAAAGGCACAACAGTGTACCTTTTCACAGTGTGAAGGAAACTCTGGTGTTACAGCCTCCTGGGATTGTAACAGCACTGCAACAGCGCAACAAGCTTTCAAAACTGTGTCTCATAAAATGGGTACATCTGTCTGACTGTGATCATTACATGATTCGTATGATAAAACGTGTTGATCTCAACTCTGGACTGAAAAACGATGTACACTTGAAAGGCATCATCATAAGAACATTTCCACCTGACACCAAGCGATGATGTGATAAAGGTATTAGGCTAATTTAATGAATATCATTATCACATTGCGACTCATTTGAAATGTTACATAAATGAAAATGTCTGAGCCCACAGTGGACACTGGGCCTAAACTACACCAAACATCTACATTTCTAGATCCAAGATGGCGCCACAGATGGCTGCCTTGGGGCTGCACTCTAGTTTTTTGTTGTTTTTTCTCTTTTTCACCCACATTGAGCTGTATGCCCTTTTTTCCTGTGCTATACATTGAGAGCAGAGTCAAATTCTTTGTATGTGAACGAATACTTGGCCAATACAGCCAATTCTGATTCTGATTAAGACTTAGCAGTTTTGAACAAAAGTATTAGAGACTGAATAATCAGAATCAGAATTGGCTTTATTGCCCTAGTAGGTGTACACACACAAAGAATATGAATCTGGTTTTTACTGCTACACAGAAAGAGACAAGCTACTAATAACAAGGACAACAAAAAGCTGAGCAAACAAAGATAAAGACCGATGAAGAATAAAGAATAAAGAATGGTCAGGACTGTCATGTACACTGGTATGCAAAACAAAAAAACTTACAATAACAAAGGCGATCAGACTGGGAGGAAACAGCAGATATTTACCTCGTTTTAATGGCACTGCTATGATCAATGGATTTGGAGAGATGAAGGAAGCTATGGCTTATTAGCTGTCCACCATCTACTTGTATTTAACTGTCCCCTGTCAGAGTATAAACTGCTCCACCAAACAGGAAAGGTTCATAGACAGTTTTGAGACAAAGTCAGTGGTACAGATATGAATGTTGAATAAACTGTGCAAACTTACTGGCCTGTTATTGGCCGCACTAATGACCGTGATGTGACAAGATGTGACCAGACTCCAGTTTCCAGTGGCTCTAACCTTTCTACAACTTACAATTAAACTTTTAATCACATGGTATTTAACTGGGCACCATCATGCTGGATCTAAAAGACTGCCATTAAAATAGAAAAACTGCTTTATACATGACAGACAGATACCATTTAGATATGATATGAAGGCAGGCAAGGTCTTGAAATCATTGTCTACTTTGGGCACATTTCTTTAGAACGTGACCATGTGCTGTGTCCTGACTTTTTCCTCCTAAATTGAAGCGATTTACATCTACATATAAAAAAATACTACTCAAATAATTACTCAAAAATAAAGAAAAAAAATCAACTGAGCCATTGTGAAATTTTCTCCTTGGCTACAGGCTCTTTGTGTTTTGCTGAAGCATTGGATGCAATCATAATAGCCTTTTCTTGACATTTCCAGGCAATCAATAATTACATGTGCCTGGAATTTGGTGAATTGCCTAAAGTGCAACACTTTTCATAAAGACAGGGAAGCGCTGGCTTATTAGCTACACAAAGCGTCGAGGCTTTTGCCTGATTTGAAAACAGAACAATACTAACACGAATATATGGTGACATTTGAGAATGCTACAGTCAAAATTATTTTCGTCTGATGACATTTCATTGTTACATTTACACAGAGAGTTTGTTAAATTTTTACTACTTTGGGATAAGAACATGATTGATTGCTATTTGGTAATGAAATAGAGACATTCTGAAAGTGTGTGTCATAAATATCATTATGAAGTTTAGCGAGTTAACATAAACACAAAATTGATGTGTAATTATGTATAATGGGAGTGAACACACACACACACACACACACACACACACACAGGCACAATAAATAAGATATTCACACAAACTACAATCATGCTGGCTGCACATCTTTGTCTAATTATCTCATTTGTAGCTGCACCTTCTTTTCTTACAATGTCTATATTTAAAAGTGATTGTCAAGCTCTAACTGTGAACCAGATGTAGAAGGTGTTGGGTTGATTCAATAGTAAATTAACACTTAACTTTAGTGCTAATATCACAAGTAAACAAGGCAACTGGTAGGTACTCTGAAACTCAATGCTAAGAGTTTTATAAAACTGATGTTTCCTCATTTGTCACCCGCATGATGGCGAATAATCAGAGCATCATAATGATACATTTTGTTGAGGGCATACTCTCACATTACGGCTAAAACATGCCGTACCCGCCCATGGCAAAATGTCATTTACATGACTGCATGAGCCCCTTTTTAAAAATGTTTGAGGCACTAATTCGGCCTCTGAACATGTATTAAAGAATGGACTGACAGGAACGCTGCTGATGAAGCCAATTTATGTATTTCCACAATTACTCTATCATGCAAAGCACAGTCCACTGTATAATTAACCATGGGTGCATGGCTTCCAAAGACAAGGAGAACAAAGTCAGACAAAATTTACAATTAATAATTCTTTCATTGTTAATTAACCAGTCATTTATCTCCAGCTTGAACTTGAGTGGCCTGTAGCATTCAAACTAATTACTAAGTGATAATTTTTAGGGCAGCTCTCATATTTTTTCAGCAGGGTTGGCCAACCATAAACCACAAAGAGCCAATGGAGCCAATGGAGCCAATGGATGGCAGGTTTAGTGTCAGGAAATATAGGGTCTGAATGAACTCAACCAAGACAGGGACAGACAGACAGGATAAGAATTGAAGGGAGACAGGAGGGAACGAGATGAAAATAGATGAGAAAGTGAGAAAAAGATGATCATGAGCAGGTACACTGGCACATTGCTATTGAAGAGGACAGAGAGAAACATCCTGTGGTACAGTTAATAAACATTAATCAGGCACTGATATAGTGTGACAGCATTATGAACTGCTGGTGAGCTGCAGTCATAAATGCATGCATATGCGCAGCAGTATGTGTGCAGACTTCATTCATTCCTGTTTGCTGTCATGCATGTTATTAGCTCTGCAAATGTACAACCTGTGAAAATTACTGCTGGATCTCCAATAGCTACATTAAAGTCATTTGTGAGCCCCTTATAGTTATTTTTTAAAAGCCATTTTGATGGTTCCCTCACTAATTTCATCGAGACATTACCAAACCCTGTTTGGAGACTTGGCTGCCATTTTCCTTCCTGAGTCCTTCCCTGCTCCAGCTCTGCACTTTTGTTTGATTTGCGATTTGGTTTATGAACCTGCAGAGGCTTTAATGGAAGAGACACACACTCTCTGATCCCCATTATCTACCTTCTGCTGCACAGAGAGAAAGATAAGAGGAGGAGGAGGAGGAAAGAGGCTAAAAATGAGGACCAAGTCATGGCCCTCATTATCAAATCCCATCAATGGGGGAGAGAAACAGACTGAGGGGGAGGCAGAGGAGGGGGGTGGTGTTTATAAATCCAACAGGAGAGAAAATAGTATGATGTTAATGATAACCTGAGATAGGAAAGAACAGAGAAGGAGTGATTTGCCAACAAAAAGAAAGTGAGGGTCACCTATGGAGCGAGAGATAATAGGAAGAACAGGCCAAGCCTCTGATGTGCACGTGTGAGTGGATGAAGGAGCACGGTCAGCCTTCATAAGCCATTGATTTACACAATCCCAGTCACCACCTAATATTTCATCTGTGCTACATTTGCAATCTCCCATCCGCTGAGGCCATGAGCCATTACCGATGGCCAGGTTCACAGCATGCAGGCCCCCTCGGAGTAATGAGATAGAGAGAAGTGAAAAGTGGGAGACAGGGCAGGCAGGAAGGAGGAGGAAGAGGAGGAAAGAGTAGAGGACAAAAAGGGGGATAATGGAAGAGAAGAGGAGGATGGGTATGAGGGTGGATGGAGGTTTCTCAATATGCCATTATGGAGCATGAAAAAGAGAAAATCAGAGATGGGCAGAGAGAGAGAGTGATTGAGATGGGGGTTGAGTGAGAGTACAGGTAAAAAGACAGGGAGAGATATGGACACTAGATTGCTTTTCTCTAATTATGTCCCTTTTCACTGTCAGAGAGACGGATATAAAGCTAATTCCACCTGCCCTCCTTCTCATTCCCGTTTTTTTCTAAAAGCCTGCACTCGTTTTCTTTACCCCCTTTCACAAGAAGCGTGTTAGAGGCTGTTTTCATGACACCAAAATGAACAGATGGCAATATCAGCCCTTACAAAAGAGACATTTTGTGGTTGCTATCACCGTGACAACAGCCCTCGACCACCCGCACAATGTACTTTGCTTCTGTTCTGTTGCAGGCAAAGCTCCATCTCCCTCTTGGTCTGCCTCTATCCATCCATTCAACTGACTCTCGTCACCTTCAGTCTCTCTTTGATATGTGCTTCTTCACGCAGGCAAGTGCTTGCTACTGCATCTGTGTAGTCTTCACTTGGTCGAGTAAATCTTAAAACTGAGTTGGTCGCTGCCGTAAAGAGGTAATACCTCCTTATAGCATTAAAGCAAATACAACATAAAGATGTAAGATATCACAAATGCAAATGCACACATGCAAAGCCATTTCATTTATATGCTTGAATAAAGTATGAAGCGTAATCTTACCACCATACATCAGTGGCCCCATAATTGAAGCATTTCTTATTAAAAGCATATTATATTGTAACTTTATGCTACAGATAAAAGTCCTAATTATTCCATTTTGATTATATTTGATTAAGTCTTTCTCTCCACACCCTCAGACATCACACAATCTCATTGAAGGGATAATTTCCTACTTCAAAAGCTAATTAAGCCAATCAGAGCACAAAGGACTGGCTGTAGCCATGACGCAGCGTGTACTACATTTAACAAGCAGAAATTGCCTAAAAAGTTTGATTTTCATTTCTCTTTTTTTGGCAAGGTGATTCACGCTTTCCCCTGCATATCAGACCAAACTTTTTCAGTTCAAACAAGGTTGAAATTGTAGGTCATCTATCATCTATCAATCTCTCTCTCTATCTATCTGTGCATTAGAATTATCTATGGAAATACCTCAACTAAGTGTTATACTGATTAATTAAACTCCTACTGAGTTGGCAATCACACTAACGCATTAACTCTGACTGGCTCGGTCACATGAATATATGTAATGTAGTTGAGTGGTATCGGTAGCTGACAGTTGCAACAAAAATTGCAAAATTGGAGATATGTGATCTTGCTTGGACACTGGCAATGTGCACTTTTCATAGCAGTCCGGTGCACTGCAGAGAACTGTATAAATGAACTGCAAAGTCCCAGGGAAAGCCCCTCCGAACGTGCCCAGAATGAGTGGCAGGACGCTCTGAACACGACTCCGTCTTGCCATCGCCGCAGGAACAGTGGAACCTGAAAGAAGGGCTCTGATAGGCCCAGTGGGGAGGAGATTGCTCTGTCCCTGATTGGATGATTAGGGGCTGCGGGGGCTCAAATCAGCCGTTTTCAGGAAGAGAGTGGTTTGGTTAAGTGGATTGGCACTGTGTGTGCTCAGTGTGTGCTCTTTGTGTGTGTGTGCCTTGTGCTTGTGTCTTGAGGTCTGTGTTTAAATGTGTGTATGTGCCAGCTTACGCGTCTCGTATGCGTGTTCAGAAATAGGTGAGTCCAGTTCAATAAGCGAAGTACATTTGTAAAGGAAAAGAGTAGTGACAGAGGGGACTGAAAACTAAACAAAGGAAGGAGTGAGGACAGAAGCAGAGCTCTCAGTGGGCTGAACGCATTTAGAAAGAAAAAGCAGGAGGGAGGAAGGTAGTTTTTTTGTGTGTGAGTCAAATTAATGATGGGCTGAGGCTAAAGATGGATGGATCTTAGAGGGAGAGGGGGAATAAAATGTAGAAAAGCATAAAAATAAGGACCAAAAGAATAAAGCAAAAGAAGAAAATTGAGAGACGAGATGTAGGGAAGACTAGTACAGGTGTTTGAACAAAGAACAGTAGTTATTTTAGTCAGCTGGGTACCCATGACAACAGAGATGTGTGTGTGCGTGTATGTGTGTGTGTGTGTGTGTGTGTGTGTGTGTGCTGGCTCAATCATGTGTTCGTACACTCCTCCACTGCAACTGCTGTCATTACTAGCTGGTAGGATGTGAAAGAGGTTTCAGATAATCATATTTTGCAGCTTCCATTGTTGTGAAGTCACAGTTGCTGCTTGCCTCTGCAGGTTTGTTCCGTTGGAGCTGATGGTTGGAGGACTAATTTTTACTATTTGACTCTAGGAGAGTCGAATACACAAAAGACTACCAATGCAGTGTAATACAGTGGAAAAAACCCATAAAACATATTTCTGTACATTAGAGGCTTCAATGAAGTACAAAGCATGATTGTAGTACGCCTTAGATCTCGGTGCAGACCCATAAGCTCATATTTCTCATTGTAAAGAATATTCCACTGTATCGTTATGCTGTAGAGAAGTCCTAATTATTCCATTCTGATTACATTTGATTAAGTCATTCTCCTCACACTCTCAGAAATCACACAATCTCATTGAAGGAGTAATTTCCTACTTAAAAAGCTAATTAAGCCAATCAGAGCACAAAGGACTGGCTCTTGCCATGACCCAGCATGCCTGACTTTTAATTATCTAAAATTGCTAACAAAGTTTTAATTTTCTTGTCTTCATTTTGTGATGGGCTTCATAGTTATGTGGCCTAATAATAGTGTTCAATAAAGTCCAGCATTACCTTTGTACTGAACCTTGAAACTTTGATTATAGGACAATGCTGTAGTTCCATTGCAACAACAATCTTTCTCTTTTTCTCTCTGTATTTATGTCAGCTACTCTTTTTATTTTTCCGTTGGCTACTAAATTTTTGTGAAGTCAATATTTCTGAGAAAAACATGAATAAAATAAATGGTGATTAGTAGTTGTTTTACTAAATTCCTCATCCAAAAAGCAATTGTCCAATCATGGCATAGCAAAGCCTATCAGCTAAAGCGAAGCACAACAGGTCTGTCAAGCTTTGGATTTCTTTGCATGCTGAAACTGTTTGCATTGAGTACTAATAAGAGTGAGCATTTAGAGCTCAGTATTTGTACAATTTGGAAAATCCCCAAAAACAAAAATACAAGGCGAAAAGTAAGAAATGGATTTAGTAATTGCTTTATGTGCTTTGACCAAAGTCGCTAACGTTAGCGTGAATGTCTAACTGGCTGCCTACAGTCACAGCCTTGCAGTACTTCCAAGAAAAGCAGTTAGAATACCACCTTTCAACAGGTATTCTGCATTTGAATGAATAATTTTGATTGTGAAAATGAATATTTGATTGTGGAAAACAAAGCAGCACTGCCATGGCGGCTGCACCTGATGCAGTGCATGACAGACCAGTCCCAAAACCAGAGTTTCTGTTGTCCAGTAATTACTTTTTTATTACTGTTTAAGTTGGATATATTTAATTCTTGCAGGTCATGATGTCCTCTGAAAATAATTCCTCAGTTAGATATGAAAATATTAAACATTGTTTCCCCTGCTGTTTCTCTGTTGTCTGCCCCCTCTCTTGCTCCTCTCCTGATTCGGTGAATTAAAGGTTTATTTTGACCAAACGAGAGCTGGTGGCAATTGTTGGAACAGTAGAATTGAAAACTCTGCACACAACGCCACTTTCATCATAGGTTAAGCTGATATGAGTGTTGGTCGGTTGTGTTGGTTTGCCCTCTTGAAGACAAAATCCACAACAATAGATATTTGAATAGTTCAAACCTATGTGTGTGTATGTGTGTGTGTTTTTTAGAAGGAATAACTGAAGGTCATTTTTGTCCAATTTTGACAGCCCTACACACTGTATAATTTTATCTGCCGACTGTCACCGCCAAATGACCGAGACTGGAACAGACCTGGTCCAGCTTGGACAATCAGTCCTCATGCCCAAATGGTGCTCAGCAAATGGTCAGTTCCATCCATGTTTGCCATTCTGGCCTCAATTTCCAGCTTTGACTGACTGATTTTGCTTTGTCTTTGCAGATTCTAAATGACCATTTCTGGACTTCGAGACATCAGGACCTGTGCCCTGTTTGTTATTGGCTCTCTAACTGTGAAGGTCTGGAGCAAGTTTAGAGCAAGTTAGCTGTTAGAAATGTTTTGGAATCAAATTAGATGAAACTTGATCTCATTCTTGTGATCATTGCCTCAAAAAGAGCCTTTCTTACTGCATGTAAGGACAGTTTTTTAAAGACAACCAGTCCATTATTACAGTTTTTATCCCTTTGCATTCTTCAAGATATGAATGTATGTTGGTTTGGGTGAACAGCACATTGTACGTGTGTGGGAGAGCTTGTCAATGCTCTGCTCCATCATTCCCTCTCTTTTTTGTCTTGTATTGTGCAGGCACTAACACATGTTAGTACACGTATTTGCGTATGTTTCTGTGTTTTTCTCCTCTGAGCCTCTTTGTGTGCATGAGTATGATGTGCATGGAGTGTGTAATTTTCAGCTGTGCGTCCTGTCCTGTTGTGTTGTACAGTTTCTTCACAGTAAACACATGTTCAGTGTTTCTCTCCAGAGGGACAGTGGACCCTCTAAGTACCTACTGCTGTGATTCCACCAGCTAATGAGCCTGTCTGATAGACACACACAAGCTGGAGTGCTCATTCACACACATATGCACAAAAACAACTCACAAACACTACATGCTACACACAGAGAGACACATTTCAAAGTAATGGTATTCGCTGTATGACTAATCCCCAAAAGTATAGAGAAAAAATGCTTTCGGGGGAAAAAAAATCACATGTATCAGTCAGTATGTGTTGTGCATCATCAACGGCATCAAACTAAAACTCTCGTGCACAATGTGTCTAATTAATCACACGTTCAACAAACCGGTCAACTCGCTCGAGGGAAGAATGTGTCACTTAATCTGTTCAGCTGTGACAAGTACAGAAAGAAAAACAACTATTGCCCCTAATATTGTTTTGTTCTCGCTTTAGCGTGTGACTAGCAGATTTTAAAGTGTTGGGGTAGCAAAGATGACACATTTCCTAGAGTTGTAGTTTGTGCAGCTTTATAAATACATTGTTTGCTTACAGCCTTGTTCACATTATAAATGATGTCAGCACTGCAACATGGAGATGCAGCAAATGAAGCGTCATACCTGCAGACTGGAAGTCATCTCTGGGTTACAAGAAGCCAGTTAAGGTGGCCTGGGCATCTGATTATGATCCCTCCCAGACGCCTCCCTGTGGAGATATTCTGGGCATTTCCAACTGGGAGGAGATCTCTGGGCAGACTATAAGCACACTAGAGAGATTTCAAGTCTCATTTGGCATAGAAATGCCTCCAAAAGGAGCTGGAGAATGTGGTTTAAGAAATGGATGTCAAAGCTGCTGTGCTTTAGTCTGCTGCAACTGAGCCCTGGAAGAGAAGAATAAAGCTAATTTTTGTACAACCATAACTGCAAAAGTGTAAGTGGTTAAAAAATACAAATTAAGATGCCCACAGCACCTTTCAAATGCGAGTTAAGCCAAAGATTTTGGATTAAATACCATTTTAGGATGAAAGACATATGCTTCTGATAGAAAAGTTTTGAATCCTTGGTTGGACCCGTACAAGCAGGAAGACAAAACAAAAGTTTGCAGGTATATTTATAGTAGATATTCTGAAAGACTTTGGATCACCACACACCATATGAAGGTCATATGAAAGCTTACTGAGTACCTCATACTGTGTGAGACTAAGAGCAGAGGTCTTATGTAGCGAGGCATGGCACAATTCCTGCACTGTTCATACTAAAAATACAGGCACTCAGGCTATTGTAAAGCACTTCTGTATGTCATGAAATCTTCATCTGGATTGAAAAACAGGGAATATAACAAGCTCTGGCTTATTCAGTGGGGAAACTGCACGGACCCTGGGACATTTTTTTCTACTCTTGAAACATTTATCTTCCCATTGTGTCTTTCAAGCGATACAGATGTACTTTACAAAAATGTTTCAGCCTACATCTACAGGAAAATTGGGAATACATTATGTGTGATGTGGCGTTGTTTGAAGGTGGAAGAGGTCAAGTAAACATGGAGCTGTTGCAGTGAGGAGGGCTGTGCTAAAAGTTTGCCGGTCAGGCTGCACTTAACTCCATCTAGTTTCAGTCTTGAGACCTTGAATCTAAAGTAAACTGATCTTATTCAGAACTCCACACCAGTCTAACTACATCCATTGTTTGTGGCCATACAGGAAGAAAAGGGTAATACCAGATGAGGTCTGTGCTCAGATAAATGGATGAAATGAATGAATGAAGCAAACCTCCCCTTGGTGTCAGCTGGTTCTTTACCTCCGCAGTCCATCCAAACACATGGCAACATGAGTCACTCCCTTACTCCTCTGACAGTTGTTTGAGCTTGTCTTTCATTTTTAACACTGTAAAACAGTTCCTGTCCTGCTACATGTGTTGCTAGGCAACAAGCAACTAAACACCAAACAGTTGATGGCAAGAAATGATACCTTTCATAAGGCTGCGCCAAGAGCGCTAAAATCCTGACCAGTTTTATGGTAAAGTTTGGTTTCATCAGACACGAAGAGTAATTTCACTGAGCGCTCTCAAGTTGTGAACTTTAAGAATAAAGAAATGGGCTGCATCCTCTGCAACGTAATGTTATTAAGCTTCACAGTGCAGAATATGAACACATGAGGCTGGACCAGGCAAAGTGGACAACTGTCCACTGGACAATTCTTATGTGGTAATTTGATTAATTGTACGTTTATTTGATATTAGGCACCAGAAGAGCACGATATGAACTGAAATGGTAAGGGTCCTGCTCAACAGGTGCCTTAGACACTCTTCACTCTTCTCGTAACTCTCACACTCATTTTCACACTTATTTCCTACATCCCCTGAAGCTGTCCTTCAGTCCACAGGCTGCCAGCTTTGTTGTACTTAATACTATTCCGCCTCTCTTTTTTCCTCCTCTTTCCAGATTCTGGCAAGTACCAAACAGGTTCGAAATTAAATTTGTGTGGTCGTCATTATTTTTCCACACTAAATTTGTACTGGCTACCAAAAATAAACGCAGACTCCAAGCTCTTAAGCAAAACTGTTGCTTTCATTACCATAAATTTAACGCTGGTACAGTCATTTAGAGCATCTGTGTTAGAAGTTTCTTATTATTCTGTTCCATAACTAGAAATTAACAGACAACTGGCAGCTAATCAGACCCATGAATTCTCACTTACCATACTGCACTGGAAAATAACTGCCTATCTATCAATAACTGTGAACACAAACTGAATAACGTATTCAAATGTCACAAAATTGAAGAATTTTTGTGTGGTTAGAGGTACATTTATTGTTTTCCTCAGTGAAATATAGCCCTAGTAATGGAGGATATTAAATTCATGCACTGAATCAGCTTCTTTTCTCTTCCCCCCACACACGATAGATGTGTTGCTGTGTGTCTCTCTCTGTGGGTTAGAAAGAAAGATAGTCAATATGTATTAGCAAATATTTGTGATATGTTTGACTGACACTGTGTGTGTGTGTGTGTTGTGTATTTCTTAAATAATACTAGATAAAACTAGATTTTTTATGACCAGAACACACATGAAAGAACATACAGTCAGTAAATGTATGTAAGCACCATATATGGCTGTTTTTCATGGTTGGGTTGGCCCCTTTGTCCCCATTAAGGGAACAGAATACAGTGATATTTCAGACAATACTGTACTTTCAAATTTGTTTGAAAAACACATTCTATGGTGACCCAATGTGCAAGAAAATGTGAAAACATTTAGAGAAAACATGCTATAATGCCTTCCTGGGTGCCTTTCTAGTGGAGAAAGCATGATAAAGTGCCCCCAAGAGTGCCCCTCATTGGAGAAAATGTGATAAAGTACATTCTTGAGTGCCCATCCAGTGGAGAAAACATGATAAAGAGCCCCCTTGGAAGCCTTTCCAATGCAGAAAGCATGCTGTATCAACCTCTTGGGTGCCTTTACAGTGGAGAAAACATGCTACAGTGCCCCCAGAGTGCTCTCTGGGGTGGTCTTTTGACTTTCATTTTTTGCCTCTCAAATAGCCACTGCTAAGACAATGCACCCAAGCACAAAATGAAGTCCATAAAGGATTTTTTTTCTAGTTTGGTATGGAAGAGCTGGATGGGAATGAACTGGAATGTGGATGATAGCATATAGGTATAGCAACACAATAATGCCCATAATGTTGGAATGAGACATGATGTAAATTCAGGTGTGCTGTGGACATGTTGTGTACTTATCTGGTTTGCATGGAACTTGATCTCGTCTCTCCTTCCATCGTGCCGTAACTAGTGCGTCAGCACTAAGATAAAGAAATAGACAAATACCAACATTTGTGTTGCCATGAAAATAGAAGCCACAAAGGCATCTGACACATAGAAACACACACACAGACACCCCAGCTGTCACCAGTCCAATCAATCCTAATCTTTTTACACACAGGTTTTTTCATTATTATCTATGTCTTCACACACATAATATGTATAGGCTATACACACCTCCCAAATGGATAGATAGAAAATCCACATAGTGGCTTACATATGCTGCAGTATTGCAACATTAGCAAGTGAAATGGACCAAACAATGCCACAGCATGCCTATCTCCCCCTGAGCCGTCTACTATAATAGGCCAGGATGGCATAGCCTGTTATACACTCGCACTGGGACTCAAAGACAGAAACCTGACTGATATCCTAAATCCTTCTGCTGAAATAAAACCGTTGTCATTTTCCCTTACGAATTTTGCAAACAACTACACACGGCTCTTTGCACTTGGCAGGAGCATGGATGGAGACAGTGCAGAGAAACTTAAGTACTGTGAACATTTGATTAGTAGACGAGGTTTGACAGAGAGGAAGAAGAAGCAGACGATGGAGCCCAGAAAGGTTCACCTCAATTCAGCTTCTATTGTCACTGTACTACTTTTTAATAGTAGTAGGGATGCACCAATACCGACCAAAGATAGCCACGGCAGAGAGTCTAAGAGTCAACAGTTTGTGGTCACTCTGGTGATATACTGTCCTCCTTCGACAGGTGGCCAATTCTTACACATTGTTACTTTAACCTCTCATCACTTGAGTAGGTGGAGGAAGAGCTGGAAAAGACTCTCTGTTCTGGCTCCAACTGAGGAACCCGAAAAGTGAGTTCTTCTGATACTTTGGCATCAGATGTCATTCCCTGCCGTGACTGTGCTTCAGAGACTTTTGACCAAATGATGACCAGATGAAGACCATGGCATGAAAACAAAGAAGGGAAGCTTAGCTGCAGCCATCAGGAGATGTGTTGCTGACATCCAAAAAAACTCTAAAGTGTGTGTGTGCTGAGCATATTAGAACTGTACTAGTTTTATTACGTACTTGTACTTGCACTCGATATCAGCAAGTACCCAAATGGAAGTACTTGTCTTGGTCTGAAAAAGCGTGGTATCAGTGCGTCCCTAAATAATAATATTCAGTAGAGAATGTAAATTTGCAAATAGACCATGCAGCTTAAAACAGTATGTTCTGTGGTTAAAATGAAGCCTGCTACACCTAGATGTACTGTATGTGTGTGTGCCCATGTATTACTTGTGTTGTTGGGACAAACATCTGTTTACACAGTCACATTGTGGGGACTCGCCACATTTATGGAGACAAAATGCAGGTCCCCATAATGTAAGTCCTTCAATTTTACGGTGAGGACTTTGGCTAAGGTTAGGGTAAGGGTTAGGGTTAGGCGAGTAGTGGTTATGGTTAGGGTAAGTCTCTGGGAATATGTGTGTGTGTGTGTGTGTGTATGTATTACTCACGATGTGGGGACATAAATCTGTTTTCAAAGTCACATTGTGAGGACTCGCCTTCCTTATGGGGACATTATGCAAGTACCCATAACATAAATAATTCAATTTTAAGATGAGGACTTTGGTTAAAGTTGGGGTTGTGCCAGTAGTGGTTATGGTTATGGTTAGTCCCAAGAACATGAATGTAAGTCTATGTAATGTCCTCTGAGGTGATAGACACACGACTGTATGTGTGTATGTATGTATATAGAACTGAAAAACAACTGGGACATGATTGTGGACAGGGACAACTGCTACTGTGATCTGGTAATAGACCATCAGGTATGGAGTGAAATCTTTGTAATCATTTTGGCCATTTAACAGCATTTGAAGGATGAGCTTGTTGACATCAGATGATGCAGCAGCTAAACTCAGCATTGTTACTACCTTTATTGTACTTCTGTATTCATTTCACATATGTACTAGTACACTTTGCTAAACAGGAACTGTAAGATTATTCAAGCTGACCAGTATTGCTATTCATGTTGTATTCATGGTGTTCATGATTGAGCACATTGAATTCAGGTGGCAGAAACTAAATAAGTGGAAATGAATGATGAAAGGAAGGGAGTGTGGATTAAGGAAGAAAAGAGGGAGAGAAACAAGCATGAGGGGAAGTTGAAGTAGCCTGTAGTTTGAAGCTGACTATTCAAGAGTGCCATCTAGAGCTCACAGGAGGAAGTGCAGAATAAATTCAGTCTTGGTCTACTGTAGGAGCCAGCTTCATTAAATGTACTCGAGCAGAATCAGGAGCCCAGTGAAAAAAACACATATAACCCCATTTTGGGTCCCTGAATAATAGTTGAAGAGACATTGATGGAAATGTACTTTGTAATATAAAGTAATTCTGAAATTTTTCTTTGCTGCCTTTTTTCCTACGGTGTTATTCCATTAGCTGAAATGTGCTCTGAAAGAACCTCCTCTCTCTACATCCATCACTGATCATTATGGCATCTTAGCGTAATTGCCCTCCCCCTGTTGTGTGTGCACACTCACCGGTCCTGAATGCCAGCAGTAATATCTCTGCTAGAGAGAGAGAGAGAGAGAGAGGGAGAGAGAGAGAGAGAGAGAGAGAGAGAGAGAGATAGATATGCATAACCAGCTCATTTCCACCGCCAATCAAATTACCTGACCCAGCCGCAATACATCACTGCCAAACTGTTTATTAAACAAAAAGCCATGATTAAATTATTAATGACAGAGATTAATTAAGACCCCATGCACCACACAAGTGCATGCACACACACACGCACTCTTCTAAAATGCACGCACAAAGACAAACAGTGAGACATGCACACATATACATAACTCCATACACCACATACATGCACGCAGGCAGGAAGCTAATACACACCCACACGGACAAAAATACCATTACTCTTTTACACACTTTTCAAGCACACAAATGGCTGCACAAACACACAATAAGTTACAATGTCCGCAGCTGCTGGAGAAGAAGGGGGAGCGGGAGGGGAATAATTTGACGTGCAACTTTTATATGTGCCGTGCATACAGAAGGAGGAGTTTGCCGGCTGTGTAGACAGTAAACAGCGTCAACAAGAAGTCAACAAACAAAGGAAACAAACAACATTAATGAGCTCGTTGTCAGCAAACTTTTCTTGATGTTACCATGAGGATTTGTTTATGGTGGTGCTTATGCTGCTGTAATGGTTTGTTAGGGGTAGCATCTGTTGCAGTTTGGGGCCCAGAGTGCTCGTGTATGTGTGTGTTTGTGTGTGAAGACAGTTTTGTGTGAGCTGAATATGAGCTCTCACTGTATACTAGTGTGTTTGTGTTGTGTTGTGTGTGTACCTTTGTATGTATTTTTTTTTTTTACAAATGTTCAGAACAATCCATCCTGTATTTTTTGAGATGTTTCTTTCTAATACAGCAATAATTATTCCATGTATGTTTTTTAGTGCTGTCAAAAATATCATGTTATTAACGCAAATCAATTTTAACGGCGTAATTTTTTTAGCGCGAGATTAACGTTCTTTGTGACCTAGTGAACTTGTAGTTTTTTATAAGCTGTGGCCACTGCTAGTAATGTCAGAAAAACTACAGGATCCGATTGTAAACTGGAAACAAACAATAGGCACGCCCCACGCGCGTGTTTGGTCTTGCCTGCTTGCTAGCTGTAAAAGAGTAGGCTACCGGTTTGTGTGGATCTCAGGCGCGAAACGCCAAAATGGATGTGAACAAGATTCTGAATGTTAAGTTTAGTTTCAAAAAGTTGCCAGATGAGTCGACTGACAAGACAAAAGTTATCTGTGTGTATTGTTGGTGTGAACTGAGTTATCACTGTAGCACATCCAGTCTGAAATACCACTTGATGGCTGAACACACGGCTAATGCGAATTCTCCGCTGCCTCCTTTTCAAAACCAGGCGACATTGGATGGCTTTCGACAGAGGCATATGGATACCGCAACTAAGAACAAGCTTACTGCAGCCATAGCCAAGTAATGTTCATTCTTTGTGGAGAGAAATAAGAGGCTGGGTTGATAAGCCTCTGGTGAATAAATGGAAGAGCAGTATAGTCTGACTGCTTGTATGTTCAAAGAAAACTTAAGAAAGGAAAATTTAAGCCATGGTAACTGCACTATAGGCTGAGTCCTAGTTTACATGATGTGCATTTTGTAACTTTATCTTGGATCACCCTGTTTTGATCCATTAGAAAGGGTTGTTGAAGGGGCTTTTTGTAACCAAGTATTTATTTTTTTGTCATCTGTTTATTGACAGTGTTAAATTGTGTGAGATTTTGCTTCAAATGTGAACGACTGCTCAAAGTGAGAATGTTAGTGTGAAATATAACACTACACGTTGTTGTTTTCAGTAAAAAACATTTGCACAAAGCAAGCCTATCCACTTTTCCATGTTGATAAAAATGTGCGATTAATTTGCGACTAATCGCGAGTTAACTATGACATTCATGAGATTAATTGCGATTAAATATTGACATTATTGACAATATTGACGATTGACAGCACTAATGTTTTTTCATTTAATCTTTTAAAGTTTGTCAAACTCCTCTTTCACTTGTTTGTTTATGAGGAACCCTGCATGCTGTCACAAAGGCAACAGATACACTTTCTGGTTTGGCTGCATCAAAAATACCACACTTGGTATAAAGGATATATATTAATGTGGCAATGTTCCACTTTGTGTTGCATACCAGCCAGTGCAAGCTTGTTTGATATAGCTGGACTTCAGTCCCTTTTCTCTTGATCCATCCAACAAATGGGCTGCAGTGGTCGACATGAATGGATATCTGCAAATCCAGCATGGCTACCACAGTGTTACTCTACACCACACTCATTTTATGATAAGGGAGACCTACGACTCGAGATTGGTCCCAGGGCGGACCAGCAGACATCGGCCATAAAAATACAGAAGCTATAAAAGAATGGTAATGTGTGTGCATGTGTGTACGCGTAAAAGACTGAGAGTACGGATTTGCATTGTGTGTGTGTGTGTGTGTGTGTGTGCGTGTGTGCGTAAAAGAATAAGCCTGAAGAGGCCAAAACAATCAACCAGTATCAGCACTTTATGGTGGAGAATACTATATCACTGTGACAACAAAGGCAGTAAAGTGCTGTATACCGCTGTAAAACATTGTGTGATTCTGCAGTGAGATGATCGTTAGCACATCTGGTTAATTGCCTGACCACTCCTCTTCTGACACACACACTCACATGCACACACACTCCCCAAACCATCACCCTACATGTGTATTTAGCGATGCGTGTGTGTGCACTAGACTCAAGGATGCACACAAAGGAACATACAAGTACACGTTCACAAACTGTTCCCCAAAGAAGCCATAAAGATGTATGATGGATGAAAGGGGGGTGGGGGGGGTGGGGGGGTTTGTTCAGTATAATCAGTCAAGGAGACAAGGCAGCATTCAGATGCTGCTTGTTGTTCCAAGACAAATTCATCACACTGCAATTAATTTGCAAGACTTCAACCCCACAGTCTCTTTATTACTTCACTGAGGCAGCCCCACGTGCACTGTGCTGTACCTGTAGAGTTTGCCAGTATCACCTCTGTCCCATTAAAAAGAGATCAGGATGTTTTGCAGTCACACGAGAGGTTCAACCTGAACATACAAGTGCTTAAGATTTCTTTTGTGCACTTCCCAATAGAAGCATCCTTTTGATGTTTTAAAGCTGCACTAATTCATATTTTTATGGATCAGTTCATATTAATTAATATTTTTATGGATCAAATGGGGATGTATAATGTGAAATGTGTCATTTGCACTGATGAAGTCACACAAAATTATCTGCTGGCTCTGCAGTTTTCCTCAACATTACAGAGCTTTATAGTGTCCTTTAAGTCACTGTTGATGACTTTCTGGCCCGCTACTTAGATAGATACTTTTCGGATCTCTCTCACGGCTCTCATCAACCCTGTTTTCAGCCGCGTCAGGCGGCTGTTTTCAGCCAGAAAAAATAAAATAAACCCACTGTACACTTTCTGCCCAATACCAAACAACAGACAAACAAAGTTACCTGGTGAGCATAGTGCAGCATTTAGCAGGTAAAGAGCCAAATACTTCCTTTGGGAGTTTGTAGAGATCAAAACAAGAGTTAAAAGATTGTGAATAGTGTACTTACATTTGTCAGCTGGCCAGAAACATGAGTCCAAATGAATGAATGTTGCTCCATGTCTGGTGGACATGTAAATATGCGCAAGACCAACTTTACTGTATATCTTATGCAACTTCACTTTATGTTAAGTGCTATGCAACTAAATACTCTAAAGGTTATGCTGCATTGTTATCTGTTGCTTGAGGGCTTCACCACGACTGCACTGAAGGAACTTTTGATCAACAGGCTTCATTCACTTATCTTTTAGTTTGTTGTGCGTTTTTAATACATATGTTTCCCCACTTCAGTGCACTCAATGATCCATTCAGCTTTATGAGGACGTCCAACTTGGCTTTCCATAACATGTGACCAAACCCTAAGACAACACAGACAAGCACATAGACAAACAAGGGAAAGTACTTCCATATGCTTCTGTGAGTATGTGTGTGTGAGGTCTGATAAAACCAATGCATTCGCAAACAGGAGAAGGAGTGTTAGGCTCCTAACAGGCATCTGTCAGATAACTTTCTGCACCCTGCATGGTTTTCTCATATGAGAGGTATCTGTAGTATAAACAGCGGCAGTATCCTGTGACCTATAAATCAGACACAGTCTTGTGTTAACAGTACCGGCTGAGTGAAGGGTGTGTGTGAAGGATCGTTTAAATTAACCGTTGTAGGAAAAAATCACACTTCCACCCCGTCTTTCATCCATGAAATTCCTCTCTCCTCTTCATCCAAGAACACATAGCCAAACACTAGCATGAGCAGCTCGAAGATTATATAAAATCATTATAGCATACATTTTAACTTCAGCACAGGTCAGTGTGCTTTCTTAGGAGTAGGGATGGTCAATTCCACTGAGCTTCTTTTCAGGCCCATAGCTAACATCCAAATACCAAGAAACTAAAACCTCTTTGTTTATGAAAAAGAAATAAAGGGAACTCTTAAAGGGAAGACAGGAAATTGCTATAAATTGATGTAGTTTACTGAAGCACATAGATTCATAATGCTCCATATTATAATACATGATTTGCAAAGAGTGGGCTTCCTCCTGTGTTTGCTTTTAAATGCCTATTTTACCCTTTTTAGCACTTATTCTTCACACCATGTCGTCTCAAGAAAAATTATAGGTTCGCCATGCGGGGATTTAACAGCATACATTTCATATGTTTATTATAGATATTATACCGCAAAGTCTTACCAAAGAAAGCAATTTTCAGGTTTAGATGTTATCAATACCTCAGTACTACTCCACACATAACAACTTTGATGAATAGTCAATCCAGCTCACTCATGCTAGCACACAGAATACTGGATGGTAAATCGCAGAAACAGAGAAGGGTCAGATGGAACGTTTTAGTATTTATCTATTAGTGAGTACAACAACACAATCCTCCATCTTGCTGCTGTCCCTCGCTGTAGATATCGTCAGTTTGTGTGCGTGTGCGTGTGAGTGCACACCCTGCATTAGCCCACATGATGTGTGTATGTGCAACAGTGTGTGTGTATATGCATGTGTGTGTGTGTCGGCCAGTTTATGGCCAGTCAGCACTAATACAGGCACTCAACGATAATGAGTAATGAAGGGGCATCAATAACAGCCATGAGCGACATATCTGACAGGACAGCTTTTAATAATGGCCACCGTCAGCAGAGACAGACAGACAGAGAGAGAGAAAGAAAGTGATGCAATGTTGAGATGGAGAGAGAGATGAAGTGGTAAAGGAAGGGAGGATAGGAGAGTGTTGATAGAGATACATGGGTAGAGATTAGGGAAGAGCAAAAGAGGGAGTGGTAAGGTAACAAATAGAGACAGAGAGCAGTTGAAGTGAACATCAGATGGAGAGATTGAGGGTGATGCATCTGTTCATTTGTCATCCCTTCACAGGGCTTGGTAACTGGAGTCGATCCCAGTATGCTCTGGTGCAAATGTTTGCACCTGCAATCTTGGAAGGAAGGTTGATTCTAAAGAGGACTCCCAGGAACTACAATGATGTTTTCCTCCTCCACATTTTGGACATTTTTCATAGAAAAAAATTCCTGGACACCACTGCATCCATTTGTCTTTGACAGTTTTCAGGCCAAATTTTCTCTCCACGTTTTGGGAAATAAACTTGTTCTCTTTCTAGAAAAGGGTTGGATGAGAAAAGCTGTACCACCCCCATGTATGTGATATATAACTATAGGGCTAGACCCAGAAGACATTTAGCTTAGCTTAGCATAGCACAAAAACTGGAAGAAGCATGTAAGAAGCTGGTCTGGCTCTTTCCTAAATCACCAAACTTGTTTGTACTCAATGTTTGTACTCAAATAAAGCAACTTTTAGGATTATTTCAGGTTACTTGCATCTACACCAAACTCTACTCATTTTCTTCTCCATTCCTGTTCGTTTTATAGTTTTTTTTTTATTTCCTTCAGTGACTGTTTCTGCACATGTCTGCCCTGCTCTGCTGGACATTGTTGATGCACTTGTAGTATACAATTTCTATTTTATTTTTACTTTAATTACTGTGATTAGCTTCAGGTAAGCAGTACACTGAGGTACTGGCATATATATGCTCTCTCCTCCTCTCTCTGCCTTTTCTTCTTATGCATGCATCACACACATTCTCAGCACATACAAAACTTATTATTACATTGAGAATTAGATTGACATTAATCCAGTGAAGATTCTGTGGCATATTGATAATCATGCTGTAAATAATGGAAGGTACGGAAACTGTTCCAATTTCCTTCACGCACTGCAGGAAATGACTCAGCTTTATAGAACGAAAAACCAAAAGTAATTAAGACCTTTTGCAGTTCATCACTGAAATTGAATTGTGTGAAATACAACCCAGTCATTATTAGCTGGCTGCTGGGCCATCGCCACATACTGATATATATATATATTTTTTTACAAATAATTGCAAAAAGAAGAAGAAAATGGATCGTGCCATTATAATTAGGCTGGAGCTATGTATTGTGTTACCATGTGTGCCATGATAATAAAGAATAGCCATGGCCAAGCAGGGATAAACTGTCTAATAAATGGTATATCTATTATTACTGATCAAACTGATTTCACACAAGTTGACAAGACAAGAAAGACAACTCAAGATAATTTGCAGTTGTGGGAGTGTGTCTCTTTCCTCAGTGTCTGGTTTGACTTGAAAGCACCACAAACTGTCATTGGACATGAATATGCATTTGATATTGACACGCTGTGTGTGTGTGTGTGTGTGTGTGTGTGTGTGTGTGTGTGTGTAAAAGGGTGAAAGATGGACAGAGAAACAAAGGAACAGAGACAGACAGACAGGAACAGGACAGATAAAAGCTCTGTCGTCTGTCCTTCTTAAAATGTAAATGGTTGTGTTGGGATTGGTTAGGGCTTCGCTGCTAACGAGGCACATTGAGGTGATAGATGGAGCTTTAATTCTGAAAAGGAATTGAACTACAGGCCTGGGAAACATTAGTTAAGCAGCATGACACTCTTCCCATCCATCTGCGCCTCACCATCCTCCCTTTCAGCTCTTTTTTCCGCCCATCCTGCCACCTTGGTTTACCATTAGTCAGACACCATGTCCTGCCTCGGCCATCTATCAATCTATTGTTGCCTCCCTCCTCCCCTCCATCCACCACTTTTTCATTAAAAAACTTTCATCTGACTATCATTCCTTCTTTCTCCTTTTTTCTCTCTCTTCATTCCTCAAACATCTCATTACAATTGTACTAATCTTCCATTAAGAATAAATACATTCGTTTTTAGCCATGCAAGCAGCACGGCTGTCGGGACGGGAATTTTCTGTCCACCTCTTTGTTCCAGATGGAACATTTTAAACAGCTAATGGCTGGACTGCTGTGACATTTGGTACAGACATTCATGTCCTGCTCATGGCCAAATTCTTGCAAAACTAATCACATCAGCCTCAGATGACTTTGTGTACAGTGCTAATGAGCGCTAGCATGCTAACATGAAAGCCTCAGAGCTGCTAGCATGGCTGTAGACTCTTGGTCTAAGGACTATTTTTTAGCTGCAGTGTGTTGTGTTGGTTTAATGTGGGTGTATCTGGGTGTGTCCGTGTGTGCTTTCTGATCAGTGACGGGACATATTATGTCTGCAGAGAAGCAGTTTGGGTTGTAGCCCAGGAAGCTGAAATGTCTGAAAACAGAATGCAAAATGAAATGATGTTCAGTAATGATATAATCAAAGTGTGAGGGTAACCCTGCATCAGTATTCCTCTCATCACTCTTTTCCTTCCCTCATCCCGCCTTCCCCTCATCTAGCTTTCCTTACCATTCCTCCCGCCTACAGCGTTCATCATCCATCACCCTGCAGCCGACACTGTTTCATTCCTACTGTGTACTTACCTTCTCTCCTTCTTTCCCTGCAACATATTATCCCTCACACCGGCCATCCATCCAGCCGGTCTGATCCCTCCCACTCTTACACTTTCTTATCCCTCTTTATCTCATCCTTACATCTCTGAGTGTCTGCAGCGCCACACCCTGCCAGCCCTTCCTCTGCGTTACATCTTCTTCCTATACTTTCCTCCTTTAAATCAAAGCACTCGTCCCTTCACTTGTCCACCCTCACAATTCATCTATTCATCCTCTTCTTCACTTTGACGGTGTCAGGAAAAGGAAAAATGTGGGGTCATCCTGTTTGGTGGTTAAATTATTTGTCCTCCTTCCTCCACTTATTGTCTCTTTTAACCCTCTGCACTGTGATCCCTGTGCCATAATACAGTCTAATATTGCATTATGAGCTCCTTCTTGATTTAGCTGTAGCACAACAATTTGTTCCTCTCTGCTTATGGTCAATCCATCTTCCCCTCTTTCCCTGCCTCCCCTGACCCCACCCTCTCTCCCTGCCTCCGTCCATCCATCTACCTCCCCTCCTCTCCTTAGTGTTACATATGAGCCGGCGGCGATGTAACGATTGGTTTAAACAGGTAGTCTGTATGCATGGAGGCTCACTAAACTATACTAATGTGTATGTTTGTGTGCAGCTACCCTCTGCTGTCCTCTGTGTGTGTGCGTGTGTGATATGAGGCTCTTTTTATCACATTATCAAGTACCAGTGTGATGAGTGTGTGCTGCCAGGGTTTCATAGCCAAGAGTGTGTGATCAGTGCTCTTATTGTCTTCTCAGGTGCTTTATCAGGATTAAATCAGAGTTTATGGCTAATGGGGACACAGTGTGTGCCTGTGTGATGAGTTATTCTTACACACAAATTAAGGGTGGCTATATGTGTGTGTGTGTGTTTTGCTTCCTCTGGTTTCCGTCAAGTTATAATTTGATTCCTTTTCCTTTGAAACAGTGCAGAGCATTAGACATCTTATGTGGAAACCAGTGGGCTTTTATGCAGTTTGGGCAGACAGGCAGGAATGTTGTGAAGGTTTTGTGATGCCTCTCCTGGTCGGACTTTTCAGTCACAGCCAGCAGTGCAGCATGAGGTCACCACTGAAGAGGTTACTTTTCCAGGAAGTCCTGTGAAGGTGGCGTTTTGTTGTTAATCTTTACATCCTGAGTTTCTATTAGCAACACATTGTATTAATCCTTGAAGCCATAAACAAATGTGGTGGGAGCATTTCCTTCCACATAAACCACTTGCAAAGCCAATTCATTTCAGCATTTTAAAAATCTGCAATTCCTACATCCACATTTGCAACAGCCGGTAGCCTTCTTATACCCCCGCCTTTGGATTGCACTTTGCTGTGACCATTTGGCATGAAACCATCAACAGGAACGTGCATTATGAGATTGTGCACTTATATGTGTGCCGGCAAAGAGACTCAGGTTCAAGGATCACACAAAAATCCAAGTCCAAGGTTTAATTAATTCAAGGGTCACAGACAAACCAGAAAGTTGGCCAGGCAAATATCTGAAGTCAACACCATGAAGAGATGCAACACTACAGGGATTGACCATAGCTGGAATGCTACTCTGCAGGGAGAACAAAGACAATCTGGCGAACCGGTGGTGAAAAGCCAGGACTATAAGCACTGGAGGGACTGATTGGATAATCAACAACAGGTGATTGTGAACTGGTGGGAAACTGAACAATGACAGGATGTTAAACATAATGAAATGCACAAAGGAAAGTACTACAAAATAAAACAGGAAATGCAGAATCCACACACATCATCAGTAGAGCATGATGTGCAAAGAGGGACTTGCTCATGCACACGTTTCCATAGTTTGGCTGAGGCGAAACCAGCATGTGAAATCAGTGTCTAAACCCTGTATTTTCACAGACTGAACCAGCCATGACCCTGGACTTTGCAGTGGATGTAGCGTACATTCCAGCCAGTAACAACAGCAGAGTTCATCGTCTCAGGACATATTGGATTTTCCTCAGTGTCTGCGTGGGGAGTGCAATGTGACTGCATCACGGAGAAATGTACGCAATGCTGAGGTCACAAATGGGGCTACTGTTCAAACATCTTGGGTGCAACAAGTCATGGGTGCAACCAAGCGTGCAACACACTTATGTTTTCCCTGACAAATGGAAATAAATTGAAAACAAATAAGGAAATAACAGAGACAGATGTCTTGACAGGAGAGGACATATTTACCATGTTTTATACTGTATTTACAGGGAGACAGATCATCTGGGCTGACCCTTGAATGTCTGCCACCCACAGCTCAGCAGTTTCATGACCCGGACAAAGCAGCATGAGAAATGAAGACACCCCAACACAGCAGGAATTCTGGATGCTTCTTATGTTGGCCAAAGGGCCCCATAACCTCAGGGGACAGTCTGGCAGGGGTCCAACTCTAAAGCATTGTCCATCTTTCACTGCGGGTGTTCCTTTTGTGTTTATGTACAGTCATGTGTCTCTATGATCAGGTGTCTACGGGTTAACAAAGTTTATGACATTAAGGACCACCACACATACAGAGAGTGAGAGAGGGGAAGAAAGATCAGAGACATAAAGAGAAGGACGAAAAATAAAAGGGCCTGAGTCTCAGCCCACAGTTAGAAAAGGGGGGGAGCTGTCTGTAGTTGCAACTGCTTGTAAACTAAATCAAGCGTCAGACTAAGAAAAGACCTTTGATATTTAGCTTCCATCATTGGGGAAACAGCTGCTGTACAAATCAAAATGTACAAATCTAAATGAGAAAATGTTTTCTTTTTAGCCCTGTGCAGCTTATCCTGATACATAATTTGATGCTACTACTACAACTAGGATTCATACAATCCTTAAGTGGAAGGTAAACTATTCTGTTCAACTTATAATATTTGAAAATTACTGTTACTAACTTATATCAGAGTGTATGTCAGCTGGCATCAAAGACACTCATCTAACTCCTGTTCATCACATTTCTTCATGCACAGAAAGTAAAGAAGAGGTCCACACACTGTGCAGCAAACTAATCCAGACATGCTGCCTCACTCACCTCATGGTTGTCAAGCCTCTGTTGTTGTTGTCTCTGCTGTTTAACAGTGCCACCTAGAGGTAGAGGAAAGTATAACAGCTGTGTGTTTAAATACTCAACATAATGTGGGATTCTGTTTTCTTGCTTCAAATCACGAAAGACTGGACTTGCTGTTCCACTGCCAATGTCTCTGGAAGGGGAGGAAGAGGATCATGATGTGTGTGTGTGCGCGTGTGTGTGTCTACATGACCTGTCGATAACCTCCAGCCTTCCACAGTGGTCAAGGCTCTGTGCAGCTATTGATCACCATCATTATTCACGATCAACTGTGAGGTCATGACACACAACGCTTATACCAACGCAAACACTGACGCGCAGACACACATGCAGAACCATGCACACACACCAACACACGCACACATTCATTATTCAGTCCAGCGGCACTATAAATCAACGCGTAGATCTATAAAGCCGGAGATTCAATCCATCATGAACATATTACTTTCTCATACAGGTCCAAACTCACACACAGTTTCCCCAGAGTACGCCCGATGAAATGACATTAAGTCCAAGTTTATTCCTTCCCACATTATTAAAGCTGAGTAATTCAAACTCTATCCAGGATTGAGTCGTTCTTTGCGATATTAAGTTAGTCATTCTGTGTTTAATTTCAGAATTAGTCTTGATCAAAATGCTGCTCCTGTTTACTTCATTATCTCGCCGGTGAAATATCGTCTTTCTGAAGTTAGAACTTGTCCAGAGAGGCTTAAGATAAGGACACACATGCATACGCAGGCAAAGCCACAAACACATTCATGAAACGTAAAATAGTGGCAGAAGAGAGATGTCCATCAGGGCATTCTGTGTGGTGCCTCAGTGTATTAGTGAGATATTGGCTATTTCCTGTTTTGATGGCAAGTCATTTTACAGGCGGACAGAGACACAGATGGCCTGGTCACCTCTTGGTGATGGTCTGTGACTGGCATGATTGCTGTGTGGTCTCCGTTAGTTTGTCTCTATTCCACTGCAACGTTCCTCATTCACTTTCTATCAGCCTCCTTCCTGTGTGTCTTGGTTTGCGCTGTCTCTTTATCTCTTGGTGCGTGAACAGGAGAAACGGATGTGTAACATTTTCATAGCTATCTCATGTAGAGAACGGCGGGTCAACAGTTAGAGCGAGCGTGCCAAGCAGGAAGTCGAGGGAATAAGTGTCGCCTTGTATTTAAGGTTCAAGGAGATGCAATTGTTCATAGATGAAAAATAGCTGTCAGTCACAAAGGTTAAAATAACAACTTCAAGAAGCTTGTTGGCTATCTGACAGGGGGAATGAGAGAGTGGAAACGTTTCATGTTCTCTCGTGAAACATCTCACACGATCTAGAGAGAGACCGAGATACAAACACTAACGAGAAGAAGACGAACAGCTATTCCTCAGAGATTTTCTGCACATTTCTACTCACAAATAGAGGAAGCTGGCCCCAGTTGGAAAGTTCATCCTGGTTAAGTAAATAAAATAAATTACCCTTGTGCTCACACGGTCACTGGTGAGAACTGGGACAAGAGAAACAGTCCATTTTTCATGTTTTTACAGGAGCACCACACCTAGTACATGTCTGCATATCAGCACATCCTGTTTCACTGAACATTCGCTCTGCAATGTCATCAGTAGGTGCAAAGGAAACCACAATTATTATATATTATTATTGTGAACACTCACTGCTGTAAGTTTTTCAGTCATCTGTGATAATGTTCAGGGAGAAATACTGACTCAAAGCATCCTCGTGCACAAGCATATTAAGGTTTCTTTTCCTTTAACTTGTCTTCATGAGGTAAATGTCGATTGCACACCATCAGCGTTTACATTGGTTCCCTATAAGCCTCGCTGTCCGCCACCAGGTACGATCTCCTGGGAAAATGAAGGCTGACTGTCAGTCCAGTCCAGCTGGCATCGTTTCTATCTGCTTTCAAGTCTCCATATGTCTATAGACTAAATGAATGTATGAACTCAATGCTTTCTCTCCTCATGTTTTGTTGTGCTCCCACCTCCACCCTGATGCTAATCCTTGCTGTAGTTACTTTTTTGTGCAAAACAATACACAAACTGTGTTAATACTCCATATAAAATTATGACTTAGTGATGTTAGTGAAGCTGCTTCTTTCTTTTTGCTTATTTCCAAAGTGGTTTTGATCATTTCTTTATGGATATCTGGAAAGAAACACAGTGTGTCCTGTTTTTTGGTAGTTTCTGCACTCTGAGGAAAACCAGGAACTATCCAGTTGTCTCTGAGGAACAAGAGTAATACCACACAGAAACACTAGAGGGGGTTGAAAAGTTGTCTGCTTCCACTTTAATGTGTTAAACAAACACCACAGAAAATCTCCTTACCTCTGGACCATTTTAGCTTTCAGTCTTTCGGCACATTGTTTTGGTTTTACAGCACAGAATTTTATTCTCTTGATTAAATTGATGTTTTCAGGACAAAAAACTCTGACAAACCAAATTTACAGTCTCTGCCCTGCACCAAACAGCAGGCAGACAAATTTACCAACTAGCTGGTGGACACAGTGGCGCATTTAACAGCTAACTGGTCAGATATTTGTCTCAGGAGTTGGTCACCACAACAGAACTTATATTTGACAGGAAGTCAGAAAGATGACTCTAAATAAAAGCTCATGCTCCTCTGTGTCTGGTGGATGTGTAAATAGTCAACAGTTTCAACATGCTCACTATATCAACTTTCTGAGGTAAGTGGCCAAAAACAACAATTTCAGTGCTGATTTAAATTACAGTTTCAAAGCCCACAGCTGTTATCATGTGAATTCTGATTGTTATTGCTGAGGTCTGATTGGTGCACAGGACTGAATTACACCACCGTTTTGCATTAGGGCCCTGCTCTCTTCAAATCAGTGAGAGGAGCACAGCCAAAAAAGCAAATAATGAAATCTCTCAGGCAAAATAGTCCAAACTGGTCTGACTTTGGCAGAATCTACTCCAGTCCGTAATGCATGGCTCATAATAAGGAGCACATCTGGACTGAATGGCAGGTTGATCCGGACCCAGCCCATATCGTAAACTGGTACCTTGCAGGTCACATCTGGCCCAACAAAGCTTCTCATGCAGCCTGCAAAATATTAACAATTTCAAAAAATGTGTGCAACTAACATCAGTGACCAGTGGAAGCAAATCATAGTTCTACAAAATCGGTTCATTCTCCAACTCCATCCTCTCCGCTCGAGGATGCACCATCAAACAGGTCAGGCCCAGGTTAGGCCGCCCTCCCTGGACCTGACGGCAGCGAACTGGACTATTGGAGGAAACGATGCTTGTGTATTACATGAATTACAAGAGGAGTGAGTTGTGTTTATTTTCATCAGCCAAATGTTGTATTGAGTCTCAAACTGAGCATTTTTGTTTGCTTCCTGAGTTTTTTGTTGATCTGTAGGATTTATATTGTGTGCTGGCTGCCTAATAAAAATAACAGTTTTGTAGGAAAGTGAAAATATTAAACAATCATAGGCTAATTGGGCCTAAATATGTTTTTTTTTTTTTTACTTAATTGAGGACCTCTGCCAGACCTCGTGTTATGAATAGGCCAGCAATTGTAAAATTTCTATTTTCATATAAATCCTCTATTGATCAACGAATTGTTAGTGATGGCATTTCAGTGATCCTGTCCCCAGATGAACGTAGTTTTAATATAGCTGATTTATAGTGTGTAATATAGTGTGTTGTTGCTGCAGAGTTCACACACTAACGTCATCAGCTCCTAAATCACACATACAGAATGTGTCTTGTTTTCTTCAGTGTGCAGTTTCTAAAACTCGTTGTAAGAATATGTCTGAGTCAGAGATAAATATGGACCGACTGCCTGAACCTTGCCTTCCTCAGTTTCGTGCGGGTCCAATCACAAGAGATATGTTATTAATTGATTGAATGCTATTTTGTTCTTGCCAATCGTTGCGGACCTCTGCCCTTGAATGAAAATCAGCGATAAGTTGGAGAACCTCTGGTCTAGACAGTTAATAAGAAAGAAAGGAAGGAAGGGAGGAGGGAGGTTGTGTTGTCTGCTGGTGATAGCCTTGACAGAATGATGATTTGAATTATGGCCGCTCCACTTCCTGAGCTTTGCGTCTCTCTAGTGTCAAATTGTTTCCAGCCACCTTCGTCTGTGTTTTTATTTTTGTGAGTTTCCTCCCTCTGTCTATCTGTCTGTCTGTCTGTCTGTCTGTCTGTCTATCTGTCTGTCTGTCTGTCTGTCTGTCTGTCTGTCTGTCGTGGGACTTTACTCATTTCTGTCCTCTCATATCACACACACAAATCTACCTCATCGTGGACTGCCAGTGATGATCATGTGTCATCGCAAGGCAGCTTCGCTATTGATCGGCAGATGTAATGATCAGGAGATGCAGATGATGGCGCCACCCTCATTGATTACCAGTGACAGTTAAAAAGCATGGCATAATTCCCATTGATTGTCAGTGACAGGGTGTAAAAAATGGTGTCATCTGCATCGATTAGCAATAAAGGTATGTGGCAAAGATGTATCATAGGTCCACAGCAGAGAAGCCCTCTCACACACACTTCTATTCATCATCTGAATGTACGTGGCACATGTGCAGATGTACATGAACAGTGCAGTGAAACCCCAGTCTCAGCTTAAAAAATGGTGGTGATACACACTAACCTACTGTGAACATCAACCTGTAGTCGCTGCCGAAAAGAGAGCAGGGCTTTCCCTCTGCCACCATGTAAAACAGAGTGGAACACACAAATGAGAACTAACTCTGGATACGTTCTCACAATAGTCTCAACACTTACAGAAACAAAAACACGATTCCTCCTCTTTTAACCTCAAATGTCTGGAAACTGAACCCTGGCTGCCACCTGGGGGATTCAGGGGGAGTTTATGAGAGTTTAGATGTATTGTTTCACCCTAAAATACACATAGTTAAGCCTGAATAAACATATTCCTATCATTTCCTTTAGCCGGCCATAATTAACATTTCAACAGGGTTTCCATTGTTGAAACATTATAGGAAATGTCCAATCAGCAACATTTAAGCACTGTGGATTCTGTCAAACTCTCCACTGTTGGCCTTTTTTTTTAAACTTCTGTTGAACCATTTCTTGATGGCCCCAACACCGATATGATTGAATTTAAAAAATAAAAACCCTCAGTAAAGATCACCTCTATCACTCAGTACGGTAACCCAGAGCAGTTCACAGCTCATAAAACTGCTAAAGATCACGAGCACACACACAGAGATCTCCTGCTGTCTGCCAACCATCTGTCAAGGAAAACATAACACTGAATATGGGTAACATTAAATCGATATTTACATTAACATATACACCAGATGCAGGATGACCTAGAAATGTGGGGTCATGAGACAAAAACGTTGAACCTGGTTCAACTTTTGCTGCAACGCAACATCATCTGGAATCTGCTTTTTTAATCAAATGACGTAATTCTGCTATTTAGCTTGCAATCATTAAGACAGAGGATAGCTTCCCACAGTTGTTAACTATGGTCTGAAAGTGGTCCCTGAATGCAGCACAGGTTGCAGCTCATAGCATGTCAATGCATCAAGGTCACGGTCAACAAAACAAAAGTAGATGCAGAGTGTCGCGTTTTCCAGGAGAAACCTTGATGGACAAGAACAGCTAAATGTGGCAGTTTATGTATTTTCATTCATTCTATTTTACATTTTATCATCACTTTTATATGCAGTGAATTTCTCTGAGACGTCTCTGTGCTGAGGACCATCAGCCATCCTGGGACCTCACCGTCTCTCCCCTTTGGCTGTCGGTTCCTCCTTCCAGATGTTTTGGATCTGGATCTTCGTCCTCCAGGAGAGTCAGCTTCTCCTCTGTCTCTCTGTCTGTCCCTTGTGTGGATGTTGTCCTTCTCTCTGTCCCTCTGTGTGTTCCTATCTTTGCTTCTACCTGTGTGAACGGTGTGCTTTTTGTGTAGCCTGTCCCCTCTCTAGATCTCTTTGGTGGAGAAAAGGTCGTGAACAATAATGAAAACCATCTATAACTTAAGTTTTATTCTAACGTTAGCAGGACAAATTCATCTGTTACACACCAACATCTACTTCAAGTTTGCTTCTGATCAAAGCAAAGCTGGACTGTAGCTGCAAAACCTGAGTTTAGAGAATTAAACAAAGGTGTGTTTTATTGCTTCTGGACAAGATTTTCATTTGTTAGAAGAAGACTGTTTATCACTGATGTAGAAAAAAATGGTTAAGCTGTTTACTTTAATGGACATCTGGTAGCTACCAAGAAATACCTGACATGGCCATGAGAGAGTGATAAGATAAAATGCAAAGACAATTATCTTTTTTTTTGAATAAAACAAAAATAAATCAGGTCCAGTTAAGTTCACATCATTTTATTGTGGAACCATGAAACTCATGACTGAGACCGTTTTGTTTTGTGAATCCATCCTACATCGTTTTCCCCTCCTGTTGTTATCGTCTGCCTGCGCTCCTCTTTTTGTTCCTGCCAACCATTCTTCATTCACCTTTTTCCTCGATGGGTTTGCTTGATTCCATCTTCCTTATGTTCCTTATCTTTGTGATATATATGCCCACGGTGTGTTTTTTTCCCCTGCCACCTTGATGAGAGCGCACACACACACACACACACACACAAATAGATGGATGAGCTAAACCAGCCAGACTTCACTGTGAATTATAATCACCTTCAATCTGTGTCTCTGAATCCCTGCCCAGTTCTGATGTTCTGGTGTGTGCGTGTGTGTGTGTGTGAGGAAGCTCTGCCTCACCAGCTCATCTGTGAGTGTCTTTCATGAGTGTAAGTGATGGAGCGGCAGTGAATAGTTTGTTCCCCGAAGGGCTGTGCACGTATGAGTGTGTCAGTGTTCCTGCTTATTATTCTCTCGCTCCCCTGGTGTTTGACCCGACTTTCTGTTCTGTCGAGGTTTTATGTGAGCTGGAATATAATTCTGTTCCCACCACTGCTCAAATACAGTGTACGCACACACACTCACACACACACACACACACACACACCTTTAGGGAACAGCTATCAGGGCGAGTGGTCCATCACTCACCCTCACATAAGGTATTCAACTGCACTATGTCAGTGTCACATTGTCAATGGCTAAATGTGTGTGTATGTGTGGATAACTGGTGGTCTAGCAGTCACCGAGGTAGCAGAGGAGGATATAAATCTTTTTTATTGAAGAAAAATCTCTAAAGTTCTCAACAGAAACCTTCTTTCCACACATAAAACACGCTTGCTAGAAAGATTAACCAGGATGAACAAAGGACTTTTTTTTTTTAAGAAACAGAACTTGTCAGAGGAAAGTCAAAGAGCTCCATTGTGGGGAAGCATGAGTAATCTGAGGATTATAGCAAGACTTGACCCTGAACCTCGAGACAAAGAAGTTCAGCTAACAATGACACGAATGACCACAACTGTCTGAGCTGGGGCTAATTACCATCGGCTCTGCGGTGAGGTGGAATCCACCCAACGCTAGAGGACACTAGCTCCTCAGACATGACTGGAATATGATTTTGAGGGGTTTGTTACACCTTCTGACGCCACCTGAAACCTAATTTCAGACAAAAGCTGAAGTAAAAAAGCTACAAAACTCAAGCTGCAGTGCAAAGAGACATATTAACGGTCAAAAGTTTTTAAGAACTGCACACAAAACTGATTTTTGCAGCTCGAGTAACTACACGTTTTCAAGGTCGCTGGCTTGTTCAGATAAGTTTCATCATGTGTCTGGCGTCGCACAGTTTATTATATTGTGACAGTGGCTTTTTGTGTGGTGGCATTTGTCTAAGAACCCTGCTTTACGAGTGTTTGTCCTAGTTTACAGATAACAGTAAACACTGCAGTCACCCTGAGACAGAGACATATTTGATATTCAAAATTCAATTTTTAATGGAAATCTTATAAAAACTAATGAAAGATAACCCTCAAAACATCCCTCATGTATTATGCATCTATGTACTTCTGTGCATCCTCGTGACGGAGTGTTATCATCAAGTCATATCTCAAGTCTGTAGTTTTTTGGATGACAGCAATGTACAGGAGTCACGCTCAAAGGCAAAAACAGCCACAAAATGTGCATATTTATGAATTAGGTTGGAACTGAAGAGAATCAGATATGATGATAAAACGAGAGAGGACGTAATGCTCTATGAAAAGTCCTTCAGCCACATGACACAGCTAGAAATAGAATGAAGCTATAAAATGTGTCTGGACGTCAGAAGCAGCCATGGATGGTGCAGAGAACGAGCGTGCTGCAAAAAATGGGGCGATGCTGCCCCCTGCTGTAGAGAGCAGGAACAACAACACCATCATGTTACTCTGAAAACAGCTAATATTTTCTTTAAAAAGTATGAAAAGAGTAATAATGTAGCTGTTTTAGTATAGGACAGAGGACATCAGGCCATTATTACCAAGTTCACTGGGTATATGTGATATATATTGTTGAAACGCCAACTCACCTTTGAATCTCAGCTCAAAGACATATGAGAAAGGGATGCCAATGAGACGAGCCCAGTCACGGCTTGTGCCTGAGTTTGGATCTGAAGAAAGCAATTTGAGCCATTTCTTTATTTGAGCTGATCCATCAGGAAGACCTTTTTTTCCAGTTTCTTTGATTCAACACATCCTCTTCTGCTCTGTTATCAACATTAGCCGGCCCCGTTTTACCTTTAATCATTAATGTAATTGTTACCTTTCTTTTTGTCCCATCTCTAAGTTGTGTACTACTCACAGTGCTACTAAATGATCATAGAAATGTTATATGAACATTATAGGACTACCACAGCAGTGTGTCTCTATGATCTCCTCGCTCCGCAGTGACTACATGCTGCTACTTGTTGCTTGTCGGTGGTGCTACTCTATAGAGCACATAGCCTACAAAACAGCATAGAATTGAGTATTTATAGTATACAGTTTGGAGAATAATAAAGATCCAAGGTAAAACTGACAGAAGAGTAGGACTGAGAGAAAAAGGGTGCATTTATAAAGCCGTCTGGTACTTCAGAACCACGGACAGCGCCATGGATTTATCGATACACATTCATTCAGAGCCACGGTCGGGGAGTCTAACTTACACAAACCTCAGTCAGATAAAGCATCAATGAGTCAGGCAGACTAGGTAAACATATGCACTCTCTCTGTGACTAGAGGATGGAGAGGGGGGATGGAGGGTTAACATCGGGGATGCATTTTGGTCATTTTGCTAACAAAGGGGGTGGCATCCCCCTTCATCCCCTCTCAAACTGCCAGGTGGTTATTCACATAGAAATTCAGGTTTTTGTGTCTTGATCAAAATGTATTGCATTAATAAAGCTTAAGCGAGACAGAGGCAACTGTAAGGGTGGCCACGTAATAAGCACACGATATAAACCCACAACATCTAATGTAGATGATGCATTGTGTCCCATCCAGACACAATGACACCAAAGGGTGATGTGAATTTCAACCTGTGGCCTAATTTTCCTCCTGTAGCTTGTTTTTGTTTCAGCTGCCCAGAAATGGACTCGATTTGGTTGACATTTTTGTTTCAAACTTGAATACAGACCAGCAAATTACAAAGTAACAAACGTGAAAACATGAAAACAGACATAGCTGCAAAGCAGGCAGTACATGGTAATACAAATCCAGGTCTGAACTGCAGGTTGTGCAGTGTGATGGCGTTTCGCAGCGACAGAGCTAGAAAGATGCCTCTCCTGCTGCATTCTGCACCATCAGGAGTTGCTGAATAAATGTGCCATTCATCCCTGAGCTGTCCTGTGTGTGTGCGTGTGTGTTGTTGTTGTTGTCTCCTGTTTGGACTCACGCGGGTAATGTAATTGACAGATGGTTCTCATTCAGGCCAGGACAGGCACAGGGAAAGAGGGACGGACATCACAAGTTAAGATAGTGTCTGGATTTTTAGTCTCCGACACTTGCAAATGAGGACATTTCAGCCGGGAAATATTTAGATTTCTTGAGGATTCTGGAGGAAACCTGTGGGAGGAGGTGTGTTTGCTTATCAGGGAGGACATATCTTGACGAGAACTTCTGGAAAGGGCCAATGGGTGCCAAGTTTACCATCTGCTGCTGTCACTACTATCTGAGACACAACAGGGACGAGAAGAACGCTATTTTACGGTGAGACACACACCTGACAGACCTGATGGCAATCCCAATTTCCTGCCTTTAATAATCATTTCCTTTAATATACTCAACTTGATCCCACTATCCTGCTTTTAAACCACTTATTTCTACCTATTACTTTTCCCTCTCTGCAGCATGCGGACCACCACAGCTACCAGACAACCAGAGCTGTTAACCAGTGAGTCCAGCGACAGTGACACAGATGAGGAGAGCCTTTTTGGGCCACAGCCTTCGAGAAGCAGCCCGCGGAGCGACAAGCCGAGCCAGAGGAGCGCCGGGGATCCATGGGCCACTGTGAACACTGCATGTGAATCTCCCACCATGCAAGGATCGGACAGACAGCTGCAGGCTTTCATCAGCATGAGAGACCAGGCTGACAAGGCAACAGAGGTGAGAGAAAGCATGCTGTTGCAGGATGTCTGTTTTGAGATACTTAAAGACTAATTTATGAATTTTTAACACCGGGGAGTAGAATTAAATCTAGACAGGACGCACTATATAAACAATGTTGAATGCTCATGAGAAAAAGTGTGTCATTAATTGTACATTTTAAGGTGAAAATGTTCAGTTTCAGTGAGAGCTCCTCATCATTTTCAGTCAGATGTGATGTCTGGAAATCGGATGTTTTGAATAATAAGGGTGAATAAATGTACATGCTAAAAATGCAGCAGCAATAGTCACAATTTTACACTGAAAAGACATTTTTATATTTGTGTATAACTGAATATGACCTGATATGATACTGACAACATGCATTTCTATGGAAATACAAGGGACTGTGAAAGTCCTTGAACAGCCGTGATCATTAAGAGGCGCTTATCATACCCATCTGAGATCCTCTATTGATGGGGTTGAAGTGACTCTTTAAATTCGGTTTACATTATTTTTCCTTTGCAGCTTTAGTGGATCGGTTTCCCGCAGTTAAACTGAGCAGAGACCTGATATTTACATCTGAACAAAGCTTTACTGTAATTCTTCATGGCTGGATTCTTTTAGAAAATTCACACATGTACTAGTACCAGAATTAGCTACAATAATTGAGTAATTCAGTCTCTTCTCCTTTCCTGTCGCACTGAAGCTTTCTAATGTAATTATCTAATAAGAGGACACAACATAGATAGGTGCCTCTCAAAGAAGCCTTTGACTCATGTTGGATTACATCAGTAAATTAACTTGACCTGGATTCCAGATTAACTTAATGTAGCCTAATTAATAATCACATTACAGGAAATTAACTTGGTGTTCCCAAAATCATGAAGTAAAGTGAGCCATAGGCCATTTTACTGCTACAGCCGCTGCTTATTAAAAACATATCTACTATAACTGAAAGTATAAAGTCATTTATTAGAATATATTAAGGGAATGTAAGAGAGTTTTGACTGACAATTACTTTCTTTTAATCAATAATCAATAAAAAAAAAGGCTAGAGGTCAACACAAACACACACACAGACGACATGCCACTTTATTCACTTATTCAATCAGTGACCCAAAACATCCCACACAGTAACGTACTGCAGGTTGTACAGAGTTAGAGTACATAGTACTTAGTACATTAATATGTGTGTGTGTGTGTGTGTGTGTGTGTGTATGTGTGTATGTTGGAGAGAAGGGTTGGTTAATGGTATCCTTGAAGGATGATCCCTGCAGTATATAAAATACCTTGTCAGTTGTTACTCAGTATTTTTCCGCAGTGCTAACAATCATTTTTTGAGAGCAGAGAGGAGCTTGGAAATGATTTGGAGACTTTAAATGACGGAAAAACACCAAAGAATGAATTGTAGTCGACTTCAGTATCTCACATTTAGAAAACTGGCTTTCATTTAAATAACGTGACACTCTGAAACACATTTATTTTTCATAATTTATGAGCCCATTTCTCCGCAGAGGGAACTCATCGCTCAGAGGCCTTTTCAGTGAAACTCCAGCTTAAGTTTGGTGAACATGTGACCGGCTGTCTTCGTGTTGAGAATAGTCGGGCTGCAGGACACAGTGGCCACATTGTGTTAATGAATTCCTTAACGGAGATGTAGGCCAGCAGCTTGGCTGGCCATTCAAAGGGAATATTCACTGAACCGTCCTGTTGTGAGACTGTTTTTAATATTAGGCCAAACAAACTGAGGATGGGTCTGGTACATTTAAAGGCAACTCAGCGCTGAGGACGAGCCAGCAAAAGAAGAACATGCCAGTCTGTCCTGACGCTCTGCTTTGTGCCACTTACGATCATTTTTCTTCAATCTCAGACGTTACTTGTTTGGCTTATGTGTGCAGTTTTAAACACAACTGGCCTTTTTCACAGGCCGCTGCCCTTAAAGGTGAAACCAAACTAAAGAGAGGATCAGAGAGATGAACATGGTAAGGACACCTGTGTGGGTGGGCTGCAGAGCCTCTAAGCAGCAGGTGCACTGCACCAAATATGTGGTTTCATAATGGCTGAAAATCATCAGTGCAGCTCTGATTGAGTCGTATGATTGCAGCTTCAATTCACTTTCCACCCATCCCAAAACAAGCCTCATCACCTGCCACTACTTTCTACATAAAAAGACCAATTACATGACATATTGTGTGTTTGCTTATAGGAATGGGAGAAGCTGAACTATGACATATACACGTTACGCTACGCCAGACGAGAAGTCAGATCTCGATGGAAGAAAATCCTGCTGCAGCTCGGTGAGACGCTTCGACGTTGATCTGTTCGGTGAATATTTGCTCCAGTCAATTCACTGTACTCCGTGTGTGACCCTCCCTCCATCCCTCTGCAGGCTATCAGTGCGAGGCAGAGGCCTTGCTGTGTGTGAACAGGCAGAGTCAGCTCATTCGAGAGCAGGAGCATCTCAACAAGGCGGCAGAACTGTTGCAACAGCTGCTGGACCACACCTCGCTGTTTCCTCTGGGGACGGCACACCAGAACAGATATCTCTACGTCATGGTACACACACACTCCCAGCATGCTCTGCTTTGGCAGAAAAGTGTATTTTTACAACTGACAACAGAGTAGCTTCTATCAGATTTAAAGGTGAGCTTAAGGAGCTGACCCTCTTTTGTCTCATATTAAAACAACACGATGCTCTCAGGTGTTCTCATCAAGTCACCCCTCTTCACCTCCTCTCTTCCCTCATCTCCCCTGTCTTTTGTTGTTATCTCTCTCCATCTCCACTTGCCACCCTCCAATCTCCCGCTTTTCATTCTCACCATGCTCCTCATCTGCCTCCATCTTTCTCTCAGGACCGCCTGGTGTTGCTGGACAGTGCTGAGGAGTTTGTCCGACTGGCCAAAGAAAAATACCCCAAGAAAGGAGGTTGAGAGACAGAGACAGAGAGAAGAAGAGGAAGAAGAGATGTTGAGGGACGTTTTTTTTTTAAGCATACTCTGACATTCATTTAATTGTAGAGGTAAATTTCATCTAATAGCAAATTAAAAAAAACTGCTTAATTTTACTCCATTGCTTCATGGTAAGTTGTACATTTGTTGATCAGACCATACAATTTGTAATGCATGATTTAATAATTTTCTTTTAAAAGTAGAAGTTTACTACAGCATTTCTGTTGCACTGGTACACTGTTGCTCGGCTGGGGGAACTCAGGTGCTCTGGACTGGATTGACGTGTTAATAAAAAGCTTATGGGTGGAGATATTTCTGGTTAAAACATGAGACAAGCCATTTAAATATGTTCCTTCATCCCGCCACAAACATCTTTGAAACATTTGTTGTTGATGGATAATACTGAGGATAACAAACTCTGTCTTTTTCTGTGATATCAGCTTGTTTCTTGCTCACCTTGTCACTAATAAACTACATTTGCTCAGTCAGTCTCATTCAAACTTACTGCATCTGGCCAGCAGGTGGCAGCATACACTTCAGTCATGCTCCAGTGGGTTGAACTGGAAGCTTGTTGGAAACTTCTGTGCCACAGATGGGGTAAAACTTAATCACATTATTTAACTCCTGAAGTTGTTTCCTCGCAAGAGAATATTTACAATTTACTATTAAAACAACTATGAAGACTATTGAGGAATATAGTTGTCCGGTAACACCTATGCTAGCTTGAAATGCTGCTTTGGTTGTTTCAGTGGGAATATGACGGTGTTAACATTATTGTTCAAAAGAAGAATGTCAGCATATGGTGCATAATGTCAGCAACGCAGTGCATCCATAGGAAATCAAACTTCCCTTTCGTCATTTTCTGAACTTCCCTTTCTTCAAGATTTGTGCAGGATGCAGATGATAACGTCTCATCTTGGCTTTCATTCAAAGCCAGTTTTGACTAACTGTTGTACACACTCTCAACCACACACGCCCATTTGGGACTCTGCTGTCCTCAGGTTCAAAGAGTGTGAGAGCGTCTTCATACAGTTGATGATTGTGGTATGCCGTACACACATTCATGCAGAAAGAGAGAGTTTACTCTGACCCAGATATTGTTCTCTCCAAGGCCCCTTCCCAAGTTTGGGAAACAGATGTGGAACTAAAAGGGGGGGGGGGGCGCTGGGGGAAGGGAACTGTATGAGAGGTGGACCAATGGTCTGGCAGCTCCGACAGGCATTGTGCTGCTTGCACCTTTTTCTCATTATACGACTGTGTGTGTGTGTGTGTGCGTTTTAGATCGAGTAATGCTGACATCATTCTTCAGACTGAAATGCTCCTCCATCTCCAAAGAGAGTAGATTTGATAGACGAAAGAAGGGAATGATTAAGAGGGTGATTGTGAACAATGTTGGAGAGAAATTGGAGAAAAAAGTCCTGATTGTCACATTGTGGTTGCTGCATGTGTCCATGTGTATGTGTGTTAAAAGGTCAAAATCTCACCCTATACCTCACCACAGGAAAACCATCTACAACTGTATGTGTGTGTGTGTGTGTGTGTGTGTGTGTGTGTGTGTGTGTGTGTGTGTGTCACTCAGTGGGCAGGGCTGACAGCATTTTATGATCACACACACTCATGGAGCTGATGGTCATTCAGACTATGACTCCTGTTGATGGTCAGATATTTTATGAGAGTCTCTAGTGGGGCGTTGTCCACACACACAGACACACACACACACACACACACACACACACACACACACACACACACACACACACACACACACGCAGAGTGAGTGGTGAGCGATGGTTTTCTCGTCATAGCTTTGGTTATTCTTTGCTCTATATGTAATTTTTCTAATTAAAATGTTTAAAGGAATAAAAATTTAAAGGGATATTTCCCCATTTTTTGGGGAAGTGCTTTCTTGAGGATGAGAAGATAATTGGCACTCTTATATCTACATGTTAAATATGTCACTGCAGCCAAGAGATGGTTATCTTAGTGCAGCATGAAGACTGGAAACGGGGAAATGGCTATTCTGCCTGTGGGGAGCAAAATGTCTGATACAACACTGTATCTCGTTTATCTGTGCAAAAGCCAAAGCATAAGTGAGATGAGTTTTACAGGGGTCTATCCTATTTGCTGCCTTATTTCTTGAGGTTGACAGCCAGCCAGTGGGGATCCAGGCCCTGGTAAGAAATGGGTAGGCAGATTTTGTTACCAGGCTGTCAGTTTCCCACTTTTTACAGTCTTTTTGCTAAGCTACGCTAACCAGCTACTGGCTTTAGCTTCATGTTTACCACACAACTATGAGAGTGGCACTGATTTCCTCATCTAATAAGCTGTCTTACATTAGAAAGCGTTCCTTTCTCAGCCAGTCCCCTTTGTTCACGTCTTCTCCGTATCCACAGCCTCTCCCTAGTGTGTGTGAAGGTTAATAAACATACTTAGTCCTGCACGTATGCTGTCCTTCATTGAAATCTTACATCTCAGGCAGTTATAATCCCTGACTCGTGACATCAGGACCTTCATGTTTATGTCCAGATACAAAGCACTTTACTGCAGTGACTAATGGTTTACTTAGTCTGTACGTCAAACTCTGCAGTGATGAACTACAGAGTGCCTTTTGCCTTTTGGAACAGTTGACTCAACAACTAAAATAATCAAATCTATGGTTTGATTAACACATATCCTATACACAGAGGTCATCACAGTGACTAGGTGCTTATTTGCTCATCCTCTAGGAGACTAAACACGGTTATAATTCGTCATCTTCATCGCTGTGTATCCCATTAACACTTCCTATGTTTGCATAGGGGAACTCACGTCATACACTCGCACGGCACACATGATTAGCCAGACAATTAAGATTAAAAATTAAATGTTTTCTTACACAGATCTGTGAGATGCCACGGTACTGTAAAATAAGCATCTGGTCACTTTGATATACCTCCATTCACTAAGTTTGTTCAATATAGCAAAGTCATGCTTATGATGGCTTGACTGAACGTTTTACCTTTAAACCAAAAGAGTGAAACAGGTTACATTTGTTTACCTTAAGCTTTCCTCAACCAGGAAATATGTGTCCGCAAATGCCCCTTTTTAACCCCTCTCAAAGCCTCAACTGTTTACCTCAGAGTAATTTATGATATGACAATGTTGACAGCAGTGTTACACCCATGCACACAAACATCAACAGACATATACATTCATGCACACGTACACACTCGGTAATTTGTAACGGATGTTTGGAGAACCTGGCAAATAAACCAGACCACGGTGTGCTGACCCCCGTGACTCCCGACAGAAGGTCAAAGGTCAAGAGTCTGCTCAGGAAAGGCAACATTATTATGTCGCTTTCAAGTCAAACCCTCCACATTGCAGTTTTGATATTGCCTGTTAAGCAGATTTAGACTTTAAGCTACAGTCTTTACCGTTTTAAACGCAGTAATAGAAGACATTATACTGTATATGAATTGTAACTGGACTGTAATCACAGTCCATCACTCACCAACTCGAGAGAGGCTGTTATTTAGCAAATGGAACTGAGAAATCAAAACATTGCTCTCCAACAAATCGAGATGAAGTGTTTAACTGACACCACAGTCATGGAAAGCATGTTGTCATTGAAGTCACTGTCATTCTTGGTTTCTTAGTTGAGGCAGAAAATAATGCTGAACCCAAACACGCACGCACACACACACACGAGCGCACACAGACACACCACAGATGGGTTGAGCAAGCCTTTGGGCAGGGCAGGGTGTGTTCTACAGCATGTCTGTGGTCATCAGTGGTGGATCAGTAATTACTCAAGTCCACTGATGCTCTTGAAATATCCTGATTTATTTCCCACAAATTGAACATGATTAGAGGAGATAAATGGGAGAGTCCTGAATTTAAGACTGCATGTATACATATTGTTACTGTAATTATTATTTCTTTGAAAGGTATTGGTCCTGGGGCTCAGGACGCAGGCAGATCACTGCACAGTGGCTCAACGTCTGACAATAGCACTTTGTAGGTACTGTACGCTTCAAGAGGCCTTGCCTTCGTAGACAACTGATGGGGGATTACAGCTGAATTTAAGAACACACACGTCTTATGCACAAGAGCTGGACATTAACACGGGAGCAAAGGACACATCCTGATGCAGCTGTGTCTATATGCATGTGTGTATATGCGCTACAGCATTTACTGACGTAGCTGTGGATGTTTGAGTTGTCTCACACAGCTGTCGAGGCCATGCCTTACCCCAGAACTTCCTAAAACTCACTTCCACATGTGTGTGTGTGTGTGTGTGTGTGTGTGTGTGTGTGTGTGTGTGTGTGTGTGTCTACCTTGCTTTCACAAGCGCTGTCACTAAACGATAGCACCAGTTTGGATCTGTCAGTCACAAAAGTGATGGTGGTTTGAGAGTCTCATGACAGCTAAAGAAATGATAGTGTGAAGATCGAATTAAATGGTTGGAGATGGGAGTTGTATGGGTGGAGGGCTGTAAAGGTTGGATTCAACTAAAAGTATTTTTGCATCTCTCTCTCAATAACATTTGGCAAGTATGGATGATGTGTACAATATGTATTTGCATCTTGATTTATATTATTATGAATACTTCCTTGCACAAGGGGATAGAAAGCTATTATGTATGAGCGTAGTATGCATCTACACCATGTACTGAAAACTAAACTAAAAACCTAAAAGCTGACCAGAACGAAGTATTCTACTCACCAATAGTTCAAGTTATAGAACTATGAATTATTCATTATAAAAAAGAGGAGAAACTTTCTTTGTCAGCATGTATTTGTCTAGATTATTAAGCAAAAGGAAAAACAGGACAGGCTAAGAAAAAAGTTAGAGGAAGCACAGAAAAAATAAGATAGCAGTGAGTAAAGAGCTCTAACATGGATTCTTTTTGTCATCCTCCCCCTCTATCCTCTTTCCAGGGCAAAGTCAGACAGTGATTCATCCCCCCGTATGATCACCTGGCTGGGTTTTCTGTCAACACTCATCTGATGTTCAGTCAAACTACCTGACCTGCAGCCATAACCACAAAGCAGCCCCACACTCAGCCCGACTCCTGCTCGCCATTCCTCTGGCATGAATCAGAGCCTGGATCAGCGCTTTGTACTGATGGCACATAAGACTGCATCCATACTGACAAAAGGAGAGAGGAGAGAGCCTCGTTTTGTTGTAACAGCCGTCCTGACTGTGGATGATGTCATGTAATGATGGTGCAGATGGAGGAGCGGCTCTGCTTTACTTTACAGAGATAGCAATAAAGGAAGACAAACAAACAGGAAGCACTACACACACACACACACACACGCAGACACACTTTACAGCATAAACATGTGGAGTTAATACCTCAAAATAATCCAGTCCAGTGTTTAAGACATCACCATCAGACGTGTGTGTGTGTGTGTCTGTGTGAATACCAGATGGGAATGCCTATGCCGCAGCTGGGAGGTCAATTGCAGAGAGCGGAGAGAGTCCCTTCATAGAAATAGAAGCAGATCTGGAATACTAATAGAAAACTAATTCTGATCCCATGATTCTATCTACCACAGACCAGAACTCTGACTTCATATTCTATGTCTGTCGCTTTGGCTCGGTGTCCATCCAAGTGTTTTTGTTCTGATTACAATGCGCTGAATTAGAAATGTTGAATACGCCTGAATAGAAGTACAGTAACATACAAATGAGAGACGTCCAGGGTTCAGATTGATTTTTGCCAGATGTCAACGCTGTCTCACGAGGCAATTAGCTCTGTGCATGAAAGCTGAGGAAAATGTTTATGCTTTATACTGACATGAAAATTATAATATTCAGCAACACTTAAAGACTGGTATTGTTCCATGTTTTTCAGATTGTCTGTGAATCCAGTGAAAAGACCAAAACCTACAAACGCGTTAGTCCATCTGTCAGTGTTTTCTGAAATCCCTGCTGTCTCTGGCACTTAGGCCCGAGCTCATTTGTTCCTTCTAAAGTCATAAATCTTTAAAAATGAGCCATAAATATACAGTTTCCCTTTTCTTAAAGGCTAAGCAACTTTCAAAAATAGCAGGGTGCTTTAGTTTATATCAAACATCACTCAAACAGCAGGAATTAGTGCTATTTCCAGAGGCAGATTTGGTGATGGAGTGAGTATGTCCTCCCCCATGTGTTTTTAGCGTCAAATAGGGGCAATGTCACAATGACAGTAACAATGACAATGGCAACAACATACGCAACTACTCATTAGACTAACAGCCATGCAAGTCGCACAGCAAATGTTAACGACTGACAACATATTTCCTGTAAGGTAATGGCTCAGAGCAACACAATGTCGCGAAGCTGAACACTTTTCTGACTCAGTTTTAATGATTTAGTCCCATCATGTCTGTTTTAATGCCTGACTGTTCCAACGGGCCGCCCGCAGATATAAATGAAGATGAGAACAAAACATGAAAATATTCAGTTTCTGTGCTATTTTTAGCAGTGACTGACTGTTGACTGTAACAACACACACACTAGGCAACTTTACATACAGATTGTACAATTATAAAAATTCTTCTTTTGTCACTTTTTGCTCCTCATTTGAACAAATGCACACAAACACGGAGTAAAAACAGTTTACACACATACACACACCTCCTCGTTTTCCGTTTTGGCTCACATGTCGTTTCCCATGATGGATATTGCCCAGTTTAGCTGAGGATGTTATTGTAAAAACACCAAACTGACTTTCCAGCTGTTTGTCCAGTCTTTACTGCACTGTCTGCGGTCAGCACTAATAGCAATGATTTTATGTAATCTGTTAAGAGACAATCTAAAGGCTCATATTGCCAGAAAAAGAAAACGACATTGAGTTGTCTAAAACTTGTTGTGGCCTTCAGTGTCACTCCAGTGAAATGCATCAAACTGATAAAAGATGCAGCTCTGCTATCTGGCACTGATTTCTGCTCAATAACTGTGGTGAAGTCATCGTCTCAACTTGATGCAGATGAATTTTTTTGGTAAACCTTGATGCGCATCACGTCTGCTCAAAGCTGTCAAACGTCAGGATGATTCATCAGTCGTAATGTCTTATCAAAGGTGCAAACATCTGTCTGCCCATCCATCATTTTATTTCTGCCTTTCAACATGCTGCAGCTAGAAAGCACCTTTTTGCTCACCCTTTGTAATTTTCCTTTCATCTGTAAAGACATTTTTGTTGTTGAACGTGTCATTTTCATGTGTTTACATGAAGGATAAGTCAAGTAATTTGTCATCGCTTAATACATATTTTAGGATAATCATGCCTCAAAATGTTGAGACCGGGCTTTTACTGTTTGGAATTGGATGATAATACATTAAAAATCTGCTGTTGTGGCACCACTGACAGAATCTACACTCATCATTTTCAGTTATTTGAAACTGTGAAAACAAATGTGGGTATTTACAGTCTCTCACCGAGGACTAAAACTGTGTATTTCAGAGCAAAAAACAAGTAATAACTTTAAAAAAAAAAAGGTGATCTGACAGTTTTATCAGCAGCTATTATAAGCAAAACATTTCCTGCACCTGTAGATAACAGTAGTATAGCTGGATCCTCCCAGAGGAAATGAGTGAGACTCTGAGCGTGGCACAGACAGCCACACTCGTTTAACGTCAGACATCTGCTACTGAGGTGGATTTCCAAATCTCCCTGTGTGTGTGTAGGTAGGGGGTGTATTTTTGCTCGGGGACACTGGGATATGTATCTGCCTGACTCTGCAATCTCCACTTTCTGTGACTCACCGCTCAGAAATCCACTCTGGTAGGTCTACACACACACACAGGCAGACATGACAAATACTGGGCTTCCACCAATATGAGCTCATTGAAAAACAGCTGCCATATGCTCACAGAGGTCAAATGAGGGGGAAAGCTGTCTAACCTGTCCCCTTATCTGACTCTCTTCTTATATTTATGCCTGTACACCCTGTCTGCATCTCACTGTATCTTTTTCTGTCTATCTATCCGCCTTCAGTTAAAGAGTAATTGTGGTTTGGCGCAACTTTGATGTTACTTTTGTAGCTGTGGCTGTCGTTTGATGGTGACACGTATACAACGAAACCCTGCGGACAGGAAACATGAGCACGCAGATGATCATATAGGCTGTAAACAAGCCAACGGTTTAGTCAGATTATAAACTATTTAATTCGACCGTAAAACCAAAAGTGAGTGCAAGGCATGAAATGAAAGTCATTGCAAAGGAAAAACAGTCGGTCAGAGTTGAACCATGAAGACGCTGGTTCAGTACAGTGTCAGTAAGGATTTTATGGTTCCTTTTTGTTTTCTCTTACAAAAACATTTGGCTGAAACCTGTATGATCACGTGACTGTTCGTGTTTTTACCCCATTTACCTCCTTTTTACCACCAGATATTACCATCAGACATTATGTTCTAAACAAATGAGGCCCAAATTGAGTCTCTTGTCTTGAGTCGATGATGTTTTAAAGCTGATCCATGACTGTGACGAGTGGTCAGAGAAGCAGCTGTAAACTGGCGGATAAACACATTTAATTTCCTACAAATTCTTCACAATAAATCCACCGTTATTTTTGCTGCCGGTGTTTTTCCATTACAAAGCAGGATGGGTAGAAGAAGCTGTTCGCCTGTTGGAGGTGCAGTAAGAATTTGTTCTCAGGAGATGTTTGGTTTCAGCAGTAAAGTAGCTTTACTCCTGTAGGATATAGCTAAGAGCTAACAGGGTGAAACAGTGAAATAAAAGAGATAACTGAAAGCACAAACGGAGATGCAGGAGAGAAACTAAACTTTAAACCGCAGAAATTCAGTTACAAGGTACGAAATGTCTCTTTGACAATTTCTCTTTGGTCTCCAGCACATAAGAGTTAGGCCTCACAACACACGCTTGTTTGAATGTTAGAGGAGACGTTGTGGATTGGCCGCGATCGATGAGACGTCGCCTCATCCTGGTTGGAGGTGGGTTGGGAGCTACTTTGGCCTGACTCTGGAGCCGGTCCGTCTCACGCATGGCTCGGCACAACTCATCACTGATAAGGTGAATCAGTGCATTTAACTTGGCGCAGACAAAAATGCCAGTGGAAAAGCTCTAATTTTTTAATTCATTTTCATTCAAAGCAGACTGCTGTTTTCAGCAAAAACTCTGACAAGCTTACAACAGACTACAGCTTCGTTTCCACTACAAGGTACATCTCAGCTCAAGTCACTTTTTGGAACCAGGTACATTTCTTGGTTTCATTGTTAGAGTGTGATTATTCATTTTCATCAGGTGGTGGTTGTTTAAAAATAAAGACAACAGCTCCCATGAACCCCCGCTAATTCATGACATCATCAAACGCTGTCTTTTGTTAGTGACTAAATTGGGAGACCCCTTGTGGTAGAAATTACATTCTGTGCATTTAAATAAATAAAAAAGATGACCGACAAGATAACTTCAACTGCCGAGCTGAATGTGGCATCGGCTGTGTGTGTGCGCATGTGTGTGTGCGTGTTTGTATGTGTGTGTGTGTGTGTGTGCGCACATTTCTTTGCATGCATTTCAGTTGGCTCAGCATCCTATCTGACTCAAAAACTTTGCTCCTCCCTTCCCTCTGGGAGGAACACGAGACACACACACAAACACACACACAAGCACGCACACACACACACACACACACACACACACACACACACACACACACACACACACAGAGGTAGACCCATCAAAAAGAAGGCCTTTCCCACTGCGGTATGGTTAAATGACAGAGCATGAGCGCAGCGGTGGTTAGGCAGAGGAATGGAGTGCAAAGGCAAAGAAGAAAGTCAGCTGCTTTGACATGAAGGCAGAGACGGAGCGATACTAAAACCACACCTAGACGCCCAAGAGGAGAACAAGTGATGAATACATGTACGTAGAAAAGAAGTTTTAAGGCGCTCTTATGTACTTCAGATTTTTAACCAAAGCTAAGAAACCTGAGGAAATCCATGCTGCTATCATGTGAAAACCCTCATGGCTGCTAATTAGTGCTCCAAATCCAATTTCACCTGAAACTTCATGTCATTCGTTTGGTGCAGTCTGACCATTTGCTATTTTTAGAATATTCCTTTCAAAGCCAGCTGCATGATTTTTATTCTTTAAAATCGGAAATTTTCATCCAACAGGGGGAGAGTGTTATTTTAAGACCAATGCCAGGAACTTGGACATGTGTGTGTGTGGTGAGGAGCGAGTCATCTGAAATCCCCTTTAATCTTTTTTTCATCCCATCACTGTCTTTTCGGTCTACACACACTCTCTCTTCTTCCTCTCTATACCTCCCTGTCTCCTCTCTGTGTGAACTCAAAATCAGTGTTGATGCAAGACTTACGTATATGAAACCCCCCCTGTAATGACCCACAGTGGGATCAGAGTGGTTAAAGACAACACAGCGAGAGAGTCTCTGGTTTGTTATTTCTGGCGATGATTCATAAAGCCTTTAGCATCATAAATGAACCATGACAGCCTCTAGGTCTCTCAGCAGGCTCTCACATTCTCTCTGACATCATGTTGGAGTGAAACTAAGTTAAGATTAAGTTTACATGTTTAGCTGGAAGTAAGATTTTCGTACAAAATTGCTAAATCACTGAAATTAAAGAGTAGTTCAAGAGCCTTGGATGCACAATTCTGCGTAATTGGATTCAAAACATTACTGCTAAATATCTTTTCATCTCCTCATTATACCTTCTTTCTTCTGCTGTATGACTAAAGTAGATTGAACCCAGCCGTGATTATCAGTGTAATGGGGCCTTGAAACAGTTTTTTTTTTTTTTGTATCCCCTATTGTTTATTATTGCATCCATGGAAAACAGGATGTTGTCTTCCATTTTTGGCATCTCTTAAGAAAAAGTCACATGAAAATCTCAGTATCTGTCTTTTCTGTGTTTAAGAAAAATAAAAATCTTCTTGAACGGAGGGAAAGTTGGCAGGCCTTACTGAACACACTCTGTATCTTTGCCTAAAAGGCTGATATGCAGCAGGAGGGAGAGATGTGGGCAGGCGGAAGATGAAATTAGAGAGGAGATGGAGGAGGAGGTGAGAGCAGGGGAAGGGACTGAGGATAAGATAGATGTCTGACAAAGAGAGGGGGAGGAGGTGAGGGATGTGAGAAGATGGGTAATGGGGGAGAAGGAGGAGGAGGAGGAGAAGGAGGAAAGGGACTCTGATATACAGATTGTGGATAGAAGGCTTGTCTGGCAAACTTCCTGCCCTGTGACAAGGAGAGAAAGCTCTTTCTCATGCTCTTTTCTTTTCCTTCGCCCTCTGCTCACTCAGAAAATTTGCCAAGTTCCACTTTACTACAGCGCTCCATCTCTTTACTTCTTCTCGGCGGCCTGGCAGGCATCTTATTTCTCGTTTGCTTCTGTAAATGGAGTCTCGTGAGGGCAGCATGATGATTTTAGACCTGTACAATTATGCTCATTAGGGGCGGTTACGCTTGCATCTACTGTCCGTGCGTGAGTGTGCATACGTTTGCTGCTGGGTAAAAACCTGGTAGCTTCAGTCACATAATATTAGACAGTATCAGATGATTCTCATGTGGTTAGCATTGTGAAGGGATGGCATCCTGCTGTAGGTGAGAGTCCTGCAGCTCTCCTTGGATATTCATTAACTTTGGTGTGTTTGCATTACAGTGGATATCGCTTTCAGATTATGTTTCAATTAACATAATGTCTGGACTGCGGAAACGGTTTGTCTTTGTTTGTTTACTGAGGAGAGGATGAAGCTACCGAAATAGGCAGAGAGAGGGTGAGAGAGAGAGAAACGAAGGGCAGAGGGAAGGAGATAAGTAGATTGAAAAGGAGAAAGAAGATAAAACGTGACAAGTTAGGGCAGCATCTGTTTCTCTTTGATGTGAGGAAAGTCTCAAAGGACAGATCTGTTTTCTGCCTAGCAACCCAAGTAGAAGGCTAATTAAGTATTTATCTCTACTGGCTAATGTCCAACTCGTGATGTGAGGGTTTTCTTGGATGAGACACACACACAACTCCATTAGGACCAGACCCAATCCTGCTGTTATCATGATGTATTAGCTGGGTGTGACACACAGTTTTACAGAAGACACACATACTGTACAAATGCACACACCCACATAGAAAAGTCCACCCTTATGCACAGACACACACATATGGACATCCACAATGAGCATCTTTTTTTATAGCAACTGAAAGACAGATAGAGTGATTAGAGGTTTCAGCTGAGAGATGAATGAAAAACATGGCCGCTCTCAGATCATCTCGGGTCATTCAGACAGGGAGGAGGATGAAACTGATTAGAGACGAGAAGAGGAAGAGACAATGGATTAAAAAAAATGGGTGTGGACGGCGAAAGACGCCGAAGAGAGACAATAAGAAGAAGTGAGAAAGAATAACCGAAAGCAATAAACGAGCGAGAGGAAGGAAATTTACAGTATAGGAAGCAGAAGAGAAGGAGAGAAGAGAGAAAAACAGATGCTCGAGAGGGGAGACATCGAAAGGAAAAGACAAACTCCTCTGCCAGACAACTTGGACACATTTCCACTACCTCAGTACCGAAAAGTCACTACAATCCTCCTGTGTGGCTGTATGGATCATCATAAATGTGAGCAGTGTTGTGGTTGGCAGTGGTGGCAGTTTCCATCACATGTGAGAAGGGAAGCAAACTTGGGCAAGTCGAAACACGGATCAGATGCACCCTGATTCCAGATGTGCGTGGATCTCTGGATAGATCTAATCATCAAACAGTATACATGTACATTAAAACTATAAAACAAGTCCTTTCAGGTTCTTGAATGTGGTTTGGGAGGTGTTATGGAATTGGTTTGCCTTGACCATGTAAGCACAGGCTCGCCTGTTTCCAAATGTGTACTGCATAGCACATGGCTTCATAAAAGTGGGATGTGTGAGAGAAAGAAAACGATTTCCTGAAAATACCAGCCAGCATTATATAATTAATAGCTGTTACGGCTTGCCTCTGCCTCGTCTGCTGGATGTCGCTTTGCTTCGGTCCTCTCGTCTTCAGCATGGCAGCATACAGTCAAAGCATGTATGTATGTATAGCATGTTTTCTGCCTCTTATGGTTCACATACCTCTCTGGTAAGTGAGAGGGAAGAACTAAGAGAGGGCAGTGGCAAAGAGTGCTTCAACGCATGTTCATCTTCTCTGTTGCCATGAACTATTGTTGTAATGTTAGAGGACTCTCCCGGTTCGATTTCTGCAAATGCTATGCATGAGTCGGCAAAAAAAGCAGTTCGGTATAATGGTCCTATGCAATGTCAGCCGTCATGAGGAGCGAGGTGATGAAGTGTAACTGGAGGCTTGGAGTATCAGGGCCTGGGGAGCCTGTGTGTGAAGACGTGCTTGAATTCTAAACTAATTTGAATGCGACATGCATAGAAAAACTGATTTTATTGTTTCACTGTCTTCACTGTTTTAGAAGCGTTTTCCAGCAGCTCTGACTGTGACGGAAACCATGAAGCATGTCAATGGGACTGTCTCCACAGCCACTGTATTTACCATCTATTTCAAGCCCGTACAATCACACAGTAGAGGAAATAATGTTTTCATAATCCCCTGCTATTTAAGGGTTACATGTGGCATAAAAGCTTTGGCTTACACCAGAGACCGATGTGGAGGTTCACAGTTTGTGTGGTGTCCTTTTTTATTGGTGAAATGATTCGGATAAACTGTAGTTTGTGGGCAAAGTGAGATGTTTGTTTGGGATGAGTGTCATTTTACAGCGGACATATGTTGTTTCAAAAAACAAAGCGATAATGTTGCAATGCCTGAGGCACGCACACACACCCACGCACACACACACATGCACACACACACACAGACACACAAACAACCAGAGCAGCAGACTAATGTCCATCTATGGTGGTGAAAGCGTTCCAGAGTCTTCATAATGTGAAAAAAAAGTGGTGAATCATTGTTTTTCCCCGAGACACAGTTTAACAACTCAAACTTTTCTCTTTGTTGCATCCAGTCTTGTTAATCTTCTCCAACAGTGACGCAGATACAAAGAGACTCTCCAGGTATTATTTCAGCTCAGCCGATACGAGGGCCTGAGAAGTTTTACACTCTGCCATAAGGAAACACGGATGACATCACGTTATGCTGTGACAAAACGAGAAAACACTATGCGACTTGGTTTACCGCTGATTCAAGAATAAGCAGCTTTAATTGGAATCAGTGAGTGGGGTACATGTGTGACTGAGTGAATTCTGTCCATTTTCCCTCCTCACAGATGTGATACAGACAGTACCGATCCTTCTTTTTTTTGTCCTATTGCATTTGTTGCTTCATGTTTGACCTATGTGTTTTAAAATGTGTAGGAAACGCTGCTTAACTCACATCCACAAAAACCACCCTGAAGGTTAGACAAGACGGGTGGACGCAACAGGAAAATGAATCAGTTTTTGTTGCTTAAGAGGGGACTTTTGGGAGGTACAAAATGTCTACAAAACAATGACAAGCAATTTTTTTAATATATTGACTTTTATTTGAACTTCTTGAACTGCACGATTACAACATAACCTAATGTGTATGGATTTTAGGTGAAGCATAGGCCTGTTTTTACAAGGATCCTGGAGCCCTTTAGGAAAGACTGAATTTCTCTTCAGCATGACAGCTAACCGTTGGCATACTGACTGTCAGAGAGAGCTGCAAGCATCATGGCCTCAGAAATGTCATATCTGTGATGCTTGGCTATGATAACAGCCTTGACAGCACACTGATTGACTGACACACATGCAGACAAGTCAGCGTTGAATTCAGTTAATGTGGCACATTGCTTATGAGACTGAACATGATAAATGTCAATGCAAGAGCTAAAAACAGGCATACTATTAGATTAATTCTTTTAATTGTGTTTGAAAATGGGATGATTGGGAAGTGCATGTTGAAAACCGGAACATCTAAGTGTCTTACAGGTATTTATGGGGACTTGGGACACATTGGACTGGAGACATACGTATTGTACAGACATGTTACAAACAATAATACAAAGTTTGAGAGGAGGGTTATCTATTTGAGTAATCTCACACACATGTAGTTTTGGATGTAAAGCTTCCCTTGTTTTTAATTTCTTATACTTTTACCTTTAGTTGTCAAAGGTGGTCTGTTGCAGTAGCTGATAATTGCTATTTGTAGCTGTACTTGGACTACTGGCATTTGTCCCTTCTCATTTTCCTGTCTCTCTGCACCACATATTATCAGACGGATTAATGAAGAGCTTCAGGGGAGTGGGCTGCCTGCCTTAAGTGGAACAGCCGCTCTTCTGTTCTGATAGCACGTCAGATATTTGGGGGCAGGTCGCTGCGCAGCATCAAAAGAGCTGACCTGATTTATCTGTCCTGGTTCAGTGGACAGGTAGCAAAGGAACAGAGGCTTTTCTAATAATGTAGCCTCTCTAAAGACATGAAAGGGACCAGAACCTTCTCTTGATCTCTTCTATTTACTGCACACATGCACACACATGCATGCTTCTTTACTTTCATGGTGTAGAAGATCCTCAACAAAGATCTAAGCGTGCAGGATTACTTAATTTATTCAACATTTCCATTCACCCTCTTTCCTCTCAGCTCATGCGTTTCCTTCTTTATCTTTGTTGTCTTCATTCTTTCCCTCTCTCATTCTCACCAAACAGATTTCATTACTGTTTATGACAAATCCAGATGTCTGGTACAGTAATTAAATACTTTTTTTTAAACATTGAAAACAGAAAAAAATGTTCACATGAACGCCAGCATAGATGCAGAAACACTTTGATCACATTCGTGATATAGTGAATGTACATGGATTAATACAAGTTACATCAGGATGAACACATGCTACCTCTCTCCCCCAGTTGATGCATTTCCAATGCCACTGGAGTATCTACTACAGTTTAAAGAGTACAGCGCTATAGAGCCATCTGGAAGTGTGTGTGCATGCATGTCCATGTGTATGCATTTCCCAGTCTGTTTCCATTCACTGGTTTCCACCCAGACCAGACTGACTCATGCAGGTTATGATGTAACACTCGAATTCAGAAGGAGGTAGAAAGAAAATAAAGCTGCAATTTCATTTTGTATGACTTTCACAGAGAAACCCCGTGTATGACATAGGGTACCGAAAACAGGCTCCATCATCCCACCCTATGGTAAGTAAACTCAAGTCTGCAACTTCAATCATGAAAAGATCACCCGTATTACAAAACTGGTGGGATAACCTGTGTTGAAGAATTCACCCCAGCAGTAGCACTGTCCACTGTTACTGACAATGTGTTAGTTACTCACTTAAAGGACAGAAAACGTTCCTATCAGACAAGAAATGATTAATAAAACCAATGCCACAAACACTTATACCTGTCTAAATACTGTGAAACTCCTTTTACAGAGTTCAGCTGATTGTCCTTTAGCTCAGCTCTGAATTAGCTTGACTGACAGCTGCTGGTTTATGCCACAGCTTATGTAAAGCTGATTCATTTCTCCCCAGCTTCTTTCATAAATGAATAGCTGAAGTTATGTGACCCTGGTTAAATAGCACCGTTACCCTGCAGGGTAAAACGTGTCCATTGTGGATTGTCACCAGTTTTGTTGTGTCATCTACAAACTGCAGCTCCGGCCTTCCTTGCGGCTGAGAGATGGAAAAAATGTGATGTGAGTAAGGAAGATATTCCTCAGCCTACGATCCCACATCGCAGCCTTCTGCACGTGAAGTTGTCATGATACTTAACCCTGCCCAAAAGCATAAAACACACGTGCAAATGGACTCCTCCGCTGCTGCATCCACGACACACACACACACACGCAACTCTCCCCAAACATCTCCGTCTGTAGTTATATACCTCTAATTAGAACATATGAGTCAGACGTTTGAGGGAAGTCATCATTTCCCAGCTCTCTGACTTTCCATGCCCTCTGTGCTCACTAACTGTTTTTCGAGGACATTATAATGACTCAACCAAACACATTTGTGCACAATGCAGATGGATGTTGTTTTCTTTATTCTCCTTCTTTTCCTTCTTTCTCTCATTCTCTCACTTTTTCTCTACCCATATCCTCCTTTCAGTCTGGTTCACTTCCCCCTTTTTTCTCTCGGTGCTTTCTGCAGTCATGTTATGACTCTGGGATTCTTCACCAGTGTTACTGGGTAACCATGGAAACCCCAATCCAAATCTCCCTTGGTAACTGATATTTATACCTCCATATAGCCATAAACAGAAATCTACTCTTTTGACATTATTCTTATTCATACCTCACGATATTAGCTGATCTGATATTTGGATGAATTAATAAAATTCCACCTGTAATTTTATGGAAGAAGTTAAGTTTCAGCCCTGGAAAAAAATATTTTTTAAAAATTTACAAGAGGAAAATGTCAATAAAGTTTTTTTTCCTTCTTGTTTCATTATTTCCTGCATAAGCCATGTTCAGAAACGTGCACGCACACATATGCAAATGAGGATGATAAATGCTTCTCAGGTCAGGCAGGTCACTGTCTGGGCTCATACGTCTTTATCGAGTCCAAAGAGCTTTTTGTCCATTCAACCACCAATGCACAGTGACATTTTTCAATCTGCCAAGTTTACAAGCAAAACTCCTTCTTTCCTCTGTTTATCACGATCACCAAAGGCATGAAAGCATACCATTCTCATTTAGGCGATATTTTGTGGAACTGGACACCTAATCTGGGAACCAGCACTAAAAAGTTCCCAGACCAGTGCCCACTGGCCCGGACTTATAAAAACAAGTAATTCTGCCATATATAGTGTCGCCCCTTCAGAGAGGCCCATTAACTCATTTTCAGCCTGTGCACATATGATAGCAAAGTGTTTTTCCAGAGTCTGGGTCTGAACTAAAAAGGGTAATAGTTAGATTAAAACTGCACCAGAGGCTATTTTTTTAAATGGTGTGTATATAATGTCCTGTATCTTTTCAACAATAAGTAAATGATACAAATGTCTGTTTGTGATTTTTTTTTTTTGCAAACTCTTGCAACACCTTAAAACTGACATTTACATTTCCCTAATGCAAGAACTGATCATGATTCATTCAGTCAGTGGAACAGACAGAGGAGTACATCATTGTTTCATTACTTAGAATTTTTCATTTGACTTACGCCTAGTTGACACGTACACGGGAATTTGTCAAAGCAAAGCTTTTTTTTTATGTGTTTTGGGCTTTGGTCCACACATAGTGCAGTTTTTGGTGTTTTGAGCTTGTGACGACAGAGTGTGTGTGATCCCCTTTGTATACATGAGGAGATTTTGTGCATTGGTGGACGTGGCCTGGTGATAACCTTCCTAACAGGACTTTGCAGAGGTTGACAGGATAGGGTCACACAGATATGCTTTCTTAGAGCAATTCAGTGTAAGTGATGGAGAACAATATCCACAGTCCTATTTCTGTGCAGAAATAAACTCCAAAGCTCAGCCAAAACTAATATGAGGCCTCAGCAGTCTGACTTAGTGAGACCAAACTCAGCCCTGCATTAAAACAACATCAAGGACCGCCGGGGCATGCTGCCTCAGGTACCAGTGAGACAATGAAATATGACACATTTGAGTAAGAGATTTGTGAACGTGAAGGCTTTTCACTGCACACTGAACAGTATTCAATACAGGATTTCACATCTCTGGAAAGTTATCACTGCAGCAGTTATTTGTGTTGTGATCAGATAAACTGGAAATACAGAGTTCACGTTACAAAGACAACGACTGTGCACTTCCATGGTGGTGCGGTGGAACAGGTGGTAACACTGTCGCCTCAGAGCTAGAAGGTCCCGGTTCGAATCCCACTGTGGGCGCTGGTGGCGTGTCCTCCACCATGCCTTCAGTGCCTGCTGCTTGAGGAAAAAGGGCCTTTCTGTTCTCCCCGTGTTCACCTGGGGTATAAATGTACCCCCCATAAAATGTACCCCCACTAAAAACATGCAAGAAGATCACCACCTGACCAATGGTGACAACAGGAACTGGTCCCCAGGTGCTGGTCGTCTGGCAACCCACCGCTCCTGGTCCGCCGCGGAGGAAGGACGTTCCAAGGATGGGTTAAAGGCGGAGAATAAATTTCACATATGCATGGCGTGTGCAGTTTCCCCTTCTAACTTTGCATGTTGTGTGTAAAATGTGACTAATAAAGGGATTTCTTCTTCTTCCAGTTCATGTGAACATGGCCTTGATCTCATCAAGTGAGCCTCCTCCAAAGTTACTGTCTTTTCAGTACAAAATTCACTGTTTGTTTGACATCTTTTTATAGAATCTCTTAGCGGCCAGTGTTGGCAGGAGTAACAATGACGACAAACAAAAGTAATGGACACTAAGGAAGTATTGTTTTAACCGTGCATAATAATGCCTCCACTGTGTAAGAAGGAGCGCTACTGCAGGTCCTTCATTCCAACAACTGTCAGACTCACTCGAGCACAAGCGTAGGCACAAAAAGAGAGGAGCCAGGAAGGCAGGAAGCAGAGAAGGCAGAGAATAACACAAAACCAGGTAGAGCTCAGGAGTCTCAGTGTTAGCAAGAAGGCGAATAGATGATTTGACTAATACTGGCTGAAAGGCCGGCGTTTTTATACTGTGTCAGCAGATGGGTCTTGATTGAATAATTGGTCACAGGTGTGCTCAGGAGAGGAGGACGCTGGGTCAGGCCTGCCAGCCACGCCCTGCAGTAAAACACACACACACAGGCACAAGACACACAGGGGAGAGACAGACATGAGATGGGGGAACACCAAGGCACAATAAGACAAAAAGGAGGGGAAACTGCAGGTCCTGAAAATGATCTTATATTAGATTTGAAAAATGTGAGCTTCTACTCTACTACTATGGAGAGAGGCTATCTGTGCCAAATCCATACTGTAAACTTCAAGTTTTTTTGGTGTATGCAACTGTGCCACAGGAGGAAAAGTTTGGAAACAGCTGCTTTGACAGGCAGTAAATCCATTGGATCATTATTAGATGCTGTTGGTGTGTTCAGTGATCCTCACAGAGGGCTGCTGGAAAAGCAGTGTGGAGAATACACTTTTATGGTGCTGTTAGGATACAACACAATTCACATCTGTCTGTGAGATCTGCTGGCTGCAAGACACACACACACACACACACACACACACACACACACACACACACACACACACACACACACACACACACAAAGAGAGACAGACCACTATACCCCCTTGTGACTTCTGACTTCCTCCCATCTAGCTTGGGTTCCCTGCGGGGGTCAGCAGCCCAGTGCATTATGGTCTGTCACCAGGAGATAAACCAAATGTGGCAGTGATGACATCATCTGTCTGTTTGTTTATGGGGTGGGGGGGTCTATGGGGGGCAGATGGAGAGATGGGATGAAGGAAGAGGGAGGGATCGGGAGCATTTGAGGAAAGTGGGGTGTTGAGAAAGACAGAGAAAGACAGAGCGACTGAAACTGAAGTAGAAAGGACAAAGAGTGAAACAGGATGCGTTCATAAACCTTGAATAAGCAAATTTAACCCACTTTGCCTCCTCAGTTTGTTTGGCCCTCAGTAAGTTCACTGAATAATCAAACACTCAGAGTCTGCGCTCACTGTCTGTTTGCTTTCAGAGCGCAGCTGCTTAGTCTATAGATGAGCTTTTCAATTAAGTGCAGCTTCTGTCTGTGTATTGTTCTTTGAATTTAACAGATATGTCTGGATTGCTTTGGTTAGTGTGTTCCCTGTGTCTATAAAAAGTCATCTCTTTCACGATCTCCACATCATATCTTGAAAGTGATAAAGGAAAGTGTGCTACATGCAAAGAAATAAATAGTATATTCTATGTGAAAAGTAGAGACTTGTATCTCATTTAATTTGCACATCAGAAATGGTGACATAGAGGCACAAAAAGAAATTCTTATGAGCAACAAAAGCAAGAAATTACTTTTGAATAAGCTTCATTTTAAGGTTAAAGAATATAAGCATCTTCAACATGAACATTAAAGGCAACTTTCTTAGGCATATATTGTGTAAAGCAGTCTTGATAAAAACAATGAAGAAATATAAGTGGTACCTAAACAAAACTAAAAAAGTTGAGGCCAACGTAGCCTCATATTTCTCATGTACTCTGTTGCTACCATTCAGTTCGCTAACACATCAATGGGCCTTTAGAGAGACTTTAAAAACACAGTAGGAACAACAGCTTCAGTGTCTTCTTGAAGTCAGAATGAATGTTAGCTAAATATTTCTGGTGTATCCAACTATTGTGAACCAATCATACTGCATCACTCCTGATGTGCATAAGATTATCCTCTCAAGTCAACTTCAGATCATAGCTTTGAGGTAGGAATGATGCTCGGCACTAAAGTAGATGGTCTTTAAGATAAAGTGAAGTCTCAATGAAGAAATTTTCATTTCTGAAACACTATTTTGCTTGTAATGTTCTGCATAGAATGATTAATTTCATAAGTTGCCAAGCCAGATGACTCTTGACAAATAACATCCAATTCCTGAGTGTCACACTTCCCCTGTGGTTAAAGAAAAAGCAAAAACAGCCTTCATTCTAATTAAAATAACAGTGGAACTGGTCCATGAGGTGTACATGACAAACGTGGAAGTTTCCTGTCTATCTGCAATAATTCAACGGTTAAAGATCTGATTCACTCATATCTGTGGTGTACTGCAGCTAATGGTTGTGGAGGTGGTTAGGGGCCATGTCGCTCTCACGCTCTCTTGTGATTCTCTTGCACGTCACCAAAGCAAATGGCTTAGAGTGAGGTAACACCAAGGGGGCAGCCATCCGAATCTCCAGGGGGAGGCACCCACACCAACAATTTGCAGAGTTAAAAGAACCAAACACCCAAATCTGCACCATATATGCTGCTAACTCAAATTCTGTACACTGCATATGAGGTAAAATATGTATGTTTAAACACAGAAATCAGCATATGTGTTCCCTTAATATGTTCTCAAACATGACAAGAGCCACAACTGAGCAACCTGATCTTTAAATGTTGAGAGTTTGCCTCTTTAAATCTGTTATACTTAGAGACAAATGTTGATGGTAGCTGCTGCAGCGGCTACTGAATGGATGAAGGATAACGGGACAATAATTCAACCTACTCGGCTGCACCATGATATATACTACACATCTAACCAGGTTGGAACAGTTATAAATACTGAGATGTTGTTGAAGGTATCCAGAAGTAAAACAGCTCAGAAAAGTGTGGATTCTGAACTCCTAATCACTCCATCTTTCCTCACACTGTGACCTCATCTCCCTGGAGAGAGGGGGGAGGAGGAGGAAGAAGAGGGAGTAGGGAAACAGAGGATATGTTGACAGAGACCAGAAATGCTCCTTTAGTATAATTCAACTTTTGAGACACATGTAAGGAATATAGATTGCACTATAAAATAATGTAGATTGATGGCAGCTACCATCAAAGCATAAAGATGAATGCATGGCTAAACACATGAAAACGTCAAGTGAATCGTGTGGGCCTCCTCTGCTCTACAAGAGGTGTAGATGTCACAGGACTGCCTCCTCCTAATCCTCTTTTGCTTCTTCCAACAGAGGATGCACCGCAGACTCATTGTGGGTTCCCACCCACAAACAAAAATGATGGTACTCTCAGGGGGTCCTCATCGACCCATAAAGTCTGAGATTTCCAGTTTTACTATGTGGAAGTTTCCTTTGAACTGCAGTGGATGTGTTAAATCTAGAGGGTAAACCAGAAAAGCTTATGAATGGGGAGTCTTTATTTCCAAACTTGATAGACAACTGGAAACAATGCACAAAGCAAATGCTAAATGTGCGGGTATTCATTAAATGTCAGTCTATCAAACACCATGAATGAGTTTTGTTTTAGATCTATGCAGACCTTCATGGTGCCCAGAGGATGAAGCCCTCTGATGTTGGTTATCTTCTGACCTTTCCTCCAGCGCCCCCACGACATCGACGTTTGTTAGCATGTTAACACTGACTTTGTGAGCATGTTAGCATGCTGACATCGGACATCACAATGCATTCTCAGCCATTGTGTGATACAAAACAAGGGAGCTTTGGGAGCTTTCTTGCAGAAACGTTTTCCCTTACAGCAAATACCAAACTACTAAATGTGCTCGAAGTGGGAGGAATGGAAGCAAAGATAGATGTTCAGAGGAGCATTTAAGAGGCAGATGCGGGAATGCAAGACATTTTAAGAGTGGAAAATAGTGTATGAAAGGAAGGCTGGAATAGAATAGTGTAAGACGAGAAGAGCAAGCCAGCAGCAGCTTCAGTTATATGTGAGGAATGGACAATTCTTCAAAACAAGACACTTCATGATGCTAAACCACCGCGAGAAAGAAGAGACAGAGCAAATAAAGACAGAAAGTAAGGCCAGACAGCACCTTCGGATTTTCAGAGTAACATTTTGAGCAGATTTGGAGAAGGGCTTAGAAAGTTGGATGAGCATGTGCAGCAGCTGTATGGAGACTTTGCAGCTGTGACCTCTTCCCTCACCCTTGTCTCCTTTCTCAGGATGATCATTGTGGATATGTTGTGTAATGCAAAGCGCTAAGTTACAGTATGATTTCCACACATGAGCATAAAGCGTCACTATTTCTGCCCAAATTTCTCAACTCTCCAGTCGCTCTCATCATCTGGCCTCTTTTCAACTCACCACTCTCCCACCGTCTCCAATGATTAGGGATACCTCCTACAGCCTTGTGCTCAGATTGAAACCTTCAGATATTTCCACAGTTTTACTTTCACCTCACAACTTTCTTTCTCTCTCCTACTGATTTCTTTCATGCACTCTCTCTGTCCTCTCACTTGGGTTTCCTTTCTCCTCTCAGTTCAGGATTTTTCCAAACATCCAAAACAAGACTGTATCTCGTAGAAGTTATTCCAGTGTCTGCAAACCTTGTCAGTCTATGTATAAGATTTTACATCCTCTGCATGAGCATCCTCTGCATTATCAGCATTAGATAAGCTCAGTACAGTCCTTTTGTGTCCATGACCATCTTTTCCTATAGCCTAGGATATTACTGTCCCTGTAAACAATGTAACCAGGCTGCATACTGGAAAAGATTGATGCAATTTTCATTGTGACCCTCCTTCGTGATTCCCTTTTAATGGCAAACTACCACTTAAAACCAGTCTTTATGACCATAAGAATGTCTGTATATTTATATGTCAAGCCACAGCGGGCAGTTAACTTGCACAATAATCAGATAATGGCTTTAAATTGGGATTTCTGGCTTCATCATCATTCATGGCAGTAGCAGAAGTGGTTTGGAGATGGTAACCGCAGGGAAGTGAGTTGAGTTTGGGGTAGTCTTGTGAGGGGGCGAGGTAGATGAAGAACTGTCACTTTATTTGAGAAAAAGCGACTTTCACCGTGTTTTCGGACAAACATATGAAAGTATGAAATTCTTGTAGATGACAGAATCAAAGACGCCAGTGGAGAATCTAGTGGTTAGCGCTTGTTTCAGTTCAGTGGATAAGTGAATTTTAATCTAACTATCTCACTACATAAGATTGATATGACTCAGATTACTCCATTATTGCCGCATGATGCAATGACACATGTTGTTTTCCTCTCCTCTGTTTTGCGGCCTAAAGTTGATTGTCCCTCTGCGCTGCAAAACTTTGCAATTTTCTGTTGTCACGAGCTCTAAGTTCAAGTTCAACACAGAAACATAATATGGTCAATGCCTCCACGGATAATGAGAAAAGCAAAGTGTAAAACTGCTGTCAGCCGTATATCAGATGACCTTTTCACCTCTTCACCTTCACGTGGCATCGCCATCCAACAAACATGTCCATATATAGACGAATATATTCTGAGGGCTTTGGGGGAGAGAGACAGAAAGAAAGAATAACTATCACAGGAAGACTAGTTATATATGCAGATAAATAGACAAGCAAATTGTATTTACACGGTAGGTCTGTAACTGGAAACATCTGTGGAGCTCCTCTGCTGCACTTCTCGAGCTGGGTACAGTTTCGTAAACTTGTACCTCACAAAAGGTGAACGCAGCGCTTCAGTCAGGGTGACCTGCATGTACATCCTTTTACATAAAACGACTCAGACCTTCATACTGACAGTTGTTGAGTCTTTGAGTTTTATCATACTAAAAAAAAAAATCCCAGACAGTCTGTGTTACAGTGTGTCGACATGCCAGCAAACATAATTTCCCATGCACGATGGGACAAAATGTAACAGATGGGTCTTTTTACTGTGCCGTATCAAAATAAGTTCCCCCATAACTGATCTTTGTCTGCTGGTGTGGAGCAAATGCTCAATAAATGATGAATGTCACGGTGGAGCCAAATGATGCCAACATAAAATCCCTCTAACGCCTCGCTAATGCGGCTACACTCCATAGATTTCCTGACACACATAAGATAACCCACATGGCTCCCGTTTCACCATGGCTTGATGAGATTGGTGTGATTTACCAGCTGACTGATGATTAATCTGTTTTACTGCCCTCACAGTTGAGCTCATGACATTTCAGAGGAAATAATGACACCCATAGTGCTGTTTTTTTTTTTTTTTTTTTTTTAATTTTTCTCAAGAGTAGATCACTCTGAAAGGAAATTGCTTTCATATGTGAACCACACACACAGTGTCAATGACAATCTGTGTAAGGCATCTATGATTTGGGTTTTGTAAAATCTTAGTTATCTGTGCAATGTCTGATTCAAATCCTAATAACTGTCTTTGATATGCCCATCTTTTAACTGGCAAACACAAAAAAATTGTCAAAGGGTAAAACTTTAATGCTTTTCTTTCTTCTTCCCACTAACTTTGATGACATTAAATTAGTTTACATACAAATTTGAACTGAACATAACGGCTCTGCAGGACTAATAGAGCCTGTTAGCAGTGATAATGCACAGTGCCATCTCCTGTCTGTTCAACATAAACAATAATCATTTGAAATTACGTGACCCAGTCTTACATGTTCATTCAGGGAAGGGATTTCACTGAAAAATAATAGCTCATGTGAATAATATTTTATCCATGTCATGGAAACATACAGTATTCCAAGGACTGTACTGAAGTGTCTGAGTCATCATTACGGGGGGTATTTATTTTAAAACATGTGGATGTGTCCAGTAAATCCAGGATGGACTCAAGAGAGTGCCAAAACAAGAGTTTCTATTGTTGAAAAGAAATCCAGGGACTCACCATGCATGAGTGTTTCAACCTCAGAATTGTCTTGGGGTGACTAAAGACATGGCAGGAAGTTTGCACTCATGGGGAGGGGAAACAAATGGGTGATTAGGCAAAACAGAGGCATTACTGTAGGTTTCCGTTTAGAAAGTGGTCACTTTTTAGTATATTTACAACAGAAAAAGCAAACAAAATGGAGAGAAACAGACAAAGAGGGTGCAAAAGAATGCTCAGCCTCACAGTTCCAATTGCCAAAAAGGGGTTTTTCTAAAAATGAATAAACTTTGAACGCACCCTCAGTTTTTCCCACCAAACGATGCTGAGAAGTACAGAACAAAGCGGTCACTTTGGGAAACAAGCAGAGTCAGACGAGGAGTGCTCATCTTGCTTTATATGGTGCTGAAGACTTCAGCCGGACCAGATTTAAAGTACGCCAATTAGAAAGAATCTAGTATGCGCAGGAGAAAGGGATCAACTGATTGCAACTGGGGAGAAGGGACAGAAGAAGAAAAGAGTGAAAAAAAGACCTCTTGACTTGCACATTACAAAAGTGAGTTTGTATCATTTCAATAAAACCTGCGGACATATAAACACTTTCCAGACATTGAAACTTTAAGCTACTGGAGGCTTTCCAGACGCTGACGCCATTGACCTAATTCCTGCAGATCACTACCAGCACAGTATGTGTGTAAAACCTATAGGCCAACATGCATCAACCTCCTGTAGGAAGGTCGTGCTGCTTACAACACACGAACCTGTAATGTCACTTAGAAATGAGGACACCTAGATTTTTCATGGCAGGGGGTGAATTTGATCTAAATGAAGCACGAGGGGCTTACAGAGAAAAAAAACAGTGGCATCAAAATAAACTCTGCCTTTCACATCTAGTGAATCTCCATGTATGGGAGAGCAGGTGGCCTGAAACCTGTTTAAAGGATAAAACAAAAAAACAGGTCTGGCTCCACATGCCCTGTCCTGCTCAAAACAATCATAAAAAAAATTATTTAAACCCACTTTCAAACACACCTGAGATAAATCAGACACACTTAGATGGGTAGATGGTAGGTTGATGGGTGTTCAAGAGACTGACAGGACATTTATTGGAGATTTGAGTACTTATGGTGGATTAAGTAAATGAGAGAAGGGCTGCACCCCTGTGGCCAGCAGGGTCCTAACCTCCAAACTTTTCCACTCAGTTGATGAGCTGGGGCCAGGGACCCACATCATTTTTGCCTCGGAGATATTTTAAAGTTTGTTTACCTCAGTGTTGCAGGTTGCATGGAGACAACCGAGGCATTTTTGAAATAACCAGCTGCCTTACCTCATAATAAAAAATAAAAAAAAACACAAGAAGATTTTACGAGATGAAATTTGCGTAACCATCTCTTGTTTCGTAAAAAGTTTGCCTGCCTCACTTCTAGGTGCTGCGTGGGTAGGCTAGTCTGCCTCTTTGTTGGACCTCCCTCCTCCGGCTGAAACTAAGCCATGCCCAGATAAATCACTCCCACAGACTGGTAACCTGCACACTGGGGCTGCGGGCTGGAGAGGAGCGGACCGAACGGGGAGGTCGGAGCGCGGCACAATAGAAGAATTGCACTGGAACTCTCCGTCCCTTGTGAAAATAACTTTGCACACGGAGCACCTGTAACCACATTCTGCAATAGCCCGGTGGCTCCTATTAAACAGTAGGCTATGTCCGGCGGCACCATAGCCAGCGTGCTGGTTGCGCTCTGTATCGGGAGCGCGGTGAACTGCATGCCCAGAGGGACGCACAAGAGTCGGCGACAAGCGCAGCAGCATCACGTCCCCTCAGTCTCTCAGGGTAAGTTTTTCCCCCCAAATTATTACTCACAAGAGGGTTTTCTTGCAGAAAAATGTTTTCTCAGTTCGGGTTCCGGTGGGCACCAGAGGTCCTTTGGGGATCTTCAGAGTTTAAGGGATGAAATTACAGTTAATTTAGATGATTTGACATTTTTATTTGTGGAAATGGAAAGCAATAAATCATGTCGAACAGGATTTGTCTTTTTGCAGCCTGCACTCTCTCGGGTATCATCTGCGTCCCCGCAGTTAAAAACGATTAGGAACCCCACGGTAGAAAAAAAAACATAATCGCTTGTTAATCTCTAATCTTGGAGTCACTGGATTAACCTCAACCCCAACAATTTTTCTAATCTCCTCAACTTCATTCGTGTGTGAAGTCCAAGGATCAAAGCTTCAGAGAGAGAAAAGAAGAAATATAAAACACTTGGCTTCAATTTTAAACTTGGAAAAAAAAAAAAAGATGGTCCTGGCATGTGAAGTCATGGGATGTGAACAAAGAACATGCCTGGTGGGGGAGAGAGAGAGTAAAAGTGGATATTATTCTCCACCCTGTGCATCTGATTTATTACTAGCCAGGGGGGCCTTTGAAGTCATCTTAACACATCCAGGGTCAATTTCACAGACATGGGTGAAGTCTTGTCCCACAATAGAATGCTTATTCCAATTTAGGGTTTGCTTATTTTGGTATAAAGAAGCTTGTGTCTTTTATCGCACTGGTCTATGTGTTTTGTAGTTCTGGTCAGGGCTAGACCACTTTCCAGTGGCTGCATTTGTCTTTCCACACTGAAAAAGGACATGGTATAGCAAGCAGGTACAGTGTTTGTGGGTGTGCGTGGGTGGGGTGTGTTCTCTCTCTCACATTTTCCCTACACTGTGTGTGTTTTGGTGTGGGAGCAATGGGAGGGGGTGCCTTTTATTTCACCTCCTGCTGCCTGGTTCTAGCTTGTCCCGAAGTCTCATCAGCTGTATTTCTTCTTCCTCCTGTCAGATGGTTGTTTAGAGAATGGTCACTTCTATGGCATTAACGACCAGTGGGAACGGCCATATTTGGGCAGCATTCTGATCTGTACCTGCCATGGAGCCGCTGGCATCAAGTGCAAAAGCAAACCTGAAGGTTGGTTTGTGAGAATTGATTGAATGTTTTTAAACTTTGTGTACACAGTGCATGTTTTTTACATCATTCCCCAAATTAGTCCATCTTCATTTTCCTCTTCCTTTAAGAAAACACACACCCATTTCATTGTTTTCTCCCTGTATCAGAGGAAAAGTGCTACGATAAGATCAACCAGCAGTCCTACAATGTGGGAGAAACCTATGAGAGGCCCAAGGACGGCATGATCTGGGACTGTACCTGTATCGGCTCTGGGAGGGGCAAGATCAGCTGCACCATTGCCAGTAAGTTAGTGTTTTTGCATGTGTTTCTATGAGTTCTACCAGGAGCTGCCCTGATGCCAACAACCACTCTAACCCCAGACCACACATCTGAGCTCACGTATTTCTTTGCATACCCTAGTTTCCCAGACTGATGCCAGTAAACTGGTTAATCTCCATATTATCCACAGTTTATTAGCAACTTGTGCTGTGCAGCTGTTAGCAGTTAGCTTGGTGGTTAGATAATGGGAGAAATGTCTTGACTGTGTGTTTCTGTGTGTTTTTCTATGCTTTCTTTATGTGGAAAAGCATGCATGCTTATTAATGTCTCTAAAATCAATTTTTTCCCTCTATCTAGACCGCTGTCACGAGGGCGGGGCTTCATATAAGATAGGTGACACCTGGCGGAGACCCCATGAAACAGGAGGCTACATGTTGGAGTGTGTCTGTCTGGGTAATGGCAAGGGAGAGTGGACATGCAAACCTATTGGTGAGTCTTGACAGATGACAGATGACAAGAAAATTGGTGACGATGTTATCAATTTTCAATGTTTTACAGTTTGATTGGAGAAATGTTTAATTGATGAAGGCGTTAATTAGTGCCTGTTTCCTGCAGCTGAGCGCTGCTATGACAACTCTGCCGGAACATCCTACGTTGTTGGGGAGACATGGGAGAAGCCGTACCAGGGATGGATGGTGGTGGACTGCACCTGTCTTGGAGAGGGAAGTGGACGCATCACATGCACGTCCAGAAGTAAGAAACCCTTTATGTCTGTCTTTATTTTTTCTAGATTTCCATTAATGTTGTCTGTGCCACTGTACTCTACCTGTATGAGACAGAGCACTGTCACTTTGAATAATGCAGCTTTCAGAGAAATCATTTGAAAGCCCCACATGTTGTGACTGTCTTGTCACCTTCTCCTCTTCTGTCTGCACAAATGTAACTCCAGGGAACGCTCTGTCATTAAGAACCACGCAAGCAGATAATTAAATTAGCTGCTGCAGAAATGCTGCTGTTTTTGGACAAGTCAATACACATGTCATCTTAATCCTCATAGAGTGCTGCACAGATATACTCTCAAGCCTTACTGGCAGAACTTAAAGGCAAAGTGTAGCTTGCTATTTGTTGGAGGATTTTAACGCGCAGTGGAGGAAATGTTTACCAGTTGTGTTTCCAATTAGAATCGTTAGTTGGATCCTTAATGATGCTGGCTGGTGTAACGGATGAAAATGAATCTTATTCCCTGTTGTTGTCACATGCAAGACTTCAGGGTGGCCTCGGATATTTCTGTAATGGAGGTCATCAATACATTGTTATCATTACAAACATGGAAACAGCTGGTGGCCAGGCGGAACCATTCCCCACATAATCACTGCAGACTTTTACACATGCACATTAAGGTTTCACCACGTTTCCCACCTCAGAGTTTGTCTGTCTCACAGTTTCCATCTATTTCTCATTCATTGCTCTTATTCGCTTCTCTCCTAGATCGCTGTAATGACCAGGATACTCTGTCTTCCTACCGTATTGGAGACACCTGGACTAAAACAGACGCTCAAGGCCACCAGCTCCAGTGTCTGTGCACAGGGAACGGCCGAGGGGAGTGGAAGTGTGAGCGGCATGCTTCACTTCACACCACTGGCCTGGGTGAGAAATATCCCTGTCTTTTTTTTTTCCCCCTTCCCTCCTACTCTCTGAGTGGAGAGAAGAATGTATACCAGAGACAGATGCTGTGAGGAGGGAGAGATAAGAAGCGCCAAGTGTTCAAGTGTTGAAGTGAGAAAGATGTGTAACTCATGATCATGACCTCATGAGAAAGAGAGACAGGCAGCGGGGAAATGAGGAGGGAGAATTGAAACATGGGAAAGCAAGTGGGAGAAGTGTGTTTGAAGTGGTTTGAAGTGATTATTGGGTGTGAGACAGAAACATATGCTCATGGTGACACAGGGATGGTTAAAAAAAACTCAAATGGAAAACTTTGTCTTTGTAAACGGGACATAACCATTGATAAGCCGGTGCAGTTTGTTGTTAAAGCTGAAGTCATGCAAAGAGCTGCACTCCAATGACAGATGCATTTTCAAAGGGTGTTTAATTAAAGGCAACCCTTTGTGTTGTTTTAGCCACATCATCAACAGTAATTTTTCAGTTTTTATGTGGCTCTTTGATATTCTCGCTTCCCCTGACCTGAATCCAACGCTGCATTTCAGGCACTGGCTCGCGTGTGATCACTAACATCCAGCCTGCAGTCTACCAGCCCGCCACTGTGCCTGAGCTTCCCCAGGAGGGACCCTGTCGGACAGATGCAGGACTGACATACTTCATCGGCCAGCGCTGGATTAAGAACCAGGGAACCAAGCAGATGCTCTGCACCTGTCTTGGCAATGGAGTCAGCTGTGAACAGTGGGGTAAGAGATGCCTTTTTGTCTTTCCAAATTCACCACATACCAGTGCAAAGCGTTTATACGCTTGGTCGTCTACAGCAGTGGCCTTAATTTATTATCATTTGGAACGCAACAAGTTAACATGTGGAGTTGCATGATTAGCCTGAGATAAACACACAACTCAGCACATGGATGCAGCTGTTAGAGGTGGTGAACTCTTGGTCATATTAGTCATATTTACTGTATTCGTGTGTGCGTCCCTGTCTTCACACAGATGGACCAGCGCCAGTGTACGGTGGCAACTCCGGAGGTCAGCCCTGTGTGTTTCCCTTTATCTACAAGGGGAAGACCTACCACTCCTGTACCTCTGATGGACGCAGTGATGGACAGCTGTGGTGTTCCACCTCCTCGGACTTTGAGACTGACCAGAAATATTCTTTCTGCACAGAGAAAAATGGTGAGCTCTTTTGTTAAATACTATGTACTGTACATATACCATACAAACACGAGTTGTATTGGGGTTTGGATATTGATAATTCACAGTGATACCAATTTATATGGTTTTTCTTTTAACAGTAATTGTGGCAACACGAGGCGGTAATTCTAATGGCGCTCTGTGCCAGTTCCCCTTCATCTATAATGGCCGAAACTACACTGACTGTACAGCAGAAGGACGCAGAGATGGCATGAAGTGGTGTGGCACCACAACAGACTATGATGCAGAACAGCGTTTTGGGTTTTGTCCTATGGCTGGTAAGTCTGTGTGTGTGTGTCTGTGTGAGAGTGATGGAGAAAGAGAGAACAAAGGAGACATAGAGATGACAAACATTGGTGTTGTTTGAAGATATGTGGTACTGAAAGCACTTGTAAGCCACAGTATTATGCTTAAAAATGTCAGTCAAATATCCATTTTAAAGAAAACAGGGGAACTCTTTTCACAAACCATCAGTTCACACATCACATTACAGTTCCTGGACTGTGGTACACACGGGATCATGTAACAACCAAATGTCACCATTGTTGAAATTTCTAAGTCCACACTACAACATAAGACAGATGTTTTAAGATCTTAAGATGAACTTAATGTGGCCAGATGGTCAAAATAAAGGGAAAAACATGTTTTTATTTCCGTTACTGAGGACAGCCTGGCAAACTGCTAGACTGCAGATGAGCTCAACAGTTTGCTAGCCATGGGGGCCACTAATGTGATTAGCATGGTTAATTGCAACGTCCCTCCCAGTCTTAAGTAAAATGTATCTCCGCCCAGTCTGAATCAAGGAGTTAACATGGCCTCTGCATTAACAGCATTCTTTGACAATGAAAAGGTTTGATGGCTAACCTTGTTTAATTTACATAAAAGCTGTTATCAGAGTGATGTTAGAAACGAGTCGAGACTGATGGCACAGACAGGATCTCATTTGCAGTTCTGACACCTTTTATTTATATTTATAGGCAAATTCACCTTAAAGTCACTGTTGCCTTGTAAGAAGTGTGTTGTGGTGTTGTATAGGTGTCAATTAGGTCTCCATGGGTAACAAAGGGGCCGAACCCAGTGAAACACTTGGGGGTCATTGACACTGCGCTACTCTCTAAAGGAGTACTGAAATGGTAGTGATGATGCCATTAAACAAAGACTACAAACTTTGAAAATCTCAAACTCATTTAGATATCAGAGCTAATGTGTATTAATGCCTAAATGAGCCTCATGGTCTAATTAAGCCACAATTATGTTGGATATTTACAGTGAGTTGAACTTTATAAAGCCAGGAATCCAAACTGACTAATGCCTTTTGAACACTATTGTAGACGAACATGGAGATTTTTCCAGGCATTGCTTGAATTTAATGTGTACATGATCTGAGTGCAGTCAGTTGTGGTTAAATTGTAAAACAATATCTACAAATGGGAAGGAAGGGTAGCTTTAATTAAAACAAAAAATCCTTCTTACTTCTGTCTACATCAAAGTAGACTTCAAAGTAGACCGATAGAAGATGGAAGAGTCTGTTTGGCAGCAAGCAGTAAAATGGGGATGGCACACATCTTCAAGACTTATCTGAGATAGAGCAGTCTTTGAATTTTAAGATAAATGGAGGACTGGATTTATTTTATCTCATAAGAGCTTATCTTTTGTTTTGTTTTTTTGCAGTGTGGTAAGACAGATCAGAGCAGTCTTTTCAAAAAGTTCACATATTTGAACCCAGCCCAGTTGGAGAATTATAGATCATCCTAAAAGCTATCCTTTTTTCATCCAAAATCCCTGAAAAATCATTACAGACCAACAGCTGAAGCTGGTTGAGGGTCATAAAATCTTCAATTTCAATCCAGCTTTCGTCATGACCATGGTACTCAGACCACATGAATAAGACCAATGACGTTCTTATGCATGCAGACAAAGGTGAATGTTCTATTTTTTTTTCCTACTTCATTTGACTGCATTCCAGTGATCGTACCATTTTACTTGATAGGTTGCAGAACTGGGCTGGCATTTGTAGAGCAGCTTTTAAACTGGTTTCATTCTTATTTGACCGATATATATTTTCATGTGCATATCGACAATCATGTGCCCTTCTCAGCTCCCTCATGGTGTGGAGTCCCTCAGGGTTCAGTCCTTGGACCAATTCTCTTCTCATTGTACATGCTTCCTCTGGGTCAATTGTCACTTTCAAGGCGCGCCATTTCACAGTTATACTGATGATACTCAAATCTATTCTCTGCTAAACCCCACAACCTGATTTAACTGTCCTCCCTCCATGATTGCTTAGCTACCACCAAAGCTCATTACCCCTCTTCTTGCATTCCTTCATTGTCTTATTGTCAGAATAAACCACAGGATCCTGTAAATCACTTACTCGTCATGACCTTGCCCCCAGTTATATTTCTGATGTCCTCATCCCTCATTCTACTTCTAGACCACTCCAATCCTCAAATCTCTGCCTTTCGTCCATCCCCCGCTCCAGCTGCAAAACAAAAGGCGATCGTGCCAGTTTCAGGCCCAGCCCTCCAGCGTTATCTTTCCCAGTTTATCAGATTTACTTGAATCTGTGGACTGTTTTAAGTGGCCTTCTAACAACCAGTCTTTATAGGCAACCCTTTTTACAGGCACATGTAAACAGCCTAGAACAGTTATCCTTGTGCTTTTTTTTAATGATGAACTTAAAGTACATATCAAGTGATGGGATAATAGATTTCTTTTAAAACTGTAATCTTCTCCAGTTGGGGGGCCCACCTGTGGGCCGACACCCTGTCGTTAAAAACAAAAAACACCCTGTCAAGATTTAAAGAGGGGAAAAGCAGCACTCCTGCCCTTATGTCAAAGTGGGTTGTCTGTGTTAAACTCCAGCAGTCCAGCAGTCAAAGCAGCAGGGGGTCTTTGATATTGACATTAGTGACTTCACAGGGATTGTCAAAACAAACATGGCACTTGAGATGTTAATGGTGGTGTTTAAATGACAGTAATAGTCTGGAGCCCCTTCTCCTCCACCTGTCTCCATCAGGAAAGTTTGCTGGATAGGCTCATCTGGTGTCTGCCATGTGTTCTCGCGCAGCAGTCTCCAGCTGTGGGTACACCTCCATTATGCAAACTGCTCCTTTTACATTAATAGATCCAGTGTTTTCTCTCAACAACAACCTCAACAACACTCAAAAACATTAGTAGTAATACATTGTCCCGTCTGGAGAAGTTGCAGAAGCACCTTCGTTCTCTCACACACACACACACAAACACACACTCAGCAGAGCTACAGGTCTCTACCTGTCCCACCCACCTTCGCAAACTTTCTGTCTTTCCTGATAAAAAGTACTCACTCTTTTAATTAGTGGAGAACATGTGGTGAACACACACAGTCATTCATACACACAAGGGCACAAGACAGCTGTTTCTGGCTTTCCATCCCGGAAAATCTTCTTTCCTATGGGCACAGGTGTTCTGTGGTCGTATCCTCTACGGCCTTGTGTAGTAATGGTAGGGTAGAGTCAGTGATCTCCATGGGGGATCATTCATTATGGTGTGTTTTTGTCTGTTTATCTTGATGCACTGCTTGCGTTACTAACAGGTTATATGCACGACGTGTTTGGATGCATGCCTGTGCATCCAATTTTTGTGATGTAATTTGTTTTTTTGTAACGTGCTTTGTCCTGTGTGTTCTAGCCCATGAAGAAGTGTGTACAACCAGTGAAGGGGTGATGTACCGTGTGGGAGACCAGTGGGACAAACGGCATGATGTTCTGGGTCACATGATGCGGTGTACCTGTGTTGGCAATGGTCGAGGAGAATGGAGTTGTGTCGCTTACTCCCAGCTTAAAGGTGTGTGTGTGTGTGTGTGTGTGTGTGTGTGTGTGTGTGTGTGTGTGTGTGTGTGTGTGTGTGTGTGTAACAGCTTGAGACACATGACACAAAACACAGCCACAACAGCACACCTCAACTACCTTTACATCCTCTGTGTGTGTGATGTAGTAATTAGAGAGTAATATTAGAAGTCTCTGACTGAAGAGGTGAAAGGTCATGTAATCACTCACCTGCCAAAAGGTTAGAAGTGCACACCTGCACGTTATGGGGCTTCGGTTGCACCTGCATCACACACACACACTCGCAGTTCAGAAGAGTACATGTGCGAAAACAGTGAGGTGCTTTCATCCAGTTTCATTTTGCGTTTGCTCGCGTGTCCTCACACATTCATTGTGTTTGTGTGTCTCCTGCAGACCAGTGTATTGTGGATGGTCTGACCTATGAGGTGAATCAAACCTTCACCAAACAACATGAGGAAGGCTACACGATGAACTGCACCTGCTTTGGACAGGGACGTGGCCGCTGGAAGTGTGACGCCATTGGTGAGTTTGGCATGTTTTAGGTATACTTTTGGAAACGGGCAAGAGAAAAGAGTTATACATAGAGTGATGCCAGACTCCAGAGCTCTATCAATGGTCCCTGTTCAATTTGGTTTTATGTGCTCTGATCTCAGACCAGTGCCAGGAGCCGGAGACGAGAGCCTTCTATCAGATCGGAGAGTCTTGGGATAAAGTCATCCATGGAATCATGTACAAGTGCTACTGCTATGGCAATGGCATTGGAGAGCTCAGCTGCGAGCCCCAGCAGTCCTACCCTGGTAAGATGTTAAATATACATTTGGGTTAGGTGATGTAATGCCCCGAGTCAGTCATCAAGACTGCTTGATGGCAATATTGGATTTTTATAGGATTTTTTGAAGGAGCTTTGGTTGAAAGGTATTTATTAATTCTTTATTTGTATTCAATTTGCTGGATCAGCCAAAATCAGACTTCGCTGGTTATTTTAACCATAAAAAGCTTGTGCTGAAGCTTTAACTAGGAAAGATGACAATATGAAAACTGGTGTAGAACAGAATAATAAATGGACAAAATGTTCACAGGAGCAAAATGTTTGTTTAAGTCACCTCGAAAATGAGGCCCTTGACTTTGATGTGAAACAGAGAGAAATGGGAGGGGGTGTGATTTCCTCTTTTACAGATACACCCCCCACTCTGAGCCTTTGTTCTTGCTAGCATGTGGTCCATCCCCTGTGCTGTTTCCACAGCTGTACAAAACAGCACACCGCACGTGTGTCTGCACCACCGACTCACACACCTACCACGTACACACCTTAAAAGCCCTTTGAACTGCAGTTTTCGATTTTGTGGAGCTTAGCAATCACTTAACATTGTGAGACATCAGCTGGGATCCTTCAGAACAAAGTCATGCTTCATTCATTCATTCATTCATTCATAGCCACAATGGTTAACCTGCCTCATTGCTGATAACTTGAGACCAAGCTTGGCGAGATAGCATCGCTGCACACCGGCGTTTTACAACAAAACCTTTCTCACTGTTTTGTCTTGACGTTAAGTTTTCCCCTGTAGAGGTCTGTGCCCCTTCACAGACATTGCTTTTCACTTGTCAACATTGTGCCCCCTTTGTCATTACAACTGACGATGTTGTGCTACACAGTGTGTAATTTGTTCAAATCTTCAGGCACTTTTCTTTCAGACTTTTCCATTGGTTAGGGCAATATACAACCCCTGTTGAGTCGTAAACAATTACTATTTCCCTGTAACTTTCCTTCGTTTCTTGTGCTGTGTTGTTTGATATGGCGTCCCTGAATAATTCAGCATGCAATGTTCTTCCCATTTCCCCTCATTCTTGTTAAAAATAGTCATGCACAGTACGATTGGCTTTTGTGGAAGACATATGCTATTTTGAAAATCCCCCGCAGCACGCATAAATATGTCAGTACAGCTCCAAGTGAGACAGTGAAGCGATGGTAATGGAAACAGAACTTCAGGTTCGACAAGTCTTACGTAAAGGAACATTTGAACTGCTATTTGTTTGCTCTGTGTGTAGAGCAGGTTGACGAGAGACACAAAATGTAGGCCACTATTCTGCCGTAAGTGGCTATAATAGCAACCAGCTGCGAAGTGTGTGTGTGTGTGTGTGTGTGTGTGTGTGAGTGTGAGTGTGAGTGTGTGTGCGTCTAGGCATACAAAATACAGCATGCTAAGATTTAAGGGCAGCAAGAGGCAAATCCAGACCCCAAGTTGGCTTACTGGGTGAAACACCATAAAAGGTAAAAATGGAAAACCCGCGGGACTGATTTCTAAAAGGTTTTCACAAGTCTCAGATTTAGCCCCACACTGATAAGATCTTCTAAAAAGATGTTGTTTTCTTTTCTGCCGTCTGTGTTTATCCCTCCTTGTCTGGGGTGTAGTTTAATCCCTAACCCTTTTCTTATTGTTACCATGACTCTCAACATTACTTCCCTTTGCTGCGGTCCTTATCGCCACCGTGCTGCGCATCTGTCTGCATCAAGAGTGAATGTTGTGTCTATGTGTGCAAAGTAAAGGGGGATGTGAACATGCATGTGTGTGCGCTTGTACGTTACACGCATGTCTATGCGCTGCTGGGTGACTGTGCGTGTTTGCACATGCAGTACATCCACTGCAAGTGTGCATCCATTTCCATGCACGTCCCACATCTGATTCTATGTAACCCTTACCCTCGCCAGTGGCCTGTGGGTCTGTAATAGGCAGTAATTGGTCCCAGATTGTTTTTGAGGTTTGTGTATCTGCTAGCAACTTCTGGTTAACCGAGCCACTTGCTCAGAAACTTTGATTACAGGTCTGCTATTTGGAAAAGTGGTCTGAAAACCTCAGTTCTTTATAGAAGCTACCAGTTTCTATCAGCACAGCTCATGTCGGGAGTCTGCTCACCACATGACTTCTGTTTACATTAAAGATGACTTGATGGCCTTTTCTCATTTCCGAAACCAGTAAAGATTTTGTGCAATTTTGAGCTTCTGCTGATTTTTTTCCTCTTTTGTATCTACTAACCTGTCAAGCCTTTTGTATTCAGCTTGTATTATTCTTTGCATAGTCTGGTAATTTGATACGCTTTAGCCACGTTTTGCAATAGAGAACCCAAGTTTATTCAGCGTGCTGTCAGATGTGGGAATGACACAATACACACATTTGAGGTTTTCCAAGGGATCCACTAACAGACGTGCATACGTAGACACGGATCAGCTGTTGAATGTCTTTTGTGTGTCTAGCAAGGCTTGAAGAGTTCTGTTAAGCATCGAAACCCATGTTTTCGAGGACTGAAAAGAAATTCTGTCGTCGGCTCTGCTGTATTGTTTTTACAAGCGTTTTCTCACACTTCTTCATTACTTCCAACAATTTCTGTTGCAGCATTCTTTTCTTCTTGGGTGCTCGTTGTTTGTAGAACATTGCCATACTACTTTGAGTGATGCTGTGGTGAAACCATACGAGTATATTTGACAATGGGTCATATTTGATCTTAATTCTTTTTCCTTCTATTCAATCTAGGATTTTTATTATAATCTGTTCAATGCAGATAAACCCAGCCAGCTGATTGTTCTGCTGATAGAGTTTCATGATAGCAGTTGTGTTCAAATTGGAAAAATCTAAACTCGAGGTTAAAGGTATGAAATAGAGGAGAGATTATGTCTGTCAAAGAAAAATATGAAATCATTAAACTTAAATACAGGGAACAATTTTCACTGTGTAATTAGTCTTCTGTATTTGCACTTTTTATTTCTAAAGTAACCTCTAAATGCTGTTTTTCAAATAACAATTAATGAACTCCAGCATAATGTGCCTATCCAAGAGAACTAGGAAGGTTAGGCAACATGATGAAATAGAGAAGGTTAAAGAGTCGAGAAAGTGGAGTAAAAGTTTTCTCCCCTCCAGCTGTTGAAATCTGGGCTGGAATCTCACAGGGACGTGCTAGTTTTTCCTCACTCCTTCTGTGTTGTGTTCAAGAAAATACTGCTGCAGACTCACTGATACTCACTCACTGTTAAGTTGAGTTATGTAAAACCTTTTTTGAAATTTCTCCAACTGTAGAGGAGCCAGTCTGTCGCCATGGTGGATTTAATGTCTGCCTGTCAAAGTTAAGATTTAACTCAGATATTTGATATTTAGAACACTGGAAAAAAAAAGCCTCCTCCCATCTGTTAAATCTGTGCACACTATCACAATATGATGATATCTTTGCTGTTCTGTATAACTGCTTACCCATCTGCCTTTGTCCTCTCTCTCTGTCTCTCTCTCTCTCTCTCTCTCTCTCTCAGGTGGTCACCGTCCTGTCCAGGTGATCATAACAGAATCTGGAAACCAGCCCAACTCCCACCCAATTCAGTGGAACGCCCCACAGTCTGCTCACATAACCCAGTACATCCTCAAATGGAGATTGGTAAGTTTACTGATTGAGCAGCACCGTTAGCAAAGAAACAACAGGTGGTGTTGCTCATCTCTTCACTGTGCCTGATGCTGGTGCAGTCTCTATTGACATTATCTAACATTCAGCTTCTGTTCTGCATGTTAAACTTTGAAACACACGTGCAGCTCCTTTATTCTATAACATCCTTCATCACATTTTACAGAAAAACACCCAAAACCCGTGGAGAGAGGTGGTGATCCCTGGCCATCTTAACTCCTACACCATCTCTGGTCTGAAGCCGGGCATCACGTACGAGGGTCAGCTGATCAGTGTGCTGCGGTTTGGACGCAAAGAGGTCACACGCTTCGACTTCACCACCACTTACGGATCATGTGAGTCATGGGAGTCGGCAGATCTCAGTTGCTGCATCACTGTCTAACCAGCAGCATTTATACTGACCCGTTTATTTGGCTACTTTATCGTTGCAAACCTGTTTAGGCATGGGTGTCTTATTTTCTGCATATCACTGTTAAATGATTGTTAAATCCTATCCAACTGTCCTTGGTTTGCAAAATACAAGATATGAGACATAATATTGATGACGGGTCTGAAAAAGTCGTAAACGCCGTCTCTCAGGCCACTCTGCTCAGTGCTGCCGGTTCTGATCTCAGAGGCAGCAAGTAGCCACTTCTCTTATTTTCCATCGCTCTTTCTCCTGTAGTGGCTACATCACAAGGCGAGACCACCCAGTTTCCGCCCGTGGTTGACATCTCCGAGTCCGTGACCGAAATTACCTCCAGCAGCTTTGTCATCTCCTGGGTTTCGGCCTCCGACACAGTTTCTGGTTTCAGAGTAGAATACGAGCTCAGTGAGCAGGGACAGGGCACTGGACAACCCATGGTGCTTGGTAAGTGCAGATATACACATAAACAAACATGGGTTTTATCTTGGAGTGGTGCATTGTAATTTGGCCGCATTGCAAAATAAGGGAAATTTTACCAAGGCAGTGTTTATTTATCAAAGACTAAAAGGCCTTCAGTTAGCTGCTTTAACCTATTCAACTCTATGAAAACCAACATGTTGATAAAATATTTTTTTTCCTGTCAGACCTGCCTCGTACAACTACCTCAGTGAACATTAATGACCTTCTACCTGGGAGGAAGTACACTGTTAACGTCTATGAGGTTACAGACGCTGGAGAGGACAACCTCATTCTTACTACTTCTCAAACCACTGGTTAGTAGCCACACTTTTCTATTCCCATGATATTTTTTCACAAAAGGCACAAAAATGCAGCTGCTTAAATGAAATATTGCTTTGAGCCCGAGGCCTGCGAGCAGCCTAATAAAGACGTGCCAGGGACGACAAATCAAGTGATCCAGTGAAAAGAAGCTGTGGTTGTAATTTTCCTTCTCACACTTGCATCCAATTTGTTCCACAGCACCTGATGCTCCTACTGAGCATGAAGTGGAGGATGTCGGAGAAAGTTCCATTGTGATCAGCTGGGAAAAACCACTGGCTCCCATTACTGGTATGCTATGGCAAAAACGTCAGTCACAGCCAAAACCTAATCACCATTCTGTCGCTAGTTAAAACCCCTGCCGTCTCTTCCACTGTGCAGGCTATCGTGTCGTCTACACGCCATCGGTAGAAGGCGAAAGCACGGAGCTGACTCTCCCCGACACGGCAACATCTGTCACTCTGAGTGACCTCCGACCTGGGAAGTTGTACAACATCAGTATCTACGCTGTGGAGGATAGCCTGGAGAGTGAGCCTATCTTTGTGCAGGTCAACACCGCCGGAGATCCGCTGCCAGGTAAAAGACTGAGATGTGTGTTAGCATAGTTGGCATAGATTTTATTTTTAATCTCTGCCACCAGCTCAGACCTTTGCCTGTGTGCTACAGCCTCTAGAGAACCATTGTATACCTCCAAAGGTTTTATGGGCTAAAGCAACTGTCTTGGTCTAATATTGCTTTAAAAGGTGACCTCCAAGAGACTAAAATGTATCTCTTGGGAGAAAATGGCTGATGGTATCTGGAGGGGTTTGGGTGTTTTCAAACATGTAGAGATTAATAGCAAACGAAAATTCTTTCCCTGATTTCTATTATCTCCAGGAGCTGGTGTGCAGTGACCAGAATTTGACCCTTAAATATCATCATTTGATCCTGTGTCCCCCCTCCACTCTGTTGTATATTCATATGAATTTTGCTTATTAGCCATAAGTGCATAAGTGCACCCTCCAGAATCAAGCTGCAAGCCGTCCTGTGGCCTAGTCAGTGATTTATGTCGAGGTGTCCAACTCTCAATAGTAGAAGTGACGATTTTTCCAATGGAAAGTGAAGTCATTGAGTTCACAGCTGTTGCGCTCTTATTCTGCTCCACTGGAGTTATGTAAAACTTCTCAGTCTGCCAGGTCGAACATGCTGTTGGGCCAGTCGAGCAGATGCTGGAAGTGTGTGCGTGTGCATGTGTGTGTGCTTGTTTGTACAGTCTGTGTGACCTAGTTGAGAGTGTGTGCTGCCATCTTTGGACAGACAAGTGAAGCCCTCTCTTCGGTGGCAGATGTACACTGTACACTCCACACCCCACATTACAAATGTGCTGCACATGATAAGTGGTCTGAGCTGCACACACCGCTGCCCACCGCATACAGCACCGTATGATATGTTATCATATAATCATTCAAATACACACTTACACGTGGCATAAAATTCCTGCACAGCCCAGACAGCTCTATTTACTCTCTTTTCTTTCTTTTCTTTTCATTTCTTTTTTCTCTCCATCTTATTGTCTCATCTCTTGCTTTTATAAGCCAAATTGGTCTTTTTTTGTCCTCTGTCCAGCTTTACTTTACTGCTGTTAACTAGTTGAAGATGTCTGTGTGTGTGTTCTGCCATCCTGTCCAAAATATGGTGCAGCTTAATGGTTTGGCACTTTTCAGAAATTCTGTCAACGTGGTTCCGCTCTTGCTGTAATTATGTATGTATAAACTAGTGTGTATTTTGATGATCTGCAACATAAAAGCAAATGGTGTCTGTTTTATATTCAAGTTTTTATACATTACCTTGTTTAGTAGATTATATTTAAAATTGTGTCCCAATGAGTTTTCCATTTTATTGTCTGTTTTTAAGCTAGTAAGAGGCATCAAGACTCAGCAGTTTATCCTTACAACATCCAGACAACATGCTCTTACCTAAGCTTACATATATTCTGACAAGTTATGGGTCCTTCCCTGACAAATGACAAGTTTCACATTCACCAGCTTTATTTCTACCAGCTGCATAAGAGTTATTCCAGTTATCCAACGAGAGACCAGCTGTCATCCACAGCTGGAATTTAGCCTCATTCAGCACTGATGTAAATCTCCTCAGATGCATGTTCCCTTGAGCTAAGAAAGAAAGAGACAGGGAAAGACCTTAATGCACATGCATTATGGGTACCTGTACGCAATGCATGAGGAACTTTCTGTGGAATGAATGGGATGCCATGTGAGGACATGTCCGTTGTTTAATCCATGAATTCTTGTGGTGCTGCTAAAGCAAAGTGTGGTTTTGCCCCACAAAAAACAGCGTCGGACTCCCAAGAATAATGAACTTTCTTGCTAAGTTGTTATTTTTTCCGTCCACAGATGAAGTGGCTTCTCCTACAGACCTGCAGTTCTTCGAGGTGTCAGATAAAAAAATCGTTCTGACCTGGTCCGGCCCCGCTGGCGACGTCTCAGGTTACCGGGTCACCGTCGTCCCCGTTGACGAGTCTGGTTCTCCGCAGAGGGAGATGACTCTGCCTGTCAGCCAGAACTCCTACATTGAAGTGTCACACCTCCAGCCTGGAACACTGTACCGCTTCAACGTCTACACCATTCACAATGGAGAAGAAAGTATACCGCTTATTGGGGAGCAGACTACAAGTGAGTATGACGGATGTCCTCAGGCCTGCAGGGAAATGCCTTCTCACACAAAAATCAGTTTATTACAAGTTTCATTCCAAAGTGAAATTAGTTGAAACAAGCAGCTGTGTGGAAACAAACTAAAGGTTTAGGATGTGCTTATTAAATACATGTGATTTTTACAAAATGAGCTAAAACTATGGCCTTCAAAAAAATTACTTTTTAAAATCAAACTGTTCATGTCTAACGGTGTTTATTGACGTCTCTCTTTTTAGAACCCGATGCTCCCACAGATATCCATTTCGCCAACGTGACTGAGGACAGTGCTGTGATGTTGTGGTATGCCCCTCGTGCCAAAGTCACCGGCTACCGGCTCTTCCTCACAGTTGAGGGCTCGAACCCCAAGCAGCTGCGCCTGCCTGCCCGCCTTTCTCAGTACACCCTCCTCAACCTGAAGCCTAATACAGAGTACTCCGCTACGCTACACGCGGAGCAAGACAATACGCTGAGTGAAGGAGAGACCGCTGTATTTACCACAAGTGAGTGATACACACATTTTGCTTATGTGTTTTATTTTGGTCTGTGGGACAAGAGCAACAAAATCACCTGTTTGGATCAGGTGATAGTGTCATGATTGGGTATGAAAGGGGCATCTTCAAAAGGCTCACCCGGTCACAAGCGAGGATGGCGAGAGGTTCACCACTTTGTGAACACATGATTGTAGAGAGGATGTTACCATATGGACTCGGGAACAGATGCAGATGATTGTGTTCTGTTTTTATTTAAATTTTACACGGCATCCCAACATTTTTGGAATCAGTTTCAAACGCAATCATCTGAATAAACACACACTCATATGTACAGCAAATGTGCACTCTGGAGGATGCTTATATCTTCTTGCATGCCTTGACACTGATCAGAAACACACTTTCTTTCTGTGTGTTTGTAGACCCGCCAATGGGCAACGCTCCTCATTTCAGCACTGACGTGACTGACACCTCCATTGTGATCTCCTGGACTCCAGTTCCCCGCGTTGGATACAAGGTACACTCACTGCAGATAGATAACACAAAGTGTTTTTTATATCTAATAATGAGAAATGTGTGTTTTGCTGTGGAGGGCACATTCCAGCTATCCCTGGTTTAGTGTAGGCCCCATTGGAGTTGGCTAACACAGGAACCACAGACCTCAGGGTTAAATCTGATTGGTCAGAATACTTCACACCAGACATGAGAATGTTCTACTGGCTTCCATGTTCTTGGGAAAACATCGAACTCTGACCTTTACCTCCTGTACCCCCGGTCGACGTCTCCATCTCTGTGCTGCCTCTCTGACTCTCTGTGCATTTATCTTTCAGTTGACAGTACGTCCCAGTCAGGGCGGCGAAGCCCCCAGAGATGTGACCTCTGACTCTGGAAGTATTTACATTTCTGGCCTGACTCCAGGAGTTGAGTACACCTACAGCGTCCAGCCCGTCATAAACGGCCATGAGCAGGGAACCCCGATCACACGCCGTGTTGTCACACGTAAGAATGAACCAATAGATATTCACTCTGTCACCTTTGTCTTCCGCCAATGTCTGTGTCTTTCCTCCTCACCTGACTCCTCTTTTTCTTCTTCATCTCCAGCTCTCTCACCTCCCACTGATCTCAGCCTGGAGTCTAACCCGGGCACAGGAGAGCTCACTGTCCAATGGAATGGGGCCAGTACACCAGGTACACACACACCTGCATACTGCATGAAAACCAAACTGAACATATTACAAGTAATCAATTTAACCTCCTACTGCAATATTATGTGTCTCTTATCTGTCCTTTGATAAAATTAGTTGGTGACTTTGCATCTTTCTGTTCATTAATTTATCCATCCGTCCATCATGAGCTACACTCTTTTAAAAAATTTCTTATCTGATTCTTGCTGTGGCATTTCATTGAAATACCATACTGTCATTCACTTCAGACATCTTCCTCTCCTTTCCTCACCTCTCTTCCTCCAAGACATCACAGGTTACAGAGTGACATGCACTCCCACCAATGGGCAGCAAGGAAACAGTGTGGAGGAGTTTGTGGAGGCAGGGCAGAACTCCTGCACCCTGGAGAACCTCAGTCCGGGAGTGGAGTACAACGTCAGTGTTGTTACTGTTAAGGATGACATGGAGAGCACTCCTGTATCAACTACCGTCACACCAGGTGAGTGAGAGGTAGACTCATAATCGTGGTGTTTTCATGGGTTTTTGAGAATGTATGGATGTTCAACATGAGAAAGTCAAATGAACCATCATTTCAGGGAGTGTGGCCTGATTTTCATGATCTTTGTTAAGGTAAACGGTAAGACTGCAGTCATTCACAGAAGCCCCTTTTTTAATTTAACACATTACGTTGAAAGTTGATATGCTAAAATAACACATTAGCTTTCAACAGTGAACAGATACTAGCACTGCACTGTTAGCATTGATGCTCTTACTGAACATCAGCAGCTGAGGGACTAAGCAAAACAGCACTAAGACTGTTTTGTAGCACTAATGCAGACTATGGCCTGTGTATATATTAAGAATTTTCAGTGGAGATGCTTCATTGAATAACAGTTGAAACCTCACTGGATGGTAATATATACCAGGAAAAGTAGCCTTGCATTAACCCTTCCATTGGTGTGATATGTTGAATATCTCACCCTATTGGAAGCAGACAGTTTACACTGCTCGCCTTGACCACTGCTCCTGTGTTTTTGTCTGTTGCTTTCCTCTTTCTGACCCTCGTGTCCAACCCCGTCCCTTTCCGTCTGCCTTTTCTTCTTGTTTGTTTGGTGTTTCTGTGGTGTTCTCTCTTTCTTTCCTCTCTCCACCTACGAAGATGTCCCCCGGCTGAAGGATCTCACCTTCAAAGACGTGAGCGACACCAGCATCAGCCTCCGCTGGTCGCCGCTCAACACCACGGCCATCACTGGTTACAGGATCACGGTGGTGGCAGCCGGAGAGAGCGTACCCATCTTTGAAGACCTGGTGCTGCCGACAACAGGCCAATATACCGTCTACGGGCTGGAGCCTGGCATCGACTATGACATTAGTGTGATCACTGTGACGGAGAATGGCGAGAGCGAGCCCACCACATTCACTCAGCAGACCTGTAAGATCATGTTTCCACCAAACTGAAAAGATTTCCTAATATAATTAAAAGCACATACATTTTCTTATTGGAGGAGCCATTCACTTATAAACAAGAATACCAACTATCCTTTAGGTAGGTAGATGATTTGGCTGCAAGGGAGCACCAAATCACATTGTGTGCACTAAGTTGTATAAGGTAATAAGGTTCTTATTAACCCTAAGTTATGGCTCTTCAAAGCAAACGTTTTAAGTTGCTGATGTAATTGCACTGCATGCAGTGTTGTCAGTTTAATAATCCTTTGTGTGCGTGTGTGTGTGTGTGTGTGTGGACCATCTGGTTTCACTTGAGGGGTTTCAGCATACTGAGGCTCATTTTGCCCCCCAATGCAAACACCACTTGTTCTCTCACTTTTAAGATGTCATAAAACTTCAGACACAAATTTAGACTGACACACACATAAAACGCAGTCCTCCCTTTAAAGATGATAGAGTATGTTTCTCTTTTAGTCATTTCATTATTTTCTTGTTTCTTCTCTTTCTTTTCAGAAAGAATTATTACAATTCTCTCAGCATCTCTTTACTTGAGCAATAACAAATCTTATAAATCTTCCATGACCTTCAGAGTACAATCTGAACCAAGCTGTTCTCCCTCTCTCTTAGCTGTCCCAGCCCCCACTGATCTGGGCTTCAGCCAGGTTGGGCCAGACACAATGGAAGTCACCTGGGTGTCTCCCCGTGTCCCCAACACTGCTGGCATCTCCAACTTCCTCGTCAGGTACAAACAAACACATTAAATGTCCTTAAAGCTCTGTATTGTTTATTTCTGATTCCCTGATTTTAATACATGTCTCCTTATTATTCAGGTATCATCCCATTGATGATGAAGATGACATTACAGAAACTAGTGCAACACCCGGGAGTAACAATGTGGTGCTTAGGAGTAAGTTACAGCAAAACAAAGAACACACAACACACACAAACGACTACGTTTGTATTTATGTCTTTGTCGCTGTCCACAGACTTGCTGCCTAACACGGAGTATCTGGTGAGCGTGGTGTGTGTTTATGAGCAGAGGGAGAGCTCGCCCCTTGTCGGCACCCAGAAAACAGGTGAGTCTTACCCTATGTGATTAAATAACAGGAGTCCAGAAGTGGGACAAATTAGGGAAAATGAGCTTCTTTTTCAAGATGATGGAAATGTCAGTATTCAGGCGACCTGGACCTTCATGCTGCCTTTTCTTTTCTCCCAACCTTCTTCAGCTCTGGACTCACCAGTTGGCCTGCGTTTCTCTGAGATCTTCACCAACTCCTTTACCATCCACTGGCTCCCACCCCAGAGCAAAATCACCGGCTACCGCATCCGTTACCAGATGGCGAGCGGCGGCAGGGCCAAGGACGAGAGGCTGCCCCCCTCCAGGAACCACTTCACCCTGACAGGACTCACTGCTGACACGGAGTACTTGGTCAACATCTACGCAGTTAGCCGGACGCTAGAGAGCCTGCCGCTCAGCGGCAAACAGAAGACAAGTACGAAATCCTGATTTAATACTCGATATCCTCCAGTTACTCACCGTATTATCATGTTGTTTATTTATTTGTCTCTGGTGTTTCACTCTCTCCCCAGTCTCTGATGCTCCCACAGACCTGGAAGTGCTAGATTCCACCCCCACCAGCATCACGGTCCGCTGGGACGCCCCACCTGTCACTGTGCGCTACTACAGGATCACTCATGGAGAGACAGGTGAGCGAGAAATAATGACTTTTTTTTTCTAGTTCATCCAGTTGCCATTTATTCTGTACATTTTGTATTTGGAAATTGCTCCTCTCTAACATTTCTCACATGTTTTATCCAGGAGGTCACAGTAACCCGAAGGAGTTCACGGTGCCTGGCTCTCAGTCCACTGCCACAATCAACAATCTGAAGCCTGGTACTGACTACATCATCACTGTTTATGCCGTCACTGGTAGAGGAGACAGCCCCGCATCCAGCACGCCAATCTATGTCACCCACAAGACAGGTACACACACACACACACACACACAAACACAAATACACATACGATCCAAACACTGTTTCCACTCACAGCTTTTCTTCTCTCCGTCTTTCCATCCTCCTCTCTTAGGCGTCGACTCTCCATCCGAAATGGAGGTGATGGACGTGAAGGACAACAGTGTCACAGTGAGGTGGAGCCCTGCTCAGGGCCCAATCAAGGGATACAGGGTGACCGGGGTCCCCAAAAATGGACAGGGGCCGTCTTTCACTGAGGTGGTGGCTCCAGGTATGTTGTTTGACCAAACATACTGCTGTGTCAGTGTTTTAAAGCTTGATTAGCTCTAAATTTTTAGTCTTTTCTCTTTTCCAGACCAGACAGAGATTACCTTCTCAGGACTGATGCCCACAGCAGAGTACGTTTTGAGTGTGTACGCTCTTGGACAAGATGGAGAGAGCTCTCCACTGGTGGTGAATGCCTTAACAAGTAAGGATTTACAGTTTTTAGAGAAGTATTTGTGAGATATTGTTTACCAGACTTCCACAATTTGAAAAACTTCTCCAAACCCATTACCTTGCCAACCTTCTCTCCACTCACCTTTTAGATGTCGACCACCCCAAGGACCTGACCTTCTCTGACATCGATTCCACCTCGCTGCGAATCACCTGGGACAGTCCTGAGGGAATTGTTACATCTTACCGGGTCTTGTACTCAAGTTCAGAGGAGGGTGAGAGAGAGCTGCGCCCAGCTCCCCGAGGAGATGCCGAGTCCACTGTTATTTATGGTCTGCAACCCGGCACTGAATACACTGTGAAGGTCATCGCTTTGCACGACGGCACAGCCAGCACACCGCTGGTGGGGACACAAGCTACAGGTACGGAAGGGAATGTTATATTTTTTAAAGATAAAGTTCAGAAACCAAACAGAAGATTCATTTGAGGTTTTCTGTACTTGACAGTGTCCCTCTTCTTATGTTCTTTCTCCCTCCAGCCATCTCACCTCCCACCAACCTCCAGTTCTCCCAGGTTGGCCCGACCTCTTTCACCATGCACTGGGCCGTGCCGGGTCAGGAAAACCGACTGAATGGCCTAACGGGCCTCACGGGCTACCGCGTGGTGGTGAACCCAAAGAACAAGAGCGGTCCTACCAAGGAGATCAACTTGGCCCCAGACACCACACAGGCACACATCTCTGGGCTCATGGTCAGTGTGGGTCATATCGTAACACATACCTGTGGAAACACACGCACAGATAGTTATGATTTTAGTTGCAGCCATAGTACTCAGTCTTGGGATGACGTGCAGTACAGTGAGAGACTGAGGTCTTTTTTTTGCTCTTTTCTCCATCTCCCTTAGGTTGCAACTATCTATGAAGTCCATGTTTACGCCTTGAAAAACTCCCTGACCAGCAGGCCGGTCCAAGGAGAGGTCACCACTCAGGAGAGTGAGTCTCTCATGAATCTTGAAATTCTGGCAAATAATGCATTGTTTTGATGCATGAAAACTGAGAGATGGAACACTTTAAGCAGTCATAACGTGACAGATAGTTCTTGTGTTCCCGTGCACTAAAAAATATAAACTCTCTACTTACTTCATCTCTCTGTCCTCATCTACCTTAAGACATCAGCCCACCTCGTCGTGTACGGATCTCTGACGTTAACGACTCCTCCATCACTCTGACCTGGCGCTCCAAGACAGAGACCATCTCTGGCTTCCTGATTGAGGCCACACCTACCTCCGCCCCTACAAACTACATACCCATTCAGAAGAACATCGGCCCTGACTTGCGTTCATACACTGTTACAGGTACACAGATATGAGAATGTACAAGCATTTAAATACACAAAGATGTAGCATAAACCTAAATAATGTATGATTAAATGTAATATAATTCAGTCATGATGTCAAATTCTTAATATCACTGCACACAGGCATGCACAGTCTCTCCTAACCTGTTACTGCATCTTATCTTCAGGTCTGGAGCCAGGCACCACTTACAAGATCAACATCTATACGCTGAAAGGGAATGGACGCAGCGCCCCTCTCACACTCACTGCCACCACAGGTAACCATTAATCTGTCCTACACTGTCAGTGCATTATTTTGGGTGTGACAGTTTACATATTTGCAATGCTGGCAAGAAATGTATATAAATGTGTATATGTATTACAATATTATGTGTACTTACTTGCTTGCCCGTCTCTTCCAGCCAAACCGTTGGTCATCCCACCCACAAATATCCGCTTCACCTCCCTGAACCCTAACAGCATCTCCTTCACCTGGGAGCCATCCCGCAGTCCAGGGGTTACTGGGTATTACGTCACCTATGAGGAGGCCGGGAGTTTGCCTCGAGAACTTCTCCCGAGACCCCATGCAGGCCAGAGCTACGCCATTATCAGTGGTGAGCATGGAGCATGAGCCTTAGTCTACACAGATGAATGGAACATATTGTACATGCAAATCACTGATGGTGAATGATAAATTTTCAAGCCTTTTTTGTGTATTTTTGTTTTGCCATAGGTCTGAAACCAGGAACAGAGTATGTCATTAAGATTGTGGCCCTGCAGAATGCTTTGAGAAGCACACCTCTAGTGGGCAAAGCCAGAACACGTAAGTACACCCATCGTCTGCCCTCCAGCATGAATGGCCCACTAAAAACCTTTAGATCTTTCACTTTGACTCTTCATTCATTAAAGCAAAGATTTGTGACAGTGTCAAATGGCAGTTTCTATTCTGCATTCTTCTGTCCTTTTGTAGAAATAGGATGAAGATGGAAACTGTATCCCAGTCATCCTTTGAGCTTAAATTGTGATATTCTGGGGGTGTTTCATACTACTGGTGCGGTTGAATAATAAAACTAGTTGCTATTAAGTTTCCCCACAAAAATGTTGATAAAACCATAAAGTGCAACATTATAGGCTGTTTTTATTGCACCCACTTTCAGGCATTGTGCCAAGAATTGTACTAATTAGATGAAGTTGTCTACAGGAGAGAACTTTTTTATTGTGAAAGCTTAACATCTCTTACAGAAATATTTAGGTTTTTCCCTTAACTTGTTTTTAGCTACATCTAGGTTTAAGCCACAATGTCACAATTTAATTTTTGTAAAAGTATGGAATAATGAGCAGTGACTGCTGCACATTAACGTTTTCTATATGTTTGCGCTACACTCTGCTGCCCCCTGCTGGCTTTTACCTCTAGCTGCTGTTAAAGTAGAATTTCAACATGTAGCCTTTGTCATTTATTACCATTTATCTTCTTCCATACTAAACACTGATGCTAAGGTGTGGGAAAATCTACACATGTGGATTCTCAGGGAGAGGATCAGTACCCCAAAATGGGTAATTGGTTATTATTGGTTCACTGGTTTCCCTGCTGTTTAAAGAGCAAAGTGGAAACACAACCATCTTATGTTTTTATCTGCTACAAAAACAGCGAGTGGATCTGTGCATTTGCTTTGCTTGTTTCTAACAGCTAGCATACATATGTATCTTGTCCAATCAGAGCCAGTTACAGATCATCAACTATTGGTCCCCGAGCTGCCTCAGCTTCCTGTTCCTCACCGACCCACCACTGATATCCTGGATGTTCCAGAGTCCTTCAATGACAAGATGTAAGAGCCAACATAACCACACTGAAATTATTAATTAAGAACAAATTTTTTAAATCTGTGTTTCTCTTGTTCTTAATCCTTTCTCATTGCTCTCCCTTCCTGTGTCCAGTTTCAACTCCAACCACGTTCACTTGGCTGGTACCAGTGGCCAGAGCCGACCAGGCCAGCAGGGCCAGCACATCTACACAGAGTACCAGAACCTCGGCCCCAATAACGGATTCCATGGCCCATACGGTGGACCCAAAGAAGGCCAGAGACCGACTCTAAGAGAACCCCTGGTCTATATTCCCGTAGCAGGCCCTGATGGAAACAGAGTACCCTTGGTCAAGGTGCGTGAGACTATACATGATGTTTTTTATTTAGAAATATAGAATTTGAAGCTAAGCAGCAGGGTTGCTTCAAAATCAGCTGCCAATCCTTTGATACTGAATACAAAGGTGTATTTTTAACATGCAAGTTTTGACTGATTTTATGACCTGACACTGTCTCTATACTGTTTGATCCCGTAGGTGAGCGATGGTCCTCTGCCAGGTCTTGCTTTTGGTTTCCCTGACAATGAAACGGAGTTGCCCCAAGAAGCACAGACAATCACCACCATCTCCTGGCAACCCGTTCCTCAGACCTCAGAGTATGAGGTGTCTTGTAACCCCATTACACACCTGGAGGAAATGGGCTTCCAGGTAAACTCATACATAGCCACGCACAACCATATTCACAGCTGATGTTTGGGCAGCTTACTAACCTTCACTTCCTCTATATAGATGCGCCTTCCCGGCACCTCCAACAGCGCCACACTGATTGGATTGACATCCGGAGCTTCCTATAACGTCGTAGTAGAGGCCATGAGGGGCGGGGCTAAAGAGAAGGTTTTGGAAGAAGTTGTGACAGTTGGCAATGCAGGTACAGTAGTCCTCACTGATGAAGCATGCAGAGGGAATTAGCATATTGTGTATGTCAGTCATAACAAGTTAGGACAAGGTTAACCACATCAGCTGCCTCTGTTCTAAACCTGTTGTTTCTCCTCCATCCACTAGTTCCAGGTGACATCCCCATCACCGCCAACCGGGACGTGTGCTACGACACGTTCACACAAACCTACCATGAGGTGGGCTCAGAGTGGGAGCGCATGTCTGAGACGGGCTTCAAGCTGTGGTGCCGCTGCCTGGGGCTGGGCAGTGGCCATTTTAGGTGTGATTCATCCAGTGAGTGGCTTAATAACCCCATCCCAGCATGCTTTGCCAACACACCATGGAATTAGAAAATCAAATAATTCTATGTGATTTACTCAAGAGGAATTTATAAGATGAAATCAGAAAATGACTACATCATAAGCAAAACTGTACATTAGTAAATACATTATACATCATACACAATATAAATTCCTGTGCTACAGTTAAAGCCATAGAATTGTACAGTTTGTTCTATGTGCAGCAAAATGATGGCATGGGCAGCCTCTGCAACGACAGCTAGATCATTTACAGCATGATACTATATGAGTTCATCATCAAGATGATGATTTGTTTACTGAGTCTGTCTGTAGTCTGCCCATGCTGGTCTCTCTGCTCTGCCTCTGTGAACTGTGAATGCATCATAGTAAGAGGGCAAACAGGAGCTAAGCTAAGCTAAGCTAACTGTCCAGTCTCAGTGATTTGTATTGTCCATAAACAGCAGCTAACACGACGATACCAGAAACTGAGATCACCATCTGTTTGCCGTAGGATCCAAGTCATTTCACTGTCTCTGTGTTTATGTGTGTGTGTCCCCACTGTGTAATCTGAAGGATGCGATCACATGTTGTTTGAGGTACAAATGTATTTTGCGCAGTGAAGATGTAGGCGAGACTGTGAATTCTGCTTGTTTTACAGAGAATGTGCATTTAAAATCAGGATCTGTGAATGCTGTGAATCTTTCTCTGCAGTGTGAAGAGGAAAAGTCTGAATTTTTGAATTTTTGTTAGGCTGCTCTCTGCATTAACTGATGATCGTCTCTCATATATCCACTTCACTCTCCCTCCTCCGTACTCTCATTCTGTTCTTTGCTCTCCTCGTCTTCGCCATTTTCGATCCTCTCATGCATCACTCCTCTCCCTTGCTCCTCGCTCCCTTTATCCTGTCTTTCTCTCTCCCTCTCCTCTACTTCTCCTCGCTCCTTCAGAGTGGTGTCATGACAACGGCAATAACTACCGCATCGGCGAGAAATGGGACCGCCATGCTGAGAACGGCCACATGATGAGCTGCACATGCCTCGGCAACGGCAAGGGGGAATTTAAATGTGAACCCCGTAAGTATAGACTGACACACACACACACACACACACAAAGACCTATACACATTTAGACATGCGTATAGGTCTTGTGTCATGATACAGCAGGATCGTGTTAAGTTTTGTATGTCATGCCTCATAAAATAAATTGAAATTGTGTCAAATATTTCAATTTAGTCGTTTTGTCACTTGATATTCAATCTTTAACTCTTACCGTCCAGATGAATCGACATGTTACGATGATGGAAAAATGTACCAGGTGGGAAATCAGTGGCAGAAGGAATACCTGGGCGCCATCTGTACCTGTACCTGCCATGGAGGACAGCAGGTGTGTGACACTGCGTGTGTGTGCGCATACAAACCTGTGCCCTGCTGCTTTGTGGACAATATGGATATGGAGTCCTTGTGATCACTCTGTGTTTGCGTGTGCATTAAACTCTCCCTCTCACACTTTAGGGCTGGCGTTGTGAGAACTGCAGAAGGCCGGGAGGAGCGACTGATGTGGACGCCGACCTCCTTCAGCCTGTTCATTCAGATGCCTTCGACCGCTACAGAGAAAATGCTCTACGCAAACTGGTGAGTGTCGCGCTCCAAATTTATGATCTAAAATAAGTCAATAATAAGTTAATATTAGTCACAGATGTCAACATACTGTATGCATACTCAGAAAACTTTAGTTGCTTTTTGTTTTCACTCATTTCCACTTTCCACAAAAAATGTTCTTCCTGTGAAATCCAGCATCTACTCACCCAATATGAAATTATTAAGTATTGAATTCAGCATATTTTTCGTGATCTGTATTTTGTCATTGTTTTAAAAGATGCTGCTTTAAATCTAATCAAAGCTAATGAAATCCTCTCCTCTCGCCCTCCCCGTCTCTGCTGTCCAGAACATCCAATGTCCGATTGAATGTTTGAGGCCGGAGCTGCTTGCAGACGCGATCAGTCCCTCGGAGTAGAGCAGAGGGGAGTTTGAGTCAAGGAGGATGATGAAGTGAGACCGCTTACAGCGTTGCTACCACTTCAAGAAGGAAACCTCCCCCTGCTTTCCTTAAAAGAATCCATTTCCATGAGATCTGTGCCTTAAAGGTTTCCCCCTCACCAAATTTAAGTGCCTTAACAAGACTTTTCTCTACGCCATCCCCCATGCCTTTTCAAAGATCTGTCCAACTTTTCACGTTGGTTGTTATCCTTTCTTCTTCAGTAGAAACAAGGATTTCACCTTCCAACAAACTGTTGACATCAACCTGTCAGAGCACAAATCCTGCTGCTTTATCACCTCAAACCTGCCGACCCCAAACATACTGCTGACACACACACACACACACACACACCAGATGCAGTATGGTTGTATATTTTTACTTTTGCATTAGGACTTTATTTTATTTTTATTAAAACATTCCGTCTTCCTTTGTCCAAGACAAAAAACATGCCACTTCAAATGTGTCTGATTTTATACCCTGATAATAACTGTAGTCGTGTTTGTTGCATTTCCCATGATTTTGAGTCTCACTGTGACTAATATATTTAGAAATCGTTTAGTTAATTATAGAATTCATTTTCTGGGTCCATAGACATTTCCATACAAGGAGAGTGTGAGTTGATTGCAGAGGAATTCCATAGCCATGCAGTATTTCCATTTTTGCCTGAGACCTGGACAGACATGACAGTCAGATTTAAATAAAATAAATAGGACAGTTTTTAGGATCTTAAATCCACATTGTTTGTAATGAAGGACTACAATTGTAAGTGTCCTGTCTGTCTCTCTGTGATCAGTGTCCCTGTATTTTGAAGACCAAAGCAATGGGTCACTAAGATTTCTCTTAACCAAACTTTCCTTAAAAAGATAAGCACTGTTACTTTTGGGTTGGGATTAAAAAATGTTGCCTTGCCTTGCCTTGTTGCCTTGCTTATTACAGTATAGGCTCTTGAAGTCAGCATGTAGTTCTGTGACGTGTAATGTGGGTGAACCTAAAAAAATCTATAAAGCAAAAGCTGACTGACCAAAAGTTAAACTGTTAAAATTCACCATTGATTCAGAGTGAAATACTTGTTAATTACACAAATGTTTGTATTTTTTTTTTTATTTTATTCATTTCTTTTATTTATCCCTTTTTATTCAGGCATTTTGTTCAATGCTTTTTTGGGGTGTACACTTTATTTTTGATTAACTTGTTTTTATATTGTTGGTGCCAAAATCTGAACTACTGTGGACTGAGTCTTTTTAATAAACTGAAAAAAAAATCCCAAGACAATTGTTGGAGTTTTTGTTGGATATTAACATATAACCAGACATAGGTCTCCTTGAGATACGATAAATGAAGGATTTCAAACAGTTCGAGTCCATAAGTACGTGATACTGTATGTGGAAAGTCTGTGCTTTTATTCTGAAACGCAAAGCGAAACTCTACCGGAAGTCGTTCTTGTCGGGAATCTTTTAAGAAAAAACGGAAGAAGACTTTGTTTATCCAATCAGAGCGAATAGAGGTTCTCACGACAAAACCCAAGAACGTTCGGGGTCAGCCAGTGAGCGTGTTAATAGGTTCGGTATGATTGGATAATTTCGTTGCCATCCTAAAAAAAAAAAAAAAAAAAAAAATCACGGAACGCATTGTGGCCTACCATTGGTTCTTCTGGAAACATTTCCGGTTAAGGCGTAAATAATTCACAATAAAATTACGTATTTGTTCTTGTTAGTCTCACTGATCTTTCCGAGCTGTTGTAAAATTTCCTATTTGGATCAATAGCGTTTAATATTATTTTATACATAGTATGTGTCATTTGCTTCATCTACAGAGGACATTATTTTACATATTGTCCAGTTAAAAAGCTTGTTAACGGACTTAGGTAGACTTGCTATTTATCTGAATTCGCACAAATAAAATAATCCCTGTAGCTTTTATGGAAATTAGAAACACTACAGGCTTAACAATTTAGCTGACCTGCCAAAACATACAGCGCGTCGTAACACTCGAAATCAGAGTATCGATGATGCTTTTATTCCGAAGAAACCCATGCGGAAGTGTTGTTTCTGTTGCCGCCGACGCCGAGGACCGGAGAGTAGGACACAACTTCGAAGGCGACACCTGAAAAAACCTTCTGAACGCGAAAAGATGGAAAACGATTCAATCGACACGTTAATCCTGAAGCTCCACGATGTGAACGCGGTGAAGTTCGGAGAGTACAAGCTGAAGAGCGGCATGCTGACCCCCATTTACATCGACCTGAGGGTTCTCGTGTCCTACCCAGCGCTCATGAACCAGGTAACGTGAAAGCACGTGCTGCACAGCGCGAGCAGCGAACAACACGCTTCTACGTCCCGCACCTACGTTAATTCAACACATGTGGCTGTATACACGCGAAAATGTCAGTTTTCACGCGCTGTGTGTGATGCCACGTTGGAGCACGTGGGTTTTCTGAGAGTTCATTTCCAGTGAACCTCGACTCCTTCATGAGTTTAGTTCAAAAACAGCTTCAACAAGATCTAACTGCGTACATATTTAGGCTGCTCCGTTTGCTGTAAGTGTATCAGAAACACACATAAATATAAAGCAGTCTAACATTTACTGACACCTCATATAGTGTCAACATGATCATCTTTACTGCATTAATGCTGCTCATGCTCACAGCTCTTGCATGTTTAGTTTGCCATCATGGATAACCTAAAAATACGTAGACGTATCAGCAGAATGGATTCCAACTTCTCATTAACGACCATTTTATAGCATTTTAACATTATTGGGGAGACTAAGAAGTAAATGCCTTGTTTTATCACCTGTTCTGCCACATTAAAGTCCTCACCCATTTCTTGTTTTGCATGCAGGTGTCAAGTCTGATCTACCAGCGAGTGTTAGAAGAGGGGCTGCAGTTCGACTCGGTGTGCGGGGTCCCGTACACAGCCCTGCCTTTGGCCACGATCATCTGCTCCAGACATGAACTGCCCATGCTCATCAGGCGAAAGGAGGCCAAGGACTATGGTGGGTGGCTGGAGGGGGTTAGCCCTAACCCTAACCCTATATATCAAGCATTGACCTTGTGTTTGGTAGGAAACCACAGGAGTGTGATTAGGATGGAAGCATTTGCCATGAATCAGAACCTCAGTTAATTAAAATCTAAACAGAGTGTGTTCTTCAAATATGACAAAACATTCATTATGATGTTCCCTCATTGTGACGCCTTGATGCCACATGGAGCTGCAGCTCTGTGGGTTATGGTCTGGCCACACGTCCCTCGCTGGTGTTGTCACAGGTCTTTCCTCTCAGCCGTCAGAGGCAAACTCTTCTCCCTCGTAATGAACAAGGGCCAACATGATCACAAGTTAACGCTGTAGGCTGCTGCACTGCAACAGTGGACATTGACCTGATGCAAAGCTGTTTGTCACCCACAGACATTCATCTGGCCCTATAAAGCTGACAAGACAATCCTCTTGAAAGGGGTCTTCTTCACTCCCCCCTTTGACAGTCTGGCCATGTGATTGAAGCATACTGTGTCAGAAACCTTTGCTCCTCTGGACGGTGGCTCACAGAGGCCTTGAATCAGGCAGTTTGAGTAGAATAGGGACTGATAAGGCTCCTTGTGTAACCCTGCTAGGAACCAAGCGTCTGGTGGAGGGCTCGTTCCGTGAGGGCGACACATGTCTGATCATCGAGGACACGGTGACCAGCGGCAGCAGCATCCTGGAGACTGCTGAAGTGCTCTACAAAGGGGGGCTGAAGGTGCGGTACGAGGGAAGATTTTTGTTTGAATGATCACCGTAAAGGTTGACCAACAAGCGCTGTAGTTCCTTTCAGAACCACAGTTATCTTGTATTGAAATCTTTATTTGCTCAAGGTGACGGACGCCATAGTACTGATGGACAGGGAGCAAGGCGGCGTGGAGATGTTGGCCTCTCAGGGAATCAAACTGCATCCCATCATCTCCATGTTCAAGCTGCTCAACGTGCTGCTGGCGGCCAAACGCATCGACGCCCAGACCGCCCAGAGTGTCCGAAAGTTCATCCTGGACAACAACACTTTCAGGTACAAGGCGACACATAAAGTTACAACGTTAGCGTGTGTTTTGATGCGTACGCCACGTGTAACATTCGCCACTTTTAGCCCCAAGGAGGAGAACGGCAATGGTGTTCCTGCCACCAAGAAGCCGTGTGTGCAGCCGGACCTGGAGCTGAGCTACGCAGACAGAGCCAAACTACCAAGTAAGTCTCACCACTGGTGCAGCATGTCAATGTAATTGGTAATATTTTTTTTTTTGGGCTCCAGCTAACTGTGAGGGAATTTTCTATCACAGGCCTTCTGTACAGTTAGGCGCCCAAAGGTCTCAAGGTTGGACAACACGGAGGCCTCAGATGGAGACACATTAACATAATATTTGGAGGCCATTTGAGCAGACAGCAGATAGGAATTCTAGGTCTTATAGATAAACTGTACAGACTGATACCGGACCAATTCAAGGAGGAATGCTCGAGGTCACCTTTTAAAGGAATTAGGTTAAAAGTGTCCTCAGTTAGAGCTATTGTTTTGTTTTGGCTATCCAATAGAGTACCAGAAATGTAGAAGGTAGGTATAGAATATCCATAATAGGGGATAGTTCAAGGAGTAGAAAGGAAAACATGTGACATTGAGGGTATTAATACACCCCGTTAGAAGGGACATCTTCAGAATTTGGTGTGGCACCACCTTGGTTCACTTGGACATTGTGTTGCTCATCAACTTCTCCTTGATGCATCAAGCCTGCAATAAATACTTCTGCATAACACATCTGAAGTGAGCTCCTTCCTTCAGCTCACAAGAATTTCCACCACACTAACGATCATAAAATGTCCAAAAAGAGCCTTGATTTGATATCTTAAAGGGTTCATTGTCATTTTGTTAAGAGACGGTGTTTTTAAAGAGGATCGTTGCATGTCGAGGCTCTTCATCCAGTCTCCTCCTCCTCCTCTTGTCTGCAGACGTTCACCCTCTGGCGTCAAAGCTGCTAACGATCATGCAGGAGAAGCAGTCGAACCTCTGCCTGTCCGCCGACGTGACGAGCAGCGAGGAGCTTCTCCAGCTGGCGGACTCGCTGGGTCCGAGCGTCTGCTTGCTGAAGACCCACGTGGACATCCTAAAGGTCGGTGTCCGCCCGGTTCATGTTTGACAAGAAGAAAATTATCAGGACAGATGATCTGATGCTTTTCTGACGTCCGGAAAACAGGACTACACAGCGGCCTTCAGCGAGAAACTGCAGGCTTTGGCTGAGAAGCACAACTTCCTCATCTTTGAAGACCGCAAGTTTGCAGACATTGGGAACACGGTCAAGCATCAGTATGAAGGTGAGAAGATCTAAAAAACACCTGGCTTCAAACTGTTAACGTTGTAAGTGGCTGAACTGTGTGCTCGTGTGTCCCAGGCGGTTTGTACCAGATCTCGTCCTGGTCCCACATCGTGAACGCCCACGCGGTGCCGGGCCCTGGCGTAGTGAAGGGCCTGAGTGCTGTAGGAAGGCCTCTGGGTCGAGGCTGTCTGCTCATAGCGCAGATGAGCTCCCAGGGCTCGCTGGCTACCGGTGAATACACAAAGGCCGTGGTACGCACGTCTCTGCTTTCTCTAATTTTACTCAAACACGTCGTCCATCATTTAGGGTCACCCGCTCACAGTTCCTTACCTCCGTTTTCTGCCCGTACAGCTGCAGATGGCGGAGGAGCAGCCGGACTTCGTGATCGGGTTCATCTGCGGCTCCAAGATCAGCAAGAAGCCGGAGTTCATTCACATGACCCCCGGGGTGCAGATGCAGGCTGGAGGTAAATTAGCTTATTAGCTCAAGTTGCAAGTTTTAATTCATATGTAATTAAAAGCAAACTATGAAATCATGTGGTTAAAGAGGAAAATTCCCCCATATTAAACGCATGCATGCAGTACATACAAGCTTCGTTATGACTGTGATGTTCATGAGTGTTTGGAGTTTAATTTAGATGCGTTTTATGTCATAATGTACTAATATGTCTGGTAATTGATTTTTGATGCCTTAAATGTTGACAGAAAGGTGTCACTCTGCTCTGTCTTTTTGTGTTGTGACTCGTCTTCACCACATGGAGGAGATATAGTACAAGAAATCATTGCTCAGCCTGCCAGCAATAATCCACCTCCTGCTCCTCTACAACCTCCCCACCCATTTCTCCCCTCCCCCTCTGTGTCTCTCACAGGTGATGTGTTGGGCCAGCAGTACGCCACCCCAGAGGAAGTCCTCTACAACAAAGGCTCTGATGTCATCATCGTGGGTCGGGGTATCCTTGAGGCCCCTGATAGGCTGAAAGCTGCTGAGTCATACAGAAAGTCAGGCTGGGAGGCTTACACAAGGAGACTGGGCCAGAGCGGCCAATAGGAGCTCAGGAGCGGTGCTGCGTCAATATGCATTTTCAAAATCGAACAAGGAGCTCCGCAGATGAACTGAAACTCTTCTTTTTGACATTTTTGACGAACGCCAGTGTGCAAATAATCGTATACATAGAAGCATATGTAGACCTGCGTCCGCACACCACACTACCACATCAAGACGCACACCTGTTCCTACACTGGCGCACAGTTTATTAGCATTCGTACCGGCAGGTGTGGGGAATCGGACACTGCTGAACATATGTAAATGTGTTCTTTTGATTCTGTCCTATTAATAATCAGCTTTAAATGCGCTCTTCTGATTCCCTCCTTTTTAAATACGCTGCACGGCTTGACCTGAAGTCCGTCTGCTGAGGTACTTCGGGGCAGGTTTTCACACACTTGGAGGAAAAAGGTTTCAGTATTGTTCTTGAAGATGGAGTTCATTCCTCCAGTCCAGGTCAAAGCGTGCAGAGTTTGAATGAGTTGTTGATTTCCTGGATAACTAGATGTTTTTTGTAATGAGGTGGCTGCTAAACTGAGGATGTGTTTAAGGTGGAATATAAAGTCATTCCCTTAAGAGAGACTGCTGCTTCCACCCGAGGTGACACTATACCAGAACAAGACTGTAGAAATAAGAGAATGTGTGGCTAATACTTTTTAATTGTATAATATTTAGGTTGTAATTCAGGGCATTCACAGGTACACACATGCAGATCTTTTTCTCAAAGTAAAGAACGTCACGGGTCAGCTACAGAATGGAGGCTTCAGCCTTGCCTGATGGATTGCAGTGTCCTGAAGAGGATTTGATGAAATATCAACCCGCTTGATATTCATTTTTCAGCAGCTGCACTTGTTTGAGTATTAGTTTGGATGATCAGCACGATGAGGGAATGCCTGGTTCGCCGTCACAGCTGTCTTAAGTCCGATGTCTGCCGTCCATGTTGTTTCAAATAACACTGAGGTCACTTTTGTTCCACAGAAATGTGAATTCAGGTATAGAGTGACATCATCGGTGATCTCACTGAACCAGTCTACAGGTTGTTCTCCAGTCAGCTGTCTCCAGAAAGAGTTGATGAACGAGTTTAGTTAAGAGAGAGCGACCTTCAGTCCCGCCAGAGGTAGACAGTAGTTGAATGTTGTAAACAGTGTCCTGGCGCCTCGACAGTTGTGCTGTTACTACTTGATCTACATGCAGTGAAATGGCTTTGAGGTATTCTTGGGATTCTTCTTGATTTCATGGATGAATGTTGACATTTCTTCTCTTCCGGAGACCTTTTCTGGCTTTTCCCCTCCATTTTGTGACTAAAATAAGAAATGCAATGTCTTTATTTGTAAAGTGAGACTAAACACTTCAATAAATCTGACATCTTGATTTTTTTATTTTTATTTTTATGTCTCATATTTCTCCCTTACTGTACACTGGCAGCATATGTTGCTCTAAAACCTGTGTACATATTGTTCAGCATTAATGGAGCCTTCATAAATGAGCAGGTTAGCCATGTCATGTGCACCAACACCCCCCCCCCATACCACCACAGATGCTGGCTTTTGAACTGTGCTGATAACAAGCCAGATGGTCCCTGTCCTCCTCAGCTCAGAGGACACAGCGTCCATGATTTCCAAAACCAATTTCACTAGACCACAGGACAGCTTCCCACTTCGCCTCAGTCCATCTTAAATGAGGACCAGAGGAGGCGGCAGTGTTTCTGGATCTGGTTTATGTATGGTTTATGTTTCCTCTTGTTTCCTCTTTGCATGTCAGAGTTTCAGCTTCATTTGTGGCTGCAGAGATAAACTGTGTTTGCCACAGAGTGGTGAAGCCCTCCCCACCTTTACGTCTTGTTACTCACCTGTTGCCAGTTAACCTAATTAACTCTGAGATGTTCCACCAGCTGTTTTCATTTAGGATTTCACAACTTTTCCAGTCTCTTGCTGCCACTGTTCCGACTTTCTTTTCAATCGTGTTGCAGGCATCAAATTCTAAATGAGGATATCATCTTCAAAAAATTTCTCAGTTTCAGCATTTGATGTGTTGTCTTTGTGCTATTTTCAATTAAATATGGTGTTTCAGTGTTTTTGCAATTCATCACATTCTGTTTCTATGTATGTTTTACACAGTGTCCCAACTTTTTTGGAAAGGGGTTTTACAAACACTATAAAACTTGATGAAAAGAAATAACAAATGTGCACTTTAAATGCGTTTGCCAATAATGTGACTCTTTTCATGCTCTGTCACTTTTCAGTTATTCTCTTTTATAAATATCCCTGATCTTCTCTGTAATGTTCTTGTGAAAGTGAATTGGTCAAATTCAAAGCAGCAGGTTCAGAGATCTTGAATTTAAGTCATTAGTATGAGTCAAACTTGAATCCTACAATTCCCATAATGCAGCTCAATTGGATCTTTCATTTTACCTCTACTGCCAGTTAGACATCTTTAATTTTCCATGCCCCCAGTTTTTTTTAACAAAGTTTTTCTTCTGTTACTTACTGACTTACTTAACTTCAGTTAACCCTGATGATGTCACCAGGGTTATTTTCCAGACCTCGACTATAATGGTTTTATGTTCTAAATTGGATGAGTGTCCCTTTAATTCAAAGACGTGCAGTAAGTTTGCAGCTGAAGAGGTCCAACCCACACAGCAGTAACAATCACTGATTGGTCCATTGTCTTTCTCCATGTTGGATGGAACAACTTCTCTGTCAGTTGGTTCCTTTCATAAGCTTTCTAAAAATAGTTTCTATACTCTGGTTATTAACTCACACAAAATGGCCACATTTAGCAAAATGACATGCTTTCATAACCAAAAGTGTGAAGACACAGAGTCAAGCACTAATGCCAGTGGATCATCTCCAAGAACTGACACCTGAACGCCATTAATTCAAGTCTTCATCATCTGATTTCCTGTTTGGGGACGATATGTGTGCGTATAAATAGACTTAATCAGTATTTCCTCACATCTCAGGGTGGATTTTCCCTGTAGTGGCAGATGTAGTTTTTACCCCAAACGTTTTACCTTCAACAGTCCCGGGAGGATTCCACGGCGACCTTTTCCCGAAGTTGTTAAGCAAGGTGAGCCACCCAGCAGCAGATAGTCATTTGCAAGGCATATGATATGGAAATGATGCCCGAACAGGCGCTGAATGGGACAAATTGAGTCGGCAGGTAGCTACGTTACAATGCGCCTTTTTACAGATCAGCGCAGGCACAAAGGTCAGGTACGTTGCCTGGCACACAGGAGGAGGAGGGGGGGGGGGGGGGGCGCTTTGGATGGAGGGAAAGGGTTGGTAAGAATAATTCATTTCGTGTGTGTGTGTGTGTGTGTGTGTGTGCCCCCAACACGCGCGCGCGCCCCCTCCCCCTTTGTGTCAATATTTGGTCAGAGCAACGCACCGTGCGACAGGTGTGTGTGCGCGCCCTGAGGATCCTCTCTTCATCCACGAGGGGTGGAGAAAACCACAAGGGGTGGAGAGAGAGCGAGAGAGAGAGAGAGAGCGAGAAAGAGAGAGCATGTAGAGGTATAAAAGGTGTATACCTGTCACAAACGGCACACATTCGGTGCGCGTAAAAGGTGAGCCTGACCTGACCAAGTTTGCGCATTTTGACCTGTGTCACTTCACTTCTTCTAAAGGTAAGCTGCAGGGCTCTTCATTCATTTTCAGATTTCCCTCAGCCTGTCCTCACACAAAGCTGAACATGCGCGCGGTGTACTAACTTTTCCAAATCTCCCTCCAAAGGTCACCTGACAACAGAGAAGCCAGCTGTGACGCGCTCGCCACATCTCTCTCTCTCTCTAGATGATCGGCGCGCTGTGGTCGGTTCTTGTGACCTTTCCATGTCTGTATTTGCTTCACGTTGAGCCTCACGTACAATACCTGAAGATGAAGTTTTGTTCGTTCGGCTCGCGTTATGCAGGTACGGGTTGACAACTGGAAAAGGCACGAAGTTTGTTTTTTTGCGGGAGCATCCCTGTTGCATCACTGTTGTTAACACTGTCAAGCCTCACTTCAGACAAATGCTGGAGTGTTGATTTTGGTTGGGTTGTTTTAAAAGATTCTCCAGTGAGATTCAAGGGCACCAAAGGCCAGATATTGCCGCCAGATTGCAGCAAAGTGAGCCAAACTATTGTCATGAAAATCTTAAACAAAGACATTTGAAAGAAATACATCAGCCATGAAGTCAGGACCATTGCTCCACCTAAGACGACTTCTTAAGGACATAGTTTCAGTTACTGAAGCACCAGGTGTATAGAAGATGTAACTGAAAAGATGGCCTTATTTGCATACAGCTGCCAACAGGCTCTATAGAAAGCCATGTCAGCCTTGGACACTGGAGTCCCACTCATTTATCCAAAGCTGAACTGAAAAACAAAACCTCACAGAAAAGTAAGGTTTGACTCTTTTTAAAAAAAAAATCTTTGTTGAATACGTGGCTTTGCAGAGCAAAGAGCAGAGTCACAGCTGCTGAATTCAGTTGACCGAATCAGTGATTCTGGTTATCGAAGCAGGAAGTTCATAAAAGTTCCAGTTTAAACATGTAGTTTCCTGTTTTTACCGACAAGGTAAAAGCAAGACAATGAGTCCTACTCTCACATTAATCCATATGTTCATGTAAAACGTGCTCGCTTTTAGCAGACACACCTCTGTGCTCACCTCAGCTGTAACTGTAACCTGTAACTCACACTGGGAAAGTGTCCAAATGATTGTCGTCATCTGTTTATTCTCCCATCAGTGGCTGGACTCATCTTTATATGCCTGTTTGAATTACCCCTGGACGATATCATGTTGTATGCACTGAAAAGGTTGACATTTATAATGATAGGCATGATAATCTCCGTATCTCCCTTCGGTGCTTCTTTGCTAATCATTTTCCCGTTGGCACATTCATGATGATGGCGTGTATTTTCCACTGGGGGCCTATTCATTACTGTCCATCTCCTACGTCATGAGCTGAAGCTGCAGGCGAGCACAAGGGGGCAGAGAGATGGGCTTAATGGGAGGTTATGTTAATCATTAACTAAACATTATCTACACAGAGAGAGAGACACACACACACACACACACACCAGACATCTGATATGGGCCATCTGTCATTTGGATGCTATGCTGCAACATTCAGCCATCACACTTTTACCATTCATTATATGTATTGTTCCTTATATTTAAGAGCGTATCTGCCTTTCAGTGCTGTATTGTGTAACTTAAATGTACACTGCTGTGTTTTATTTCTCCAGCTCTCTGATGAAGAGGCAAAGTGACACAATAAACTGATGAAGCCAGTGCTGCAACTGTGCTATTCTGCTTCAGTAAGGAGCAAACTGCTCTTTTGTATTCCCAGTTCAAACTGATAAATTCATTCAAAGGCGGTGCTGAAACTGCCCCTTTTTCATCTGGTAAAAAAAAAAAAAAAATTCAGAGTAACATACTGTAATAAAACACATGAATGCACCATATGTTGTTATAGATAATAACCCCCCCACCAATCTAACCATTGACTAACTGCTGTTAAATTGGGCTTAATCGCGTTATATGAAAAAGAAAGATTTAAGTGATTTATAATGGAAACGTTTGATTTAGGTACATATGAACCAAGAATGACATGAGTCAAATAAAACCACTGTCACGCAAGTCAAAGTAATTTCGAGTGGTGCCTCTAGCATGCATATCTCTCTGATTCAGATAAAAACATAGATTAAAAACATAGATACTGATATATTGTCCCACAGTGCAACATGCCTGCTTCCTCCACGAATGCTTAAGCTGAAATTTAATTTATATATCTTTAATAACTTTGGTCCCTTCTGCAAATTATTCCCTCAACTTTGTTTTTGTCTTCCTGGTAAATCCCCATCACTCTTTATTATCTCAAAAAACACCTCATGTAGGTATCATCACCTCAGCAAGAGACATTATATGAAAGCTTGTCCAACATGTCATTCTTTCCTTGAGAGCCTATTTGCTTCTGCTTGAAGCTCTCGTCAATATTTGTTTAAAGCCAGATGAAGGGAAAGCTCACACTCCTCAGTATCCTGGTTACCTTTCCCTGATTTCAACAGACTGTCCCAACTGGTCCTGCTGCAGCTACACCCTGCCTACCAGCTCCAGGAGCATAATCAGCCTGCAGGTGATTTGTATAGGATTCACTGTGGAAGTTTAAAGTCTGGATGTTGGAGTTAGTGCAGCTACGGCTAAAGATAAAGTCATAAAGATAAAAAATTACCACATGGTGAAACATGGTGGAGTACCGTTCAGCTAACTCTGTGAACAGAGAAAGCACACACACAAACGTAGTGAGTTTGGAAAATATTAAATAAATATGATGTTTTTAGCATGTATGCACCAGAGCTTTGAAACTATTTATGTTATAAACCATTTTTTTAACACAGTCATTCTCTTCATATCATAATTCTGCCACAGCTCCATCTGTCACATGTCTGTCGTTGCTCTTCCTGAAGTTTCTTCCTTTTTAACTTATTTATTTGTGTAGTTTTTCAATCCAAGTCAAGTCTACCAAAAACCCCTCCAATTCAACTTTGGGCTGTATAAATAGAATTGACTAAATTTGACTTGACCTGCAGGAAGACCAAAGCTTGCCGTCCCTTATTTCAAGACCGCTGCCCCTGCTGTGACCCTGTGAACTCAGCTCTGCAGAGCCACACTGCATCACTACCATTAAGACAACTGTTTGTATCTGTACAGCAGAAACATGATTACATTTGTGGTGCCTGCCAACCTGTTTGTGGCTATCTGTAAATGGTGAAGTGAGTGTTTCCCAGAGGCTGTGTGTGTGCGTGTGTGCGTATGGTGCCTGTAGGATGTGTGCTGTTTCCTCTGACAGTTACCGATAATGAAGAGTCATGCAAATGCCCAAGGCCGGTTCCCTCCCCAGTTTGGCTCCTCTCTGGCTTTCTGATGATAGAATGAGCGCAACTGGATGAAAGCGATAAGACAACGTTTGAGATCTCAAAAAAATTAGCTCAGTAAGATAAAAGAGGAGGTACCTTCATGACTCTGATACCTTGTCAGTTTTTATTTTAGAAACAGGAAACCAATGGGAAGTTTCTCGCTTTTGCTATTCAACTCTCTCATGCAAAAAAAAGGGGTGTGTTCTGTCTGCTTATACACCTGACTGCCAGCTGCAGTGTGTGCCTGTCATCACAGTTCAATACAGATGGTCTTTCTATGTGCCAGACAATATTAGAATCTATATACTATTTCTCTATGTTTTTCCTGCAGGTAAATGCAGCTGCTTGTTTGTCCGTGCAGAGATCAGTGGGGACAAGTGGAGGCGGTACGAGCAGATGTCCCGCTCGCATCATCCTTACCTGGATTAGTCTCCATGGTAACCTTCCACCTGAAGGAGGGCATTTATTCAGTGCAATCTGCGTGTCACTGTGTGTGCTTATGTGTGTCAGCGTGCAGATATACAAGCAGTCATGTGTACGTATGCGTGCGCGTGCTAGCATGCAAACGCATTTGTGTGTGCATGTGTGTGTGTGTGTGTGTGCAGGTGCATTCACTGACTATTCAAATGGTTCCAACTCACACTGACCTAGAAAACTAATTATTAGGAGTAAAAAGACAATGAAATGCTTTTCACACATATTTGCAGGGAGTTCCAATCGAATCATCAAAAGTTGTATGATTATGACATAACTAATGAAAATGATACCATCACAGATTGAAAACTTGCCCAGGATCGAGAGTTTTTTGTGAAATCTCCTCTAAAGTTGTGACATAAACATTATGTGTTAATTGATTAACACCTCTGAATTTAAGAAAAAATCACGACGGAACAGCATTTGCACCATACTGTAGGATGCAGCTGGTAATGTCAAATGATCTAATGTTCTGTGACCATTACACGACCGTGCAGCACATCAGATAATGGATCCAAGTACATGTCTGTCCAAACCATTAAAAAGCCACCACCCATTATGTCATTTGTCTAACGTGAAGACGAACTTTTGACCTGCTCCAAACATAAAAATATGTGGCGGCAGAAAAAGTTTTCTCCATAATAAGATTATTTCTGATCCTGCATTTGCTTCCACAATGATATGAGACAAGTGACCAGTAGATGACCAGTAGATGTGTCATGTGACCAGTGAGAAGAAATGAATGTTTTGTTTTGTTTTTTACAGCAAGATAAGGATTCAAAGTAGAACTGTACTCGTTCCCTGCTGGACTGCACTGTCCCTGACACATGCAAATCCCCCCAGCTCTATTTAACTGGGAAATTAGCTGTGTGTGTGTGTGTGTGTGTGTGTGTGTGTGTGTGTGTGTGTGTGTGAGGATCTACAGCTGATCCATCTTATCAGACCTGTTGTAGAGAGAAAAAACCTTCATGCATCCACCCACAAAGACTTACATACTAGACACACTAGGTAGCTCAGGTAGTAGCACACACACACACACATACACACACACACACGCATAAAGACACACACACACACACACACACACACACACACACACACACACACACATATGCGACATCTGTGTCTATGTAAACCTGTCCTTTCACCTGCCCATCACCTGCTCTGGGGGAGAAAGCAGGTTGACACACACACACACACACACACACACACACACACACACACACACACACACACACACACACACACACACACACACACACAAAGCCACACACTCACATGTGGAGAGAAGAACAATGAATGGGTTAACAGAAGACAATGAGAAAGCTGTTCATACAAGTAAACAGCCCACACATGCCCACAGGTGGAGCACCTCATACACCATCATAATGTCGTCCTTTACTGTATGTCTCCTGTGGCAGAGTTGTTGTTGTCACTGTCACATGTTTCTGTTTCTCAGATACTTCCATCTCAGTCTTACTCTGACAGTAAAGTGAAGTGTTACTTTAAACAGGGCAGACCAGTTTGAAAAGCCTGTGCCAACCTGGCTGTAATAAAAGAAAAAGCCACTAGATGTCACCAATGATGAGGGAAAATTCGTCTCTAAAATCCATTGTTTCTTATTCAACCCTAGTGTAGTGAAAAAAAATAGGGTACACCCAAGGGTGAGAATATAGCTATAAATCTGTGTTTACTCAAACAAGGAAAGCCTGATTTCTGACATGTATAAATGACATATTTCTTGTTGATTGTTTCCTGAATCCCATCATATGTTATATTACATTGTAGGATTAGTAATTCTAAAATATAAAAATGAATAAGCACACAAAAGAGCAATATAATATATGACTGTGAGATGGTTTTAATCACTGATGTTAAAAGTGCCACTGAGGTCTTTCTCAGTAGCTATTTTCAAAAATGTAAAAGCAAAGCTAAATCTACAGTCAAATGTAGCCCCAACACTAAAAGTCAAAACACACCACTGGAAGCTGGTATGACTCCTAATTTAAATTACAGGTCTGTTTATACAGTGGCTAACACTGTAAAATATTATCAGTGTTATTCATGATTAATGAAGCTTAAATGGACATAACTATTTAAAATACAGGAGAGAAATACATGCAGACGTGATTCATTGAGAAATATCTACACTTCATATGGTAAAAAAATGGTGAAAAAGGTTAATTAAAAGAAAAATTAAAGATAAAATTTCAGGCATTTCCTGTGTTGTGTAGTTTTCCCATATTAGAAATGTTCATTTTCATTTAATATTATTTGCCAGCCCTCATATTTAAATCTAATGATTACCTTGATGAACTTATTGTTTTCCATTTCTTACATTAAAATGATTTCTTCCTTACATTTTTACATATTGCAATACGTGACCAGAGCACTGGTGTAGGCTAAAAAAACTACAGGGCATATACCGTAAAATATCTCCACCTACACATATATGAGCCCCATGACATTGTGTGGCATACTGCACTGTATGATGCTCCTCATTTTAGCCAAACCTTTTTGCTCCAAAGCCATAAATATGAGTATACAGAGGAGTATAGACCAGGTTTTCCTTCAGTCCTGGTTAGAGAGTACTACTAACACTCCAACATTTTACTACAGCAGTTCATCCAGTTGACCTTCCAGATCAGTCATTGCAACAGAAGGAGATAAAGGATGCCCTCAAGATGACACTGGCACATGTCGTTCTCACTTTGTGGGACGCCTTGGACCTTTTTCCCACCTCTGGTTTCAGATCTAGCTTACCTACAACAGAGAGGGACAGAGAAAGAGAGAGAGAGAGAGAAGGGGGATCAGCTCCCAGAATGTGTCTATTATCCGGCCACACCAATCAAACTGTTGTGTCAGTGCGTTACCATTGTATCGTCCTGGGTCAGGTTGCCTCTGACCATGGCTGCCGTATTGATGACTAAGTCAGTTTGGGGCTCTGAGGACAATGGTGCTGTGGAGCCTCTACAAAGCACGAGGCTAATGCTCCCCTTTCAGCCGGCCTGCTCAGCTGCTGAGTGTGCAAGCCTGCTGGGCAAATGGAGTGGCGCAGGTCCAGGGGGCCCGGCCCTATAAAAACACAGGCGAGGGTCTCTTCCCCGACATTGATTATACTGGATCTGTCCCACCTCAGTACTGTCTGTAAGTATATCAACACACTGCCTCAGACTCAGCTAAGAAACTGCAATCAGGGGACAGCTATGTGTACTGGGGTGGAGCCCGACAGCCACCGAGATGCTGCCCATACTGTGTATTTGATAGATAGACAGCTGCAGATGCTCTTTAAATGAGACTTGATTTGCTAAGAAGTTAAAGCATAGGAGCCATGTCACACTGCTGTTTTAGGGTGAACTGGTTTATTCCTCAGCAGCCCTGTAAACAGGGAGAGCTGGCAAGATGATGCCTGAGTGGTGTGCTTGTGTTTGGCCTGCAAACATCATACAAACATTTTTCTCAAACCAGTAATGTTTTTTTTGTAACTTCAAGTTAAAGATATTGGGCTATAGATGGTTAGCCGCTCTTGATGAGTTCTGAAAGTAAGAGCTTTCAGCGTCTTCCGGAGACGGCATGCATGTTTTTATGCTGTGGCTTACACATGTGGTTTGCTGCTGTGGCATTAATGTGACTGTAATTGTACACACTGCAATTTATGGGCAGGAAGCAGGTCTGTGGCTCTTGATTGAATGTCCTCAATTGAAATAGAGACAAATCTGCACTGTGGAGAAATGGAAAAATGATGAATAAGTAGGCTTTTTAATCTACTTGTGAAACCTTTGGAAAGTGACCTTAACGGATATTTATTTCAGAGTGAAGGTGCAATAATATACTCTTAATAGAATTGTTTTACCTTATTATAAATGACTTTTTCATCAAGCTACAATACAAAAATTATAGTCGTAAGCTAATTTAGATAAACGCCAGCATCTGCTTATTGGGTTAAAAGTCTGATTTCTAGCATCTGTTTAATCAAATGAGGGTACTGAGGAGGCTTGCTTGTTGTTCATTCATTGTGCTTGCTATACCTGATCAGGACATGCAGGTCTTGCTGACATTTCCCATCTATTAACACTTTCTTCTACCTTGGTCAGAGAGTAACCCCCAAGGGAGAAGCAGCAGCCATGAACACTCAACAGATGGAGCAGATGGGCCAGTTCAAGATCACAGTCTGGGAAGAGGAGAACTTCCAGGGAAAGCGCTGTGAGTTCATGCTGGAGTGCCAGAACATCATGGAAAGGGGCTTCAACAAGATCCGTTCCATCAAGGTTGAGAATGGACCGTAAGTCCACAGTATTTCTGTTCTTCTGGATCTATCTATCTATTCTGCGTATAGCATGTGAATCACTTGCACCTCTTAGCTTGATTTGAACATAAGTTCTGACATCTTTATGATGGGGCAGATTTGAGTCAATGTTTTCTCTTAATCTGGTTAGAATTGTGCACTTGGATGTCTTACTAAACCCTATAAAGATTTTCTATTATCTTTAAGAAGAATGGCTGACTTGTATAAATGATTTTAGTGTTATATTGAGAATGAGTTTAATTTTTTGTTAGTCTATAGTCTAAAACATTTAATTAACTACACATTGCTGCTTATAAAACAGCCCCATAACAATATCTAATAAAACCACATGATTTACTTCTCTTTTAATTCTGATTCTACCTGCTTCAAGTCTGATTAAAGCACGCACGACTCAAAAACAACAAGCAGAAAAGGCAAAAACCATAAATTACATCGCGTCGCATTGCGAGTTGGCATCATTTGCATGTGTGTGTGCATGCATCCAAGTGTAACCCTGTTGCGATATGAGTGGGCTGTGTGCAGCTGCCGGCTGTGAGCCAGAAAGGCTGACTGACTGACTGGCGATCAGATAAAAAGCCCTGGGTGCAGCAGCAGCAGCAGCAGCAGCAGCAGCAGAGGTGGTGGAGGCAGGGGCAGCAGTATTTAATGTTTGCTTTGTGCTCCCTGTGACAAAAGAAGCTGCATGCTGTTTTCACTCGAGGCCGTTCTGTGGGCGTAGGACTCCATTGTTTAGTGAAAATGACAGTTGCACAAAAACAACTTTGCATTTAGTGGTTTGTTAGATATTTTTCGCATTCTCTGCTCATTTAACCTCAACATTTCTCCTGTTCCCCCCTTCGTCTCTCTCCTCCACATCTTTCCACTGTCTAGTTGGGTGGGTTATGAGTACCCAGAGTTCCAGGGACAGCAGTTTATCCTGGAGAAGGGAGACTACCCTCGCTACGAGGCCTGGAGTGGAAACAGCAGCTACAGAACTGAGCACATGCTCTCCTTCAGACCCATCAAGTGTGCTGTAAGTCCTCAGATCCTTCTATTTGTCCCTTTTTCTCCTCTCACCAGTCAGCCTCTGTCAGCTGCTGCAAGTGGCTTACCTCCCTTTTTTCTCTTTGGCTGCAGAACCACAGTGACAGCAAGGTGACCCTGTACGAGTGCGAGGACTTCCAGGGCCGTAAGTTCGAGATGTGCGATGACTACCCCTCCCTACAGGCCATGGGCTGGTGCAGCAAGGAGGTGCCCTCCATCAAAGTCAACTCGGGAGCGTAAGTTACGCGTCTTCCTCCTCCTTCTCCTCCTCCTCTGTTTACTGGTGTCTCCTGTCCTTTTCCCTTTTGCAACACCCAGTGACAACCTCACTTTGAGTTCTAGTAGTTCAGGAGTTATTTATTTTTATTTATTTCATAGAAATGATGCACTTCAATATCATTCCAATAGATGAAACTGATGTCCTGCATGAAGAGTTTATCTCTATAACGTCTGTTGAAATGATCCATTGTATTCTTTGATCTGACCTTGACTCGCTCCACCCCTCCCTGTCTCCCTCTGCAGCTGGGTTGCCTACCAGTTCCCTGGTTACCGTGGCTACCAGTACATCCTGGAGAGAGACAGACACCAAGGCGAGTACAGAAACTACAACGAGTACAGCACCCAGGCTCACACCAACCAGGTGCAGTCCATTCGTAGGATCCAGCACTAAGCCTTCACTCTGCCTGCCTGACCCAACCTGAAAAAAAAGAAAAAAAAAACAAACTCTCCCTGAACCCCTTCCTCAACTTGAACCCCCGGGACAGACCGCTGTCACAGAACAGTAGACGGACAAACCCTTTCTATCACTCTGTGGCTCTGCATGTATGGATATCTATCTTCTTCTACCATGCTAAAGCATGTTCTTGATATAGGAAATAAAGGCTTTTCTTCAAAACTAGAGGCTGTTTGTCGGTATTCCTTTTTCTTTTTACAATGAAAATAATCATTCGAATTAAGTGAATAAAAATGAAAATCTCAGAAAGGCAATGAGTGGCTACACAGAGCTGTCAATCATTTTGCACCTTGATTATGACAGCCATAGCACAGGTGTACAAGCATTGCCAAGTCAGAGCTCCTTACTCTCCTTTAGCCCCATAGACCCGGCTGTTATCAGAGATAGCATTTGCTTTGTGTTTATTGAAAAGACATATTTAGACTTTCACTGCACATACATGGAAAGATTTGATCCAAATCTCTCTGTTAGGCTTTAGGATGTGTAATGTTGTTCTTGTCAGACTGTATTCTCATTTCCAATAAACAAGAGCACGAGAACGCATTTGTTTCTATTATTTATTCTTCCGCTGTTACAATCACAGTTTGCCAAGATGACCAGTAAAGCGAGGAGCTGCAAGAAAAGCAGCCATTTTGAAAAGCCAATCCAATTCTCAGCAAACACATTTACAGTTTAAACAAAATGTGAGTCTTTTAAAAATAGGATGAATTCACGTTCTCTTGCTCTTGCTTGCCGAGCCTGTTTGGTACAGCAGAGGTTATGTGTAGTCTTCAACCAAAACAAAAGCCAGGCCCAGAGGGACAACAGTGTTTCCTCCATGGGCTGATGGAGGCGCAGGCTGCTCCATGGTGTCAGCACAGGCGTAGCTGTCCTTATTTAAACGGTTTCATTGTTCTTTAAGTAAGTCAAAGGACACCAGCAGAAGTCCTCTGAGAGACAAGTGTCATGCATGCATGCATGTAAAGTTTCAGTGACTGATGAAAGCAGATGCATGTTGCACTGTCCAAAGTCCTGAACCCTGTTTGAATACTGGGCCTATCAGACGCCTGTTTCACCTTGCCTCAGATAAACACACCTGAGTTTGCAAGGTGTGCAACATAAACCACCAACTGAGCAAAACTCAGCCGTGTTGATGAGACTCCTTATATGCTACTGCAGTCACCAGCCTGGGAGAAGCATGCATGTCCAAAACATCAGCTTTCCATAAGTTGCTGAACACGTGTTTTCCCCTCTGTGACTTTGTCCGTTTGTCAGAGAGCCCAATGTTTTACATGTATTACTATAAGACATCCTCAGTTAAGGAACTCTTAATCCTTCAGTTTATCTGATGAAATTTGCTAGTCAATTTTCAAATAGTAAAATTATTACCACTTTTATGAAGCACATTCATTAGCTTGACCCAAGTGAAAAACCATTAGCTTTAACCCTTACTGATTCCCTTATTGGATCTTTACCAGTCACACAGGTGGTGATGTAGAGACAGAAACCACACCAGTAAAGATCATAAAGAGGCTGTCAGGATTTTGAGGAGTGTAAACACCAGAAAGGACCAATACTGATGTAACTTCTGACATATGATTTACAAAAAAACAAAGCATTTTGATCACTTATTCCTCGCTACAACCTTGCGCACAACTAGCTCATAAAGGTCTGTTAGCTGGTAGCATTTATTTGTTTATTCTAATCTGACACCGTCATGTTTATCTTACAGTCACACGCCGGGATCCTGGAGTGTGTTTACCTCCACACACACTCCTCCCGTTGGTCCAGGACATGGGATTCCGTGTTACACACCCACGAGCCTGCACCGGCTCACCGTCCCACACCCAAAAAAACAGGATCTTTTAATAAATGTGTAACCATGCAAACACACCTTTCTCAAATATACATTCCTCTGCAGACTGATTAAAGCAGCTGCACTGCAGCTTATAGAGGAGTCACAGTAAGCTGCGAACTCTAGTCCTTTGGCCACACCATCCAGAGCACCAAGGTAAGTTACAGGCTTTGCAGAGGAACTTTACATTGATTCTTGATAGCAACTGTAATTTTTTAAGTCATTTTTGATATAAACTGCAGCTCATAGATCAGTAAGTAGCAACAATTTGGTGCGATAAAAGAATTAATAATCAAAGAAACTAAATAACTTCAAGCTTTTCTGATGTTTCTGTGTAATCATCCATCTTTTTTCTTTCTGTCGGTGGATTTCTAGCCTCACGCTGATCACTGGCCACAGGACACCAACCTGATTGTCTTCCGCCGCATCAATGGATTAGATCTAGCTTTCGAGGCTTGTTTTAAGTTGCCTGCGATTTGTACTTGGACACAGGCAGCTAAAGCAAGTCTGGGACGCCAGAGATACACCTACAAACCCAGTCCTGAGGAATCACTGGCATGTGGAGAAAGGAAAATCCAGCTTTTTGTCCAGAAGGAAGGGACATGGGGAAATTAATTTTGCACGCAAGATTTTGACCCTTTCTTCTCAGAGGAAAAACCTTGACATCATATATAACTTACATTTTGTAAATGAATGGGACAATCAAGGGCCTGTATCGTCTAATGCAATCTGTTTTGATGAAGCCTGATTACTGGACTTATGTGTACTAACTTGCGTGCTTAAACCAAATAACATACAGATATATTTCCTGTACTCATTTACCGACTGTATACTGCTCTTCTTCTTTTTTTTTTTTTGTTTTTACAGCATCTTGAGTACTGTGCACATCTGAGCTCAGTCGAGTGACACATTATAGAGCAAAAGTGAAAATAGATGATGAATGATTAGCAGAGCTGCTTTCAGTTCAGCCAACACAGACAGCTGGTTGTGCAAAATGTGACTTGAATTAAAGCACAAAGATTTTCTGTTCATAATTTGATTTCCTAGTTTTGAGGTATTGATGTGTTATTTGTGAGTTTTACAGATGACATTGGATTTTTTTTGACAGATTTTCGTACTCTCTGCTGATGCTTGATGACAGCTCCACTTTTTTTTTCTAAATTTCCTCCTTTTCCAGGGGAAAGCTGTAAGAATCCCTGCAGCTAATGTGACAGAAGTCAAAGTGAACTGTTTTTAAGATTCCTGCAGTAGCACTGATTAGCCTGTCTCTGTATGCCATTGACAGATCTATTGTTTTTTTCATAAAACAAACAAGAAGCTGAACCACACAAGATCCCAGCAGCTATGCAGTCTCACACTGTATACACATTCACCTTTTAGAAATATTTTTTCTGGCCTTTATGCCTTAATAAATCACATTCAGTGCAGATGTGACAGAAAACGCAGGCAGAGAAAGAGGGATGACACACAGCAGATGTCATGGATTCAAACCAGGGATGTTGCAGCTACATGGAACACTCTTAAAACACTATTCCTCCAGGAGACCTGAAGTATTTATGGACAAACCTTTATCATACCAGGGTGACACACTAATAAATGACATGATTTTCCTCTTTAAATTCATTTTTCTGGCTTCAGAGCAGAGGAACAGACTCTAAATAAATTATAATGATGCACTCCCAGATTGATCACATTTGAGATATTGTGTTGACATGATATAAATCAATTTCTACAAATGGCATTTAATCACATTGTTATGCATTATTTCCACACAGATTTAACATTAAGTTCTTCTGAATATCTTGAATGGGAAAACTGATGGCCAGCCAGTGTCAGGCCTGTGCCAATCATTTAATCGATCACCCTTAAAATACCAGACATTAACTGCAGTTTTACTGATAATACTAAGAATTGCCAAAGGTGTTCAGGCTCCAGTAACATATTACACAAAGACGAACGTGTTCAGTCTGTTTCTACAGTCCAAATCAGACTAGGGCAGGTCAATAAAGCTTCACACAGTCCACTGCTTCTAAAAAACACAAGAATTAGAAAAATATGAGCGGCCCTGATAACGTCAGTGCGCGTCAGAAGCCATGGTTTATAAGTTACAACCTCATTACCCTCAGATTGAGGCCGTATAACCTTAAACCCACAAACAGAAGGTGAGGGGGGGATGAAATGTTCTTGTTTTCTCGTGTGCACTGAGGCGTGTTTTTCAAGGTAAATATTCTTTTCCCAACATGAAATAGGTCTTTGCTGTTTGCCGAGAGGTAAAGAGGCGGAAAAGTGAGGAGGATCTGAACTGGTTTCCATGTCAAACACTTCAATTCACCATAGAAACTCAGATCTTAACGCGGAAACTTTATTAAACTGTGATGGCGGATTGATAAGGGCCGAATTTCTATCGGCCTCTTTTTATTGTGGGCACCAGGCGGGCTGACAGAGGTAAATTGCTCTTTTAATTAAAGCAATGCACCAGGGGAAATTGCTGTCTGAATATTGTCTCAGAGATGGGGGCCAGTGACAGTTGCCTGGAAACTTCAATCTGTCCACCCGCATTTATTCCAGATCACAGTTATGAGATAAAGTTTAATAAAAAATCTTTTCCTCCGCCACCAACGAAATGAAATCCAACCCTTTCTGAACAACGGAACACAATGAGACAGGACTGCGGAGGAAACCTCATGTTCAACATGTATCTCTCAGGTTCGTCATTTTGGCCCGTAAAGAATCAGAGAAATGAGCTGCGCTGGTTCTTGAAATTCTGCTCCGGGTGTCGGAGTCCTGATGCGCTGATGCTGAGCTGCCAGGGCTCAGCATTGTTCAGCCTTTTCAATCTGAAAGCCCGTCTGCTCTTTTGTCGGAAATCGGAAATCCTTTTTCCTGGACGCGTTTCCTGGCTTCTGGGAGAGAGGAGACCGCCACGAAGACACGCGTCTTCCATTAGGCTGCGACTGGACGAGGACGCAATTAGGATTTTAATCACTTTTAACTTGTGTTTGGCAGTTTTTAACATTTTGGTCAATTTTACACCATCTTGATAGCTGCTCTCGACTGAAACATCCGTGTCCTCTGAACTGATGACGAGAAATGCGCCTTTAACTCTTATTTTATTTCATACAGCTTGCTCCTTGACACTGTGGAGAGATTGGAATTGTTTTCTTAATCCAGCAAACTAAGATTAGAGTATAAAAGCATCTTAAAAGGCCTTCTGAGATCGAGCATTTACAGACAGTGTGAAACAGACAGCAGGCCTGCGCATGAACAGGATGAGACTGAAAATGTATCTGTTTTGATTTCAGATCCGACAGAAAATCTGCTGAAGGAAAGCAAAGGAACAACCTGGGGTCCGATCAACACAGGAGTACAGAAAGGTAAGAGAATGTCCTCAGCGAGCAGCCAGGGTTCAGAATAAATACTGTTATCACCATGTAGGGCACAGGTACTCCATATTAATGAGCTTATTATAATACAATATTAGAATATTAGGAAATACTGATGGTGTAATAGTTTAAAAAAAAAAATCAATAGCTGCTGGATAAAAGGCTTTGAGGCAGACATTTTTTGGCTATAATAACAAATTTGACTTGGAAAAATAATAATCTGAGCAGTCATTAAAGTTTATAACATTAAAAATACCCGAATTATTATAGAGGGATTAAAAAGAGTTAAAGTCCAATTTCATTTAATTTGTGCTCCTGTTACTGGTCCATTTGCCACACAATCAACAAAAACCATATATATTAGTTTCTAATTCATACTCTCAGCTACATTTTGTTTCTTAGACACAGATGATACAGAACTTCTTTCAATTAATGAGCATATTTTTATTCTTTGAGCCCCAAAATTATTGGGCTCAAAACTGAATTATAGCTCAAGGAGAGTAATGAAAGTAAGAAATCAATTTAAGTATATCAAAATAAGATGAAATAGAATTTTAAAACGTCCACAACTCATTGTCACTGATTTATTAAGAGACCTGAAAGCCAGGCGCAAAGGGCAAAATAAAGCAGTTCATGGCGTTTAAATTAGTATGAAAAATATCTGACAAACTAAAATTTAATGCTCTGTGATCAAACTGTATGAGCACCCCCTTTTTATTGTTGTTGTTGTTGTTGTTGTTGTCGTCGTCGTTATTTATTTTATTTTAAACACCTAGACCTAGAAAATTCTAGTAAATCTTGTAATTTAAAATACATTTGGATGGTGCATTTGGACCCTTCAAGAAAAAATAAATCGGGTCAAGATGCATTGAAACATGCAATTTTATAAATGATAGAAAATAAGTATTCTTGAAATATGACCTGCGCAGTTTTAATTCAAAGCATATAAATGAAAATGTCTGGAAATGTGTGTTTTTCTCACTTGCAGTTTTCCTTAAAAAACAAAATCTGCAGCCATAAATGATGACTCATATTATATTGTTTGATAAAAGTGGTAAAATGTTAAATCCTCACAAAACGCTCTGCGCAGATCGCGCAGCAGACGTACGGTTTATTAATGTCAGTCATTTTCTAATCTTGCTCCGCGTTGCATTGACCAGTTTCCATTCATTTTAACGTAAGAATCACTGGTCTCCTCCGCACAGGCAGCGGGCAGATTCAGCTGTGGCAGTTCCTGCTGGAGCTCCTCTCAGACAGCACCAACATGTCGTGCATCGCCTGGGAAGGCACCAACGGCGAGTTCAAGCTCATCGACCCGGACGAGGTGGCTCGGCGTTGGGGCGAGCGCAAAAGCAAACCCAACATGAACTACGACAAGCTGAGCCGGGCGCTGCGCTACTACTACGACAAAAACATCATGACCAAAGTCCACGGCAAGCGCTACGCCTACAAGTTTGATTTCCACGGCTTGGCGCAGGTGTGCCAGCCGTCCACCACGGAGCAGGCCATCTACAAGTTTCAGGGCAACTTCTCACCGATTCCCTTCACCGGGATTTCCAAACTGAACCTCGTGGCTCCGGGCGTGGGGCCGTCGGGTTTCTCCTACTGGCCCGGTTCCCCACCGGCGGCTCTGTATCACAGCCACAACCTCCAGCCGGGGCCCTTTGGCACCGTGTCTCCGTCTCACATCAGCTGTGTCAACAACATTAACAGCCTGAGTAACATCAATAGCCATTACAACTGACTCTTAATGCACATTTAACAGGAAAAATAGACACCACAGCAACGAACGACGAGAGAGGTGAAAGAGCGTCGGGTTTGGTAACTTGCAGGTGCAAATACTGGATTAATTTGGTTACAAATGAATGTTTTTAGACATAATACACATAACGATTGTTTCAACAGCAATATTTAAACGTGTAATTATGGACCTGTAGTCATGTAGATGCTGCTGAGACGACGGTTGTATGTAAGCAAGACGTCTAAAAACGCGTATTAATAGTAATTTACCTCTGTTAACCATTAAACCAACACATCCTTTCACGAGCAGAGCATTAAATCATCAAGAGCCACCTATCAAATTACGCTCCATGGTTTGGACCTTTACGCGCGGTCTTTGAATAATTATACAAGTATGGATTTTAACCCATAATAACCCAAAATATGAAATTTCCTAATTTCATCCTCAATCTATGAAATTAAATCGGAAATGATTGAAAGTTTCCGGTTTTGGAAATGAAAAATGTATAGGACATTATTTTAGAGAAAAGAAAATGAAATACAGATTATCTGTTTTATACCCTTCAGCTCTCATCCTTTTCTGTTCCTTTGCCGTCTCTCATCCTCCTTTCTTGAGCTCTGTGATTGTTTTTACGCACAGGCGGGTTTAATTCCACCAATTTGGGAGCGAATCACTTGTTATTATTGGACTGTTGGCGCCACCTCGTGGTTCAGAAATGACGCCTCCATGATTTTTCTTTCACTAAATATCACCGCTTGAAAACAATCACCTGAAATATATTGTCTCTTAGAAATCAGATTACGCATAACCATGGCCTCAAAAGAAAATTCAGTGTAACCCACTAAACGCAATAAAAGTAGAACCAGTGCAGAGGTGCAGGGTTGTGATTTGTGTAACGTGAATAGTAAGAGAAACTGTGAATTACTCTGTAAATACTGTAGACACACGCTCAGGCTATTGCTGCTTTTTAGTGATTTTAGAGTAAATTACATTGCATTCATTCACACAGCTTTACACTGTAGCTGAAACGACTGTACCAATGAAAGCAAATGAAGTCAATAAAAACAGATTGTTATGAGATAATCTGTCAGTATGTTTTTTAATGATGTGCCGATGCCCTGATGCCAGCGTGCCACCAAACACCACAGACTTTATATCACATTTAACATTTAGCATCCATGCTCACTCTATATGCTGTCAGGGTACTTCTTGTTTTCACAAAATACACATTTTTGAGTGGGTTTGTACTCATGATGCATTCTTTGAATCATAATAAATAACCTGATGATGATAATAGAATGAGTTATACAATAAGATGAATTATTATGCAGTGCATTATGCGGTTATGAATGATCTGCCAGCCAAGTCAGCCCCAATTATCTGCCTACAGTGACAATGTTGCTCCAGCCTAATAGAGTTTTAGTGACTTGTCCTGTTTGTCCATAAAAAAAAAAAAAAAACTAATAATGAGCCAATCATTCATCTAACATTTAATATGAAGCTCCAGTGACATCCATTTGATCAAACATTACTAAGTGCCCTCTACAGTGACCCATTGTGCACGTGGCCTCTAGGGTGCAGTGGAGACAAGTCGTGCATTTCTATATAGGCTGCTGCATATGCTAGAAAATGAGTTGCCCTCTATTTGTCGCACATGTCAGACCATGTGCCCTCACATTGGATGCCTCTATTGTGGAAAATGCAATGCAGTTTTGTGGCACAATGATTCTTCGTCATGTTCTTTCCTGTTTGGAGCCAGTAAACTAATCCGACAATTTTAGGAATCACTAACATAGGGATTTAAACATATCTCTAGAGAGTTATAACAGAGAGTGAAAATGTGGTAGAGTTATCTTTTGGGTGGAGTATCCCTTCACTCTTTGTACAATCCTCTTTCTCTCTCTCTCTGTCACACATACACACAGTCCGCCACACCCTCTTTAGAAATGCTCAGGTGTCATTGGGTTTAATAATCTGAGCTGTAACCATGCTACTACAGTGTGTGAGGTAAGCTACTTTTAGCAATATGTTTTTCACTTTTAAACCCATGGGAAGATCACATATAGTAGCAAATCATTCAATCTGCAGAGGATCAGGACATCCTCTGCAGATTGAATGAGCAAGCAAAGTAGCTTGCTAAGCCATTTCTGTGTGAGCTGATGGATTCAATAGAACTCAAATCAAGCACAAAGTGCGGTAATATCTTTAACTTTTATCCCTCCCTAAGGATATTTATGAGGAAAAATGCCACAAAATGCCTATAGAGTGAGTTGTGTTTTCAATTAACCTGAAAAGTTGGAATTGGGCTACTGCAATATTATTATAGAATAATGATGATGTCAGGAAGAGAGATGATGATGAACAGGAGGGTCATATCAGGGAGAGAGATTATGAAGATGAAGATCATATCAGGAAGAGAGATGATGATGATGATGATGACAAGGAAAGAGGGTATAAAGAGGAACAGTCGTGCAGGCACTGCATTTCTGTCTGCATTGAAGTATCCGACTGATCCTGCACATGTTCAAAAGCACAGCATAAACTACAGATCTGTGGATTTGTGTTGCTCTGCCGGGCCTTGTCAGCCAGTTCTGAGGTCTCCCAAAACAGAGGTTCCACTGGGAGTGGTGTAAAGAAAACCCCTGGTTAGAGTCCGCTGTGGAATCTGAGTCCATGTTCTGTTTTAGCTGCAGGCTCATTTTGAAGGAGAAAAGCATCAAAGTAATAACAGTGGGAGTTAACAACTGGAAAAAGGGCAAGGGAACAAGGGAAAAATGAGGGCACATAAAGAAAGGGAGGCATTCATGGTAGGCATGGTGAGATGGAGCAACTTCAGACAGAGGCTACTAGAGCAAGCTTTCAAGAGAGCAGGCGCGGAAAGCGAAGCCAAAAACGAACAAGAAAGACAGAAATACAAAGAACTCATAGCCATGTAAGTAGATATAACATTACATCTCGCCAGATGAAATGGATCATTCAGAAGCCATGATGAAAGTAGGAAATCATTTATTTTTTACAATTTTGTGACATGGCAAGAACTACTGGTAAGGAATTAAAGGATGTTGCAATGACGCTCCTTGAGAAAAAATGTAATATATAATGAGAAAGCATCAGACATGCACTGGCACGCTCAGTGTCTGAGCTTGGTCTTTACGGAGAGTGTTTTGCGAAAATGCAGTGATCCGTGTACCCTGACCAGAGAGTGCATGAGCTGGAAAGGTTCGACACATGAAGGGTTTCCAGAGAGGATGCCTGAAAACGCTGAAGAAGGTCAACTCTGCCCTGGTGCAGCTGCTCCTGATGCCAGAATGCTCTTGCATAGACTTTGATTGGTCAGTGTCATACACCTTTGCAGAGGGGGTCATGGTAAGGGTGAAAGCATTTTCAAGGTCCTCTTTTCAAAAGCCAAAGAATCAGCAGAAGCAGCTGCTGATGAGGTCCCTGAGAGGTACAAGTATGGTTCCCAATTTTCTACAGAGGACCATCAAGCCCAGCATGACCAGGGAAAAGGTGTTCTTTATTTTTCTTGACATCCTCTCCAAGGCGAGCTTCAAAGGGAAGGATGACGCTCAAATTGTGGCAATCTCTTCAGGTCCTCACTCCCTTACAATCTGAAGTCACTGGGAAGAAATGACCAATGACAGAGCTGCTCTGTCTGTCAGAGATGTTTGTCAGTTTTATGACATGGAGGCACATAGAAAAGTAGTTTTTCTTCCCTGACCAAGCTCATCAAAACACAATAGTGACACTTCAGTAGAGTGGTCATTCTTTAAACTGAAGCTGATCAGGACTCAGGTCAGGAGCAAATGTGGGGAAGAGGACTCTCACTCAGACAGCCCGAGTCTGCGGTGCAAACAGCTGTAATATTGGTTAATGTTAGATAAAATCAGAACAATTTCTTTTCATTGTAGGCTGCTTGTGTGTTTTGATATTTTCAGGCTGCTTAAAAGTCTATAAAATATGTTTTATTTTTTCACTTCTAGTTCATTCTAGTTCTAGCTCATCAATAAGACTGAATGATCAGACAACACATCCACACTACAAAGCACAAATAAGAACTTGAGATTTGCTGTCATACCTGTGAATTTCATCATCAGCTCTTATGTAATCTGTCCTTTTATGTCGTGGTTTGCTGCTGCGGACACACTGCAGCACAGTGGTGGCAAAACGTGACGATAACTTCTCAACCACGCGGGGGCGACATAACTCTTCCAACACCAGAACAACGTTTACATAACCAGGTGGTAACAGAGTTGGCCTAATATAGAACATAGAAGCATCTGCAAATAGCAGATTAACCCCAAACCTCGTTTTATGACTCTACAGAGATCTGAGAACGTCTGGACTGAGAATTAGGAGACAGCTGAATGGATGTGGAGTTTTATGAATATTACATAAAAAGACAACAATTGCGCTTGCAGCTATAATTTGTGTATGCTTACTAAAGGCAGCTGTAAGTGGAGAGCCAATGGTTGTATTGATGATTATTGAATACCAATCAACTGGATGTGATAAAGTGATAATACATAATGTGCATTTTATTTTACTGGCATGTAATGCTTGAGTAAATGATGGACTGATGGATAATCATGCCTTATCAGTCAGCAGTAGTTCAGCAGGTGCATCCGTCCAGCGTCACTGAAGTCAGCTGAAGACCAGGTACAACAGAGACGTCAAAGGGTAGCTTCCACGTGATGGAGCAGAGATTTAGAAACAGGAAGTGTGTGTGTGTGTATCTGTGCGTGCTTATGTATTACTCACCTTCCTTATTGTGACAAATTGCAAGTCCGCATGATGTAAATCACTAGATTAAAGGGTACTAGGTCAGGGTCAGTCACCAGAAAATGGATGTAAGTCTTTGTAATGTCCCCACAAGTGATGAAGTGATGGAAACACGACTCTCTCTCTCTCTCTCTCTCTCTCTCTCTCTCTCTGTGTGTGTGTGTGTGTGTGTGTGTGTGTGTGTGTGTGTGTGTGTGTGTGTGTG
>JBBMOE010000006.1:3725457-3901481 GCA_037975065.1 Chaetodon trifasciatus
GGAGGAGGAGGAGGAGGAGGAGGAGGAGGAGGAGAGGGAACAAAACTAATATTACTTAGCAGCACTTATGTTATAAAATGAAACTTTTGTGTAAGTAATTCAAAAATTAAGACAAATGAGTGATGCTCAAATTAGCAACTTAAACAACTCACTGACTTCAGATCTGCATGCATTCTCAGCCATTTGGACGTCCTCTTTGGCTGTATTACTGAGACAGTCAGCCTGTGGGCAGACAGTCAGTCTCAAACCTGTCTGTAGGACTTAGGCTTAGGTTGCTGCCTCAGTGACACAACTATCAGGACCACACTGGGTGTTTTGCATGTTGTAACTCATTTTCTACAAAGCACAGAGACACTGCCCTCCAGGGTGCCTTTCCAGAAATGCAATGCAGTGCCATTCAAGTTGCCCTATTGGCCTCTAAATGGTTAAATATTGAATAGTTTTTTGCATGTTTTACAGAGGTGTAGTAGTTATGCTTTCCATAATAAAACATTTCAATTTAACTAGGATTTGGATATGTTTCAACTTACATGCATCATGATTTTGTGGGTGCTGGAGTCCCACTGCTTGCAGTGGGTGCCTTTTTTTATTTCTATTTATTTTTTTTTCCACAAGTGAGTCAGCCTTTGCTTTGCATCCCCACAGGACATTTTCCAAAGCATGTCAAACATTTTGATATTTTATGAATGTGTTTTTTTCCTACCTTCTTGGCAGCCACTGACTGGTATGTCAGTATTCACACATTCAAAACAGCTCGAGGTAATCCATCATAGTGAACATGTCAGTCATACATTACCCTTGTGTGGTAATGCGCTCTCAAAAATTATTTTCCCCCCAGAGGCTCTCTGGAAGGTGTGTTCAGGTGATGTTTTGAAGCTCTGACATCTGCGAGCTTAGAGTAGGATACAGTGTTGCATTCACAGGCTATGAGCTATGCTGTTGGAAAGTCAAACCCCTGAAGAAATGAAGACAAAGTGGACATCATGAAAAGGAAAATGTGAATTTTATCATCTCCACCAATAAAATGTTTGCTATTTGGCAGCTGGCCCTCAAGCCTGGGAGCACTTCAGCATGAGAAGGAGGCAGGAACTTGAATTCACTTGGCTGAAATTCAACCATGCGCTGAAACCAAAGAGGATTCTGTTGGACAGTGTGGAATAAGCCCCTTCAGTGAATAAAGGGGAGAGAGCTGTGAATGCAACTTTAATTAAAAACAATTTTATTATGTTTTCTCAGAATTACATTATATCTTGACAGACACGCATTTTCAGAGAAAATAATCAGGCCTCTCTGTCCCATCACTGTGCATTATTATGACACTGGGTACAGACAGTCAGTGGGCTTTGTGTGGCTTTGGGAAGTGTTGCAGTCAGTGAGTCATTCTACCAGCTGGAGAGAGTGGTAATGAAGGCTCAGCTAAATTAAAGCTGCACACCTACGTGGTGCTGAAATAGGCTTGATAATAAGAGGGAGAGAGAGAGAGAGGGAGGCGTGGGGAAAGGTGAGAGACTCAAAGAAAAGAGAGAGAAGGAAAAGGACAAGCAAGAAAGGAAATTCAGACCCAGTGTGTTTTACCCCTTTTTCAGACACCCACTCGTCTGGACCTAGATTCTGTGAGCTAAAAATACAAAAAGACAAAGCCTGAACAATGTAACCATGGTGAGAATCACACTCCTGTCTGTCTTAATTCCTCCTCCTATGAAAAATGTTCAATAAATGCTAATATCAAGGCAAAAACTCTTTGCAGACATATCAATACAGACATATAAAATATCTCTGTCAAGACATTGTGATTTTACGCCTGGCAAAGTGTTATTTTGAGGGGTTTAAGTATTGTTTGGTATTAGCTGAACGATTAAACAAAAAAGCAATTCCTTGAGGTATTTTTTCGGCGAAACTAATAAAAAACAGTTAATTTCACGTTTTTCCGAGCGGCAACTGAACGCAACACAGCCGTAAACGCTGATATTACGTCATCGCTTCATGGCGCCTGCCAACTTAACGGAAGTAGCTGCGGGGTGTCGCGCTTTCCAAGAGAAGCGGACAAACATTTTTAGAGTTTGTTGTATTAGGTAAAGGCAAAGCACTGTGTCAAAGTGTGGGAACAAGCTAATCTCGAGCGTACAAACATGCTAAAGGACAAATACACTTGGATAAAATTAACGCTATTCGGCGGAGTTTCGGGGCCCAACAAGCCAAACCTCCCTCTGACTAACACAGTGTCATGCTAATAGCTAACAAGTTGAAACCTCATTCAGAAGGAGCATTTGTGAATGAGGGCCTTGTTGCTGCTGTGGAGATGCTAGCACTGGACAAAGAAGAATTATTCCAAAGTGTCAGTTTGTCTGGAATAATTCATAGAGATGACATGGAAACGCAGCGATAGCAAGTGTCTGTGTGGTTTGGCCTTCATGATGGACATTACCAAGTACCTCTCAGAGCTGAAACTCTGCTTTCAAATGTGAAATTAAAGCTGTGGCAACTGGAAAGAGAAACACTGTGCATTTTCCTGCTCTGCAAGAACTAAAGCCATCTGAATATGCCGATCAGTGTGAAAACTCCTTCAGGCGTTTGCTGAGAAGTTCCAGGACATGAACAGTAAACAAAAAGAACTGAACACACGTGCTAACGTGGAACCAGCCGATGTGCCTGACAACCTGCAACATGAAATCATTGAGCTGCAAAGCAGCAAGCTACCACTGAGAGCAGCTGTTTTCAAAACTGAACCTTGCAACGATTGAGTTGAGCTCCAGTTTCACTGAGCCAAACCAGGAAAACCTGCTGCGATCATCATCATCATCATCGTCATCAGCAGCACTATCATCAGACATCAGATGCCTCGTCAAAGAGACCAGTTCCAGCCACCACAGAGGTTAGTGTGATATATGTGTTCAGTAATTTAGTATGGCCATGGGTGCTGCCAAAGGGAGGGCAAGGGGGCTAAGACCACCCTGATATAATTGCTACCTCCACAAATGAGCCCCCTCCTCGCAGCTAACCACACATGCAACATTAATAAGCTCCTCAGGTGAAGCCCAGTCACCAGTCTACATACAATGGCTACAATATGGGTTAAAAGTGTCTCACATGTGACAAATATTAAAGCTGGAAGACAGTAAACAGGTAATGCATTTTGTCTGACATGTGAATTTGTCAATTTTCTGAGATTGGAGCGTCTCTAGACTTCAAAATCCAGGGTTAGGGTTTTGTCTGTTATATAAATCCAAATGGATGAGTAATCATGCAGCTTCATGTGGTGTGAAGTGATTCACTGGCAAAATAAGAACAGAAAATGACAATGAACATTGTGTAGGTGTGTGCTGAATGAAGGAATTAGTATACTGTTCTGGATTTGTTTCATATTACGTAACAACTGAAATTTAAATATAACAAGTGTCAAACACAGAATGCTAAAGTTACATAACGTATGTAACCTGACAGCAGATGACTCACTTATCAATGAACTGAACTGTGCTGAGACTGACTTCACCCTACTATGTCAAAGTGGTGACCAGCTGCCTCTTACTGCTGGAGTGCTGGAGTAATCTAGTTAAAGAGATTAGCTGGGTGGTTATGTCGCAAGAGGACAGCAAAATAGACATAATCCCTACAGAGTGTTTCCTCAGTTGGTCTAGATTTTGTCGCTTTTCCTTTCAGGTGAAGCCAACAAATGCTCGGTCAAAGACAATCTTTTTCCAACTCAGGACTGCTCACATACTGGTTAAGATGTTGTCTCAATGAAGTTACACATCTAATCTCTAATGTCCTGGTCATTCACTGGTGGTTGATGAAATATTCAGATCCTTTACTTGAGTACAAGTAATGTAAGAAATACTTTACTTTAACATTACATTACTGGGCATTTCTTTAAACTTCTCTAATTTTGCTTTTTGGTGTAATATTCATTTGAATTTGCTTGGATACTTTCCACCACTGTCTTTGCAGTCAAAATGTCAATGTTTTGCATCGTTTTCAGTTGCTCGGGTCGATCAAACCAAGAAACCACGAGGAGCTTTTCTTGAGTATCAACAGTTGTTGTTCATAAGGGTGAAAAATGCAAGAAATTGACCAAAAAAGATGGAAAAAAGCAGCTTGTGAGCCTCCATACTTTTATATGCTTTCATCTGGTTTCTTGAGCAGACCGACGTCTGAATGAGCAGGTAGTTGTTATATAAACTGTGTACAACAGCAGCAGATCTTTCAGTTCAGTTGACAAATTGCTCCTCTTCATAACGTAAGGGTCACATCCAACACATGTTCTGATTTCCTCTTTATATCTTTTTCTCTTAATTTCATCCAAACCAGCAGTTCGAACCTTCCTCCATCTCGTCCATTGCAGTTTTCACTTCCTGTCCTCCGTCTGAATTTCTATACTCTATAGCATGCAGCCTGGAGCCTGCAGACTGCAGTTGAAGGCACAGTGCTGCGTGACAAATTGACTGAAAACATGTCAAGACTGAAGAGCTTTTAGGTGAATGACTTCTCTGTTTTATGCAATAGACTATAAAATACAGGATGTGAATGCAGTTCTTCAGTTTGTTTACATGCACGCTAGTATCCTGGTTAATATCAGGTTATATGTTTGTGCTTGTAAACATCATTTTTTGGATTCAGGAACCTTGATAAATCTTAATATGATGGAATATTCCCTTATTACCCAGACACTTTATCCAGCTTTCACATCACTGTTTGTCTGTACTATCAGTTCAAGTTACATAGTAGTTGGTTAGTAAAATACAAATACCATGATAAACAATAAGAGGATGATCTATATGCTTAAGCGAATCTGAAAGTCTGACTTCGGTAACGCAGGTAGTAAAATGTACTGTTGCTCTTCTATTTCATCACCGATGATGACATGAGGAAGACGAATCCAGCAGAATGGGAAGCACAGCAGTACTGAGGCAGAGGTAGCTCAGAAAAAACAGAGAGCGGCTGGACGTGGAGGACTCATGCCTGCACCGACAGGCGCTCGCAAACACTGTGAGAGTGCCTTCTGTTGCTCGCAGCAGCGTGTGCGTATGTGTTGTGCAGTGGTTCAGCCCACGCTCAGCCCCACACAGCTCACTTTGTCCAGCTCTCATTCACTTACCTACCCGTTACTATAGAGACACGGCAGAGAAGAATGCTGAAAGCGGGCTGGAAGACAGATATGCTGGAGACCTGGGCTGAATCTTAATAATAAAGAGAAGACTCACAACACTGCACTGGGAGGCTGTTACATAACACTGCTGCAGGATTCTACCATGAAGTCAACCTGTAGCAACGTGGAGAAAAGGGAAAAAAAAAAGAAGCTATTCCAACAAAGCTATTTTGACCATCATGACGTGCCATTTTCCTTTGATTTCTTTAATTGTTTGACCTCACAGATCATCTGACTGAATGTGCAGTTCTTTAGTTTACAAGTTGAAGCTGTCTGGATGTCATTCAGAATGAATGTTAAAAAAACATACTGCAGTGATTAAAGCTAAGAAAACCAATAAAGGTTTTAACATTTAATAAAGAGGATTTTGTATCATTCTTGCTTAAAACAGAATCATGATGATATGTGGTATGAGAGTTAGGCTTGTAAAAATAAGCCATTCTCTTATTAATAAGTTAACATACTAGTACAAAACATGCTCCAGTGTCAAACTAGATAACAATGTAAATTCATTAACATGACAATTTGCAGTCAAAATAGATTTTAGTGCCCCTCTGCAGTGGTCATTTTTGGTTCGTAGAGCTTTGATCCTCCTCTTTACTGACTGACATTATCTTGCAGTAAATGAATGAAGCTTGTTTGTCTCCGTCTCCCTGTTCTCATTTACCCCTTTTTAGTTTTTTTACATTTATTTCCCTGCTCCGCTGTCTTTCCACTCCCTCTACCTCTACCCAACTCTCAAACTGTTTCATTCTTGTTCTAGTTTTTTTTTTTTCATTTTCTGTCTGCCTTTCTTCATCTCCTCTCTGTAAATAGACACTGTATGTCCCTATAACAGAGAGAGAGAGAGTCACAGACAGTTCTGAGACTGCAGCAGATTCTAACCAATCACATGAAGCAACCCTCCAGCCCACGTGGCTTATTCATAAAAAAAAAAACGGTGGAAACCCTTATCAATTCAGCTCTAGTCTCTCATACAGCCTATCATTAATGTAGCCATGCTCTAAACTGAGGGAATTTTAATGTAAAGTGCAACTCCAGGGAGGCATATTTTAAACCCTCACTCAATTTTGCATATCTCTGAAAATCACTATTTATAATGCAGAGCGTGAGGCCAGTTAAGCAGATTGATAGATGCAGATTCCTCCTCCCCCTTTTTTTTTTATGTCTTTTTCTAATTTACTTTCTCACTGTTTGGTTCCTGTGTTCCCATTTCAGCATGTGGCCCCGATTAGAAAACCCAGGACACGCAGAAGGATACCAAAAATATCCTCTATATGTGTCAGCTTACTTCTCTGTGTTCAGTGACATCAATTACAACATATTCTAGGCTGTAATGTAGCTGTGCAGGTACCTGTCTGCCATTTGCCATGTAAGAATACTCTATCTGATGGCTCCCAGTGAAATCACATGAGCTTCAGTCTCATGGCAACTTATGGTATCATCGCCAGTAAGCATATCGGTCATGGGCTTATTTCCATTGCATAACCATGTCCCAAGGATTCCCTGCAAATCAAAGGATTAGTGACTGGTGTGAGAAGATAAGAGGCTGTCCAGGTTAATTACCTCTTCAGCAGACTTGCAAACATGAGTACGCTCACACATTCAGATATATATACAGCAGTGGCTACACACTTAAACATGAAAACAAAGTGTTAAATGAACAAAACAATGCGAGAGAGATGAGAGATCCTACATAAGTTTGGATTTATTTCATCATGGTCACCATAAACAATTAATGCACTGACCTTTTATTAACACGTAGAGAGAGTGAATGCAACTGCGGTGCAACACCACAGACAACACACACGTCTAAATATCACTTTCCATAGCTGACATATAGGAAAAATGAACTGTACAAAAGATTGAATTCACATCCTAGAGCGAGACTCTGTGACATTAACTGCGAACCTAAATGGCAAACACTCCAGTGACTGAAAGGAAACACTGGTACAAGACTGTTATGTTATACCACTGTGCAAAACATCAAAGATTTGTTCTCAGCTGTGCAAAATAGCAGCATTATATTCAACTTTCCAAGCAATGGGTTCACAACACAACATCACAATTATCACTTAGAAGGAGCATAATACTGAATAATAACCATCAGGTATGCCCAAATCACGTTTAGCTTATAGAAACTGCAATGATATGTGCAAATGATAAATCTTCAGTCACAGTAATGAGACCTTCACATTCAGTATGTACATGATGAGGAAGTGTCCTTCCTGAACTGACTGCACTAAAAATGAACAGCAACATTTACAGAGCGGACCACTTGACCATTACGCTCTTTTTGCTTTTTGTTGTTGTTGTTGTTGTGCTTGAACTACATCCTATACAGCCGCCTTCAAAACAGGCAGAGACAAATAAAGAGCAAATTTAAAATGTGGGATATGTACATGTAAACCATATAGTTTCAGGCCAATAGTATTTAATAGTTGGCACATATGAAAAAAAAAAAATCTCTTGGAAAAACTGTACATTCCCTTCAGTCTAGTTATGTTGGCTTCTGCAGCGTATTGGAAAGCAATACCCACCAGAGGCCCTGGTTTGATAATCTTGCTTTGTGGCCATCGATGGGCCCATTTAGTGCAGTTTATCATATACATTCCACAAGTGAAGACACTCCCCTCTCTACTTTGACATCTCTGCACCTTACCCTCATTTTCAGCTTGAACCAACCGCCCACTTACAGGTACATCGCTACAGCGTCACATTGGTTGCAATAAAACAAGGTATTTTAATTGAAAGTGAGGTGGTTTATATGAGGAAATCTGTGCTTTTTAATCGCACAGAAGGAGCTGAAAACATTCCAACCGGCAGTGAAGACGGCCAGACACAGCATGATGCTTTTCTGCAGCTTTTCACCTGTTACCCTTAGAGGAGTATCTCCAGTCTTATATCCTCTGGGAGAAACACATTTAACAGCTTAGCTATGAGCTGGTAGAGGATTTAAAAAAAAAAATCACAACATAGTACCTCTACTCACACGGCTTAGGCCTATGTGCTGAAGGTGTATTGACCTGACTGGTCATCTTAAGCAACGCTTGGCTCTGGCGCGGCTCAAAATAGCAGGGAGCGGTGGAGAAATGGCCGCACGGGTCAGCACCTCGGACAGCTCCGCCTCTCGCCTCCTTCGCCAAAACACTCTGATCTATTTGTGGTCCTGCCTGGAACCTCACCTCACTGCGACATCCGCTCACTTACCCAGCAAGTAGGGCCGATCACGAATGAAACGGGGGATTTGGAGGGTCACTTTGAATGTGGTTTGCACCGCGAAGTCCACCCTACTAGACATGAGAGGACAATATACCACTGGCATGCATTTGATGAAATCTCCTACACTGTAGCCTAAACACCAGTTGTGTAACATCATTAGAGAGATATTCAGCCCAGACGTGAGATGCCTTCGACGCAGGCTTTTACATTCAAAACCAACGTTGTGTGGTTTTGCAAATCATTTAAAAAAAATAAAAACAAAAGAAACGAAACACATGTGTCTTGTTTGTCTCAGCGGTCCAGGTTGGACTCGTTGCTGTCTCGTTGGTTTTTGAGGTCCTGGAAGACCTCGGTGAAAAAGTGCGGGTCCGCGTTCAGCTGCAGCATTTTGGCACTCATCCTGTTGATGATCCGGAGCGACGTCTCCCAGAAAACGTCCTTGTTGGACTCGATCATGAACGGCTTGAGTGGGTAGGAGATCTCGTTGCCCATGTAGGAGTATGCGAGGTAGAGGCAAGTCTGAAAGGTGCCCTGCAGCTCGGCCGCGCTGTCGATGCTGTCCGCCACCGTGTCTTCGCACAACAGGTACACGAACACCACGTTAGCCGGCGTGATGAAGCCCTGGTCCTGCCAGCCCTGGAGCAAAAGAGTCCGGTCGATGTTTCGGAACCAGAGGATCACCTCTCCGCTGTTCAGTTCTTTCAGTTTAAAACACCTGCGGCACATGAAGTCCCCCAAACAGCGAAGCAGCTCCCCGGTTGAAGCCTGGATAACTATCCGCCTCGGTGACACCAGAGACAGGCTGCTGGACTGCTTCTGGACCGTGGAAATCCTCCCGTTCTGGGCAGCAGCCTCGCTGTTTTGCTTGGGGACCGTGGGCACCGGGACCGGGATGGGCACTTTGGGCTTCTTCTCCTCGGTTTGGTGCGTCTTCCTGATGTTCTCGCTGTTGAGCTGAGCCACCTGGCTGGACGGGGCGGGCAGCGGGTTCGGGGTCACTTTCTTGGCACTCTTCTTGGCCGAACTGGCCACCAGCTTCTTCCAGGACAGAGAGACGAACATCGAGTGCCGCTTGAGGCTCTTGTCGTTTTTACCTCCATCCCCGGCGACCTCGGCGTCCATAATAGATGCCTTCTTAGTGGCCGGAGATATAGAGAGGACGGTTCCCATGGCTGCAAAGGCGAGAGCCGCGGTGGTGTGGATGCTGCTGCAACTTCAACGCAGTCTTGTGCAGGGATGAGAGGCGGCGGACGAACAGTCACGACAGCGATTGAAACTCCATTTACACGCTCAGTTACTCCGTGTGCTCGCTCCTGGGCGGCGGGGGACGAGGACGGAGCACGGTCTTCAGACTGAACTTGTATTCCAACAGATGCTCGGCGGGGAGACGCTGCGGCACAATCCTACGGCTGCAGAGCAAACCAAGATTAGTCGCCCTGCGTTAAGTCAAGGGTATAAACGAACCAGCAAGTGCAGCCCGTGACTGACAGCCGAGCCAGCCAATGAGAGAGGCAATCAATGATCCAATCACTAGGGCTGTTGTTTTTAGTTCTAGGCTGCCATTGATAGCCCAAATATACAGGTAAGAAGCACTATTCTGCCTCCACCAGCCCAGTTTAGAAAAGCCGTGCTATCTATAAATCACTATTTTTCCTTTAATTTTGTCAGCAGTCTGCACAATAGGTCCACACACTGACTGACAGCAGTGAATGGTGTGATTTGTAGCTCTATTCACTGACATTTGCACCATTGTCACCTTTAAATTAGCATCCCTAATGCATCAATGAATGTTTAATTTGGCATATTTTCACACATTAAAATCAAACATAAGCATCAGTAGCCGGTAACTGCTGCAGAGATGGAATATATTTGGAGCTTTATATATTATTCAGGTTTATTCAGGTATTGCTGACCAACATGGCAGCCCTTAATTATACAAAACTGTGCCAGCACTGGTTTTGTTGATGCACAAACAACCAATTGTACCGTGACAAAATATCCTTAACCATGTCATGCTATCACTCTGTAAGCAAATTCAGGGACTGTGCCAAACCGGGCTTACTCCACTGTATTTCTGACTTGGTTTCTATGTATTTGAAGCCACATAAATACCCTTCCCGCAAAAGTTTGTGTAAAAATGTTCCCTGAGGAGTTGTTGGAAAGAAATCTGTAAAAAGTGGTTTTGCCAGCTCTGGGCGAGCTAAACTTAAAATTTGAACTATGCACAGTATACTTGATACCAGGCACAAGAAGACATCGCCTGCACTTGTTTTGCTTTAAATTCGTTCACTTGTTTCTCAGGTTGTAACTTTTCTGGACCCTCGTGACATAGCTTCAAAAACTTCACATTTTGAAGAGACAGTGAAACGTTACACCAGCTCTATCAAGTAGTTTCTTGCCTGATTGCCTGTACACCTAAATATCCCTTTTGGCCAGCACATTATCTACCATGGAATCCCTACTGGCTTTATGCAATTCCGTGTAACAGGCCACGGTTTTAATCCTACACCCAGCTACGACACCTTTGAATGCACGTCTCAGGAAACTCATTGAGAGATCCAATTACCCACAGCAGAACTGGCAACCCTCCTCTACGTTACATGACTGGTGCTTGGAATGGAAAGAGATACAAATAGCAATGAAAGTCTGTGGTGTCCTGAGAATGGACTTTGCCATTCAGCTGAATTCTAAAGGATTAGTCAGCAAGTAACTGTATATCTGTTCTGATGTTGTCCTTCTTACTTGTCTCATATTGCACTTTATTGAATTGGAAACTATATTTTCCATATGCAGTATGTATTTCTCCTTATTTTGAGAAACTCCATGGCTGTAATGGTCAATTTATTCAATAAATTCCCTCATGTGTTTTGCACAGAATGTATTTTTCTAAGGTATGTATATGGACAGACATAAGAGAGACATCCAGCAGCTTTTTATAGCTTGTCTTCATCTGTTTGTTAATTTTTACAATCCAAGGAGTACTTGTGATGCTTGACTAAATTCATGGCATCTTCCTCTTATACTTGATTTCTTGTCAAGTTGGATAGTGGACAGTGAGGAACAATGACACTCAGGGATGCAGTGCCGTCAGTCACGGTGTGAATGTATTGAGTTCAGCATGATCCAGCTAACATATAGGAAATGTGAAATAAAATCCTGCAGCAGTTAATCTACAAAGTCTTGTTAAAAGGGAACAAAGTGTCCAGTGAACTGGCCAAAGCTTTATCGTACAATATTATGAGGTGCTGTACATACTGTAGGTGGACCTAGTTGCAAACAGGACAAATATAGGTTGAGCTCAATCGTGTGTTGTCCTTTGCTGGTTTATTGCAATGCACATGAGGTAGAAAGCGTTTGTCACATCTGTTGGGAATTTTTATTTTTTGTTCTCTTTTACCAGTAAAAACGAATCAAATAACTTGCATATTCCTCCACTTTTCATCCACCAATTATTGTATCATCGTAACAGACACCCTCAACATCATGTAATCATCATCACCGCCATCATAACGAAGACAGGACTGACAGTCATGTCCGCTACACCTGTTAAAACTGTCAACCAAAACAACCATGACAAGATAAAAGACGTGAAGTAGGAAGATAATTGAAACCAAACTTGGCAAATTAAGATGAAACACAATAATATCCCAAATCTGCAAAGTGCTGCCCATCTCACACATCTTTTGATCGTGCCAACCTTTGATTCAACACATCAGAAATCAGATGGTGATCAAAAGAAACTCTTTCATCACAAATCAAACAAAACGCAACAGGATGTGGCAGAGGAATAATCTCAATGTATTAGACATGAAGCATCATGCTTTTCTGGCTCTGTTACATACTGTACCAATATGTAGAAACCAAAGGGATAAAAGTCTGAATCATGAGGCTGGATGATGAGGGGGGTGAGAGAAAAGGAACGCTTGGTAGAGCCATGGGAAGATGAATGGTTTTCTTTCTTTTTAAAACTATTCTTTATTTGTGTTTCTGGACACACATTTTGCAAATGAGTAAATCATTAAGTGTCTCATCAGTGTACAGTTTGAATATAAAATGAATACGTGCTGCATACAAAGAATGCAAAGTTCAAAGCTGCACCAATGTTATCATCTTTAACCACACTGAGCAACATTAGCATTTATTTGGCATCATGTTTCTGGCCAATGGATGAGTCTTAGTTCAGTAGTCATCCTGCTTTAAGCTGGATTTTTGGTCTCCTGTGGGTATATCTGAGCTTTTTGCTCCACCTGCTGTGTCAGGAAATGAGAACGGACGACCAAAATAATGGTCCAAATTAGACAAAAGAAACCCTGCATAGACATCTTATCCTTAGTTGCGTAGAAATATTGATAAATGTAGCTTTAAATTAACATTAAAACATGCAAGTATGGTATTTTCTTTCTTTAAACCTTCATAAAAGCCATAAATGTCAGACAATACACAGTATGTGTTCACATACTGCAGCTTGTCGCTAGAAGATTAATAAAGCTAAATAAATAATAAAATCTCTTTTTTTTAAAAAATGATGATTGTGAGGGACGTCAGTCATCCTGCTCATTGATCAATAGCTGTCTGATAAAGATATAATATGGATGAGGCAAAATAATCAGATTTCAGTGCAGGGTTAGTGTGCAAGACTGCCACATTATTGACGTTACAAATTAGGAATTTGAAGAGGTTGAGGGAGAAAGACGGAGGTGGAATTCTACACTAACATACAGACTGATCTATAGATGTTACTTTATTAATCTCATGTCGGGTGTGATGTTCTAGCAACATACCACAAGTGACATAACGATTCTCAAAGAAGTGGGTAAGAAATAAAATGAACCTTTAAGTTATACTTAAAAAACAATCAGCCGCAATAAAAACAGCACACAGATGACAAGTGTCGACATGCCGACATGAATACTGTCTGCGGTGACACAGAAAACAAAAGATGGAGGAAACAGGAACACACTAAGGGGGAGTTGTTTTCTGTTCGAGATGTTCCCTCTGATTATTCATTTCAGGATGAAGGGAACATCTGATGTGTAAATTAACCACACAGAAAGAACATCAAGTGCTGTCAACACATCTAAAAAACTACGAGCTTAGTCATTTGTGTTCTACTCTGACTTTACCCCAATATTAAAAGGAACATAAACAACCTTTAAAAAAAACCCATTCACTTAATGTACATTAAATCTCAGGACATTTGGTGCTTGTATCGTTCTCATCTTGTCTAACATGCACCACACTTATACTTTTTCAGCCTTCTATATGCATTGTATTACATCAATATCAGGCTCAGTATCTACTCTGTATTGTCTTGGTTATCACATTCTACTGCTGAGCTGACTGAGGTGAAAGGAAAAACCAAAACATCACGAAAAATTTCAGCTGCTGCGTGCAAGTTTCTCTCTATCGCCTGTGCTAAGTTTGCCACCTGGTGGTGTTTTGGTGCAACTGCAGCAAGTGCAAACATTTCAGGAGTAGATTGTGTGTTGTTGTCAGGCGTTCTCAAAACCTTTGTGACTTATTGTTTAAAAAGGAGTTAGTAGATACAGTTTATTTGGGCTTTAAAGTGTCCCTCCACTCAAAAATGTGTTTTTCTTCTTGTTCATACAGTTTAATGTTTGAGCTTCACAGTGCAGAACGACGAGCGCACCAGAAGGCTGTTTTCACATTAATCTGCAGAAAATTAAAAGTTTGTCTGTTCCCATTGACAATCAGATTTCAAGAGGCGGGCCTACGAGCTGGATTTATCACATCACATGTAGTTTGAAAACCAATCCCAGTCCATACGTGAAGCCTCCACGGCTCACACACTGACTGAGAACTGACTTTTCAGTGAAGTTGGAGACATCTTGTGTCCAACAGTTAAACTTTGACACTGAGAAATAATTACATATTCATAGATTGTGGAATTACAAGTGAGAGAGAAGGGGTAGATGCAATTTTAAGGATTTTTAAGATATAAGATTTTTTTGTCTTATTTTTTTGTCTTAAAACATGTCTGGAGGGAATCTTTCACATTTTCTGCCATATTCTTAAATCCCGGAGCCGAGTTAGAAAAAATGCAATGTACAGATCGAGCTTATTTGTTTCTTCATTTTAATTTCAGAAAAAAAGCCTGTATCCTTTCTCTACTTGTTTGCAGCAGAAATGCACCGCGTTTGGAAAAAACTGCCCTTGAGATTTTTAAAAGTGGTCTTTGAAATCTTCATCAAGCATTTTATTTTGAGGACATACAATACTTTTAGTCAAATTAGACCATGTATTAGACTGTTTCACAATCTGTTTTGTCTATTCATGATTTATCAGTGCTGGGAGCAGGACATTATCTTTTCAAACAGCCAACAAGTTAAAACAAACACTCTCAATCTGTAAAATTGTGGGTTGACAATTTGGAAGTCGTCCGCTGGAGGGCAGTCGCATCCAGCTGACTGCAAATCAACCCCGACTGCGAGTGGAAATATTTGTCATGAAGGGCTCGCTGGTGACATTTGCTGTCAGCATGCGTCTTCGCCACCTCATCCTAACATTTAATTAGTTCTAGTGAAACTGTGGGATGACATATCAGGCCGAATGACTGAAGAGAGGAGGAGTGAAGGTTTCTGAGACCTCTGACTAATATTAGCTTTAGTGACAGAATTCCCCCGACAACTAACCGCAGGTCTGCCAGCAGGACAGTGGGAGTGAGCAGGGAGGGGGAAAGATACGGCCATGCTTTAAATCCTTTGAGTTTAATCATTGTGCACATGGCTGTGATGTCCGAAGAATCTAAAAGCTGAAGAAATAATGAAAATGCTTCACTGATTACTAATGAACGTTCAGAGTTTGTCAAGAAAACAACTCAAACATCATGTCAACATAAGCCAGATAAACTCACTGTAACTGACGAGGAGCTAAAGCTAGCTCAGTGTGAAAGCAACCAGCAGAGGTCTGACTTATCATGTGGAGACCTCTTTGTATTTGTTTGCATGTATGGAAAGTATCTCTTCCTGCTCCGTAAGAGGCATAAGTGTTGATTCATCCGTGGTGCAGCTTTAGCATTAAATTAAGTTAAATTAGACATAGAATATTATGATTAAATACTGACTCCCACGTCGATGCTCATAGCCTAGTAGAAAAACGTAAATCAGTGCATATAAGCAATGCATACAGCGTCAACTGTATACAAAGAAATGAGAAATGATGAGGAAAACCTTGACTTTCTGAAGAATGTTTTCCCAGCACACACCCACCATCATCGTTTTATGGAACATGACTCGAATCAACAGGTCTGTTTGGAAAGATCACATCAGTAATCAGCAATCTTGGACAAATATTGATGAAAGTCCAGTAAATTAAACAGGGATGAAGAATAAGATCGGAATATTTTCCCATAGCATTCAGGAGGGAATATGCCTTGTCTCTCTTTCTGTGTGTGTGTGTGTGTGTGTGTGTGTGTGTGTGTGTGTGTGTGTGCGCGCGCTCAGATCAAACAGTCGGAGAGGGATTGGGTGTCCTGTCTTATCGCAGACGTGCCTGTCAAAGCTGGTGGGAGGGATTAGCAATGGCTGACACAGGCAGGTGGAGACAAAATACAATCTAGAGAGGGCAGAGTAAGAGAGAGGCAGGTGGGATCTCACACACACACACACACACACACACACACACACACACACACACACACACACACACACACACTCACTCAAACAGGTGGGTCACTGTGAATGTCACAGACTTGTAAAGGAGCTGTCTCTCCTCCTCCTCTCGCCTGCAGCTGCATGGCCATGGAGTTGCTGATAATGGTACACACACACACACACACACACACACACACACACACTTACCAGATATTCGCATACTTTCCCATCTATAACAAAGCAGGATTGTTAACACCACTAAATGGGACAGCTCATATATCAGAAAGAGTCATCCTCTCATTGAGTAATATTCAACTAGTCTGCACAGCTCCTCTCATGCTGACTTATATGGCTGTGATTCATCAAATCTGCACCTCCATGTCATCAAAATATCACATGCATTTTGTTATGCACTGTGCTTAAGAACTTGTACCAGAGAACTCCTATTTTCTGCTACTTTCTGGTGATAAAAAGTGTCTAAATCTGCACTAAATCTTCAGAATTGTGTGCTTGTCTGATAATACTCAGCTGTCCATTACAAAAACTATGGATACCAGCTTTTAAACAGGACCTGACAAAGCTGATGTGGCCACCCTGCTCAGGCACACGTAACATGTAGCAGCACAAAAGCAGCATCTGGTGTTAAACAGCCCCACCTGCTGCTTCCTATTGAATTATGTAACAAAAGACAAAGACAGCGATATGTAAACAAGGCTTGAGCATTGTACCAATTCAATCACACACAGCCAGGTGATCAAAGGCTGCGATCTCTCTCTCACACACACACACACAGTTACGGGTGGATGCAGTTCCTTCCTCTCACATCAATCCAGCCTGCAGTTCTATCCAGTGCTGTTTGCGGCTCGCTGCTATAATTAGAACAAGGGATGATAAGCATTCAAATGCGCTGATGCTCTTATCTGCAGCAGCCGAGAGGCGGAAGGACACGCGCACACATATAGCTGCCATTTGTCATTCGTGCACACATGCAAACACACACTGCGGTACAAAGAACACTCGCTCTTCATGTATTATCATGACATAAGGATGAGGAAGCAACACATTCAACACTAGTCTTTATGTATGTCACATTATCATCATATAGTGCATTGTATGCATTTTTCTAGATGTGTCCTTCTCATTAGTGTGCAGTACTTGCCCAGTTCTTGAGTTATGTTTAGTGTTTTCCAGTTTCCCAAAAAGTCACAGAATTGATCCTTAGGCTATCTCAAAACTGTCCTGATGCACTGAACAAAATAAATGTGAGAGATTTGCTTTGTGAGAGTTATATTTTAACATATTAAACTCTGATAGATCCTCTAAATCAAATCAAAGGTCCCAAAGATGCTAAACTCTCAAGGTGAATTGTTGGGAAGTGTTGTACAATTGTAAGCATAGTTTACCTTCACCTGGACGGGCTGAAGGTGACACATTATGTACGGCAAAAGGTAGAAAAGCTTGTGGAAATTCAAGTTCTGATGTAAAACTATAAATTGTGCAGATTCTTTTTGGCCCTTGAGTTCATGAAGTGCAGATGTTGTGATACAGATAAAGGTGACACTACCCTTCATTCCCACCAGGCTGCGCCCTTGTCTGGCTGTGAAGTGTGTGTGTGTGTGTGTGTCATCAACCCCTGCCTTTGATGGCATGCTGTTTAGTCCTACCAACCCCTCTCAGTCCTTCCAAAATAAACCCTCTCTTCCTCTCCTCTGTGGCTGGAAGGCCACGTGACACACAGTGTTTCAGATGCAAGAATTACACGAAAATAACAGCAGCGACAAGCGATGACGTCTTTTCATTGTCTTCACACGAAGCTTTAATTCATCCACACTGATCAAAGCAATTATGCAGTAATCAGAAACATACAGAAATGAGTTTAAATTCTGGAGGCAATAATCTTTAAATAATGATAATTTATACTGATTTTTTGGTATTTTCCATCCGAAATACACCTCTGTATGATGAACTGTGCGTACCTGTCCTGCAGAGCCTTGACATTATGCTAACATTTTGAGATGGGCACCGCACATCTTGTCTTGAAAACTGGTGACATGCCACCATCCGTGTTTTCTGTGTGCTTTAGTTAAATTAGATCCAAGACAAGATAACCCTCTCTCAGCCCGCACCCTAATTTCCCTCTGCTGAATGGTGCGGTGTAGATGTTGTGGTTCACACGCAGGTTCAAATCCAATCTGTTTCACAGTTGGGAAGGACTGTGGTGCTGTTTACACAGTAGGGAGATTCCTGCTCCATAGGACCAGAGTGTTGAGGCTTTGATGCTCAATAGGAGCTACTGAAAGAGAGCAGGAGGACGACAGAGAGAGAGAGCGATGGGTCGGAGAGAGACAGAGATTGAAGTGATGATGACCTTCTTCGAGTAACCTCAGATTGCTCCTCTTGGAAGGTTCACAAAATATGGGTAACAGATGTTTTATGTTTTTGTCTGTGGGCTTATCGTGCCCACAAGCCAGAGGCACTGTGATATGTCCTGGTTTCTGTGGATTCCTCTTTAACTTTAAAATAAAACACAGAAACTGTACAGAGTATTTATTTAAGCAAATCTCATTGACTTTGGATCAGCTCTCGATTTTACTTCTGGTCAAGCAGTCATTAAAGGCTCACCACACCAGGTAACAGGTTTGTAAAGTTGCAGGTGCGAGTCCAACTGACAATCTAGAAAACCATTAGCACCTCCATTGTAAACTGTCAAAGGAAATACAAGACAAATACTGTTAAGATAATATCCATTTTAACTACAACAATACACAACTGCCCCATGAGCTTCAGTGCAAACAGTCCCCTTTCAGCCCCCTGTAGCCTCTGGCTGTTGTATTTTCTCTGAGCCAGAGATCAGGCAGAGCTCCACAGTTCTGCGGCTGCAGGCCAGCTGGCTGATACATTTCTATCAACTGGTGGCTATCTGACTTCCCCTCCCTCCCACATCCTCCTCTCCCCCCTGTTTTCCTCTCCATCCCACTGTCTCATCAACACAAAAACACACACGTTCGCACACACATAGACGAATGCTGTGTGAGGGGCTGAGGGGATACGCTCACTTTAGAGGCGTCATCTTCAAGCTGCCCTCCTGTGTTGTTGTGTGCAAGCTGTCATGAATCCAGAAGACATTAAAACTGTTTTAATTCCGTATTGGTCATCATATTCTCTGAGGTGTACTGAGTTTACTTTTTTCCCTCATCCCTAGAACTTGTGATGAAATTGGACGTCGTATAATTTCCGTCACACCGTGCCCAGGTCACTCCTTTCTTTCTTTAAGGCATCTCTTTTCACTTATCTTCAAACAACCTGGACTTACTTCTACTTATGCTTCCAATTATACTCGAGAAATAATTTATCCCTACTTGTGGGTGCATGTAAACGGCGTTGTATGTGCACATTTCCTGTACATATTTTGGAGTTATTAGGCCAATCAGAGCGAGTGGCTCGGCCTGCAGAGCTTTTGTGTGTGCATGTGTGAGTGTGTTTGTGTTGTATCTTTTGCATTAAGGACCCCCTTGAAAACGAGATGCTTCATCTCAAGGGGGCTTAGCCTTCCTATAGATGTATAAATGATTGAGATTAAAACAATGGCTGGTTTTCAGTGGAAAGCATGCACTGGCAAATATAAATTCTGATTATTGAATAACAATCTTATGTTTCAGTGTTATTTCTAGAGATTACATTTGTTTTGATTAGAGAGAGAGAGAGATGAATTGCACATGAACTCATGACAATCTGTGAGAACAACTCTTGGGAGAGAAAGAGATAACATTAGGTAAAATATGGGTCAGGAGCCAAAATTGTCCCTGGAGGGCCCTTAGCTCCATGATCCATGGAAGGAGGAGACCCCAGGACAGATGCAGAATCCAGAACATTCCTGAGGGACTACATTTCCCAGGTACTCAGGGAATATGAGATGTTCCAGAAAGAGTTAAAGGAAGATGGAGAGGAAAAAAGGACATCTGTGCTGTTCAACTCATCCTGTTGCCAATGTGACACATGAGCAAAATAAGAAAATTAAAAATAATGCAGTGAAATAGTGTAGATGGATTGGTATAATAGAAAATCTCTTTGGAAATTACCCAGGAAATACTGAGCATAAATCTCTGCTCAAACACACTGATAAGACATACAGAACTTTAGATTATAAAAGGAGCAATCCAAAAAGAAAATCCATTTTTTTTACATTTTCATTTTCATCTCATCTGTCTGATCTGACAAATCAAAGACAGATCCATCAGTTGTCATTGGGCAGATAACTAAGGTGGGTCAGTTAGAGGTAACTATGAAATATTGGATGATTTTACCTCTTTGGGCATCATGAAATTACTTGACTGAAACCATGGATGGAAAATCATCAAAACAAGTCTTTGGTAGGACTGCTAACAGCTAATATCTCGAGTAGATATTCAGGCTGGGAAGCACTGGTTTAATACATACTGATGCTTTTTAATGTAAATAACTAGTAACTACAGCTGCCAGTTAAATGTCGTGGAGTAAAAAGTGGTGTACATTCCTCTGAAATGTAGCCCAAAATTACCTCAAGTACCTTAACATTGTGCGTAGGTAAATATAGGGCTTGACTTAATGTACTTTGTTTCTTTCCACCACAATAAAGTGGAGGTTTGTTACTCAGCATTGTGTTAGTTTTTATATGGGTTTTGTGCATGAGAGGCGTAATTTTTCCCTGAAGTGAAACATATCCTCGTCTAACCCAACAGCAGAGGGCAGCATTGCATCCCACATTTCTTCCTCTGCCTTTGTGTGTCCCCCCCCCCCCACCTTAATGCTGGAACACATGACATCAACCCCTACATTCTCCCATGTGAATTACCAGAGTCCTCACCCAGGGGTAAGGAGTCATCCAAGGAAAACAAACCGAAGCAACCAAAAGACTCTATTACTGGAATGTGGGTTTGTTACACCCACAGTGATCTACCATCTCTCCAACAGGTGCTGAAAATATGTGGAGGACAGCTTTCATTCATTTGATTACACTCATAACGTTTTTAATGTTGCCCCGTGCATTTTTTTTTAATTAGCTGTCACCACAAGCATAAGAGAGACATGAACACTTTACACAAGAATCTCAGGTCTTAAAGCTCCTGTGTGGTCAAGAATTCGGTTAAATTTGGTTGAATTAAATGTCCTTTTCCCACACACTAAATGCCTGCCAGCTCCTGATATACAGCTCTGTGGGTGACCCTGACCTCTGACCCCTCGTGCAGCAGGAGAGCAAACAGAGGAGCCCAACACCATTATTAATAATATAATAAGATATCAGAAAAACACGAACAAGCTACAGAAAGAAACTACAAGCCAAAAATCATTCGCTCCAATTATGTGTGATTTGTTGTTTTTGTGTGGCAGCGTCACACATCACACGGTAGGCAGTGAACACAGCCTAGCTTAGCAGACATATCACACGGCTACTGCTAATGTGGATCCTGTTATTGCAAGGGCACCCAGAGGAGCATTTCAGCCCCGCAGTGGGCCTCCCTCGCCCGGGCTGCTATCGTCCCACATCAGCCCCGGGCTCCTTGATGTGGTTTGGGAGGACATGACGGGGCTGAGCGGGGCCCGAAGTGATCAGTCGCGCAGTAACATCTGAAACCCATTTCCCCACAATTAAAGAGAGAGAGAAACTATCAGGACCAAACATCGCCCGTTTCCACGGCATCGAGTCAAACATTTGCATGTGTGTGTGTGAGCTGTACCTCCCTGCCACAATCACTCACAGACACACACACGCACACTTCTTTCCCACCCTAAACAGTGACAGAGCATTTCCAAATGTGTTTACTTACAAAGAAAACCACTTGCCACCAAAAATAAGAGCTATTAAGACTGATACAGATGCAGACAAATAAACAGGGAGAATATAAAGCGAGGACAGAGATAACGTGGCGTCAGAGGATGCTAGCAGATGGTGGCGGACTCGCCTTTTCTTTTCACCTGTGCTGCTGCCGTCGCATACGAAGCGTCGGCGCAGCAGAGAAAACACGAGCCCTCGCTCAGAGCAGCTCGCCGGTGCCCTGTCTGAGATTCCTCTCCACCATGTGTGTGCGTGCGTGTCTGTGTGTACATTAGCCGGCTATGCGCGTTGAGTTGCTCCATCTGGATGCTCATCGGACATCAAACACAATAAAGCAGCGAGTGGAATGGAGCTGATTGCTATCTCCAAATGTAATCAAACCAATTCAACCCACTAAAACACAGGCACATACTCTCTCTCTCTCTCTGCTCTCCCTATTACACACACACACACACGCACACACGCACCCTCTCCTACTCCCAAACCCAGAGTAAAGGCCACACTCTTCCACTCCTTTCTCAGTGCCTCCTCCCTGGTTCAGATCATTGGTCATGATGTGCTCGCCATGTCCTTGGCCCAGGATGTACAGCGCACAGTCATCGAGTGCTGCTCTTTACTGTGGTATCAGTGGTCGGCCATTTTACAAACATCCTCCAAGAGAACCTGTCAGTGAAGTTCCTATCCGGTCGAGCCAAGAGCTGCAGCTTCCCATGACCCTCAGCTTTCATGGGGTTAGCTTGACCTACAGTGAACCCAAAGATGACCTTTTGGAACAGCTCGTGTTTTTTGATCAGTTTGTCTGTTATGAATGAGGCATGAATATGATAATATCAGACCATGTAAAATGCTACTTATCATGCTCTTTGGGTTTTTTGGGTTGAGCTGCCCTGTGTTCTCTGATCGTCTTTGGCTCTCCGTAATGACCTTGGATCTCCGTGAGCGTGTGTGTGGGTAAGACAGATGCACGGAGAAACAGACAGAAGCAGAGAGAGGTTGTATGTGTGAGACCGAGATGAGCTTCGGGATAACTTTAACTGATCGGTGAAATGTGGATGATATCTGACACCAAGCAGGGACCGAATGTCATTTTCAAGTCAGAGAAAAGCCGCCAAAGATAATTTTCGGTTCAGGGACCTTGGACCTTGGATGTTATTGGCTTGGTTGACAGTTGACAGAAAATATCTGTGAGAACATCAGACCTGGTCAGATCTCCTTTACTTATCTGATCATGTTTGAATTAGCAAGTATGACTGACCTTGCTGTGTGCCGGTGTGTGTCTGTGCATGCATGTTCTTGGATAAGCGGTGTTTTGTTGGCTCTCGCACGGAGTGGCAGCAGGCTATTTTAGACAATCTGTCAGAGCGCGCAGCAGCAACTGAACCAGTGACGTGAGGAGGTGAAGAAGACAGAGAGACTGACAGAGGTGAAGAGAGAGAGACTCAGAGATAAAACCAGATGGAGGCAGAGACAAACCAGAGATGAAGAAACAGAGACAATTTAGAGATAAAGCCTCCAGAGTGAGACGGAAGAGTCAAATAGAGCCAGAGCCAAGTCATCATCGTTTGATTCCTTGCTAAGACAAGCATGCTCTAAGTATCCAGGAGTGAGCGGTACTTTCGCTGGCCTTCTCTGAAAACACCATCACAGGGAGAGGCATTCCTTAACCTTTCACCTTTTGTAACTTGGCAACAGCCAGCTATCATCTCCCACTTGCCAATTTGCGGCTGGGGAAAAAAAAAGCTTTGAAAACAGAGAATCCAAACTAATCTGCTACGGGTTTGGATTAGTTTGCTCCAACTTCTCAATGTATACATTTTGGGTATAATTAAAATATACTATAACCATAAACTACTGCATGCATGGATTCAGTGACAGACCCGCATGTGTATCCACTCCTGCAAACATACGCCTTCATGTGCATGTTCCAAAAAAAAAAAAAGAAATTGCCCCAGTTTTTAGTGAAAAGAGCTGTAAGATTGATACCAGTCTTGTGTCTGAACGTTACAATGGGAAGCTACAGCCAGCAGATGGTTAGCTCACCTTAGAACAATGCCTGGAGACTGGGGGAAACCGCTAGACTGGCTTCATCCAAAGATAACAAAATACACCTACCAGCACCTCAAAAGCACTAGTGTTGTTGCCTTTCTACAGGGGCAGGCTGGCTGTTTTCAGTCTTTTGGCTTAGCTAAGCTAACAGGAGCAGGCTGTCGCTTCATATTTGTCATACAGGCATGATAGTGGTCCTTGTTAGCATGAGGAATACCAAACTTAGCCTGGATTATTAAGTCAAATGCAGAGGTAGTAATACTGCATCGCATACCGCCCGACATCTATAAATAAATATTCTGTTTTTGGTTACGCAGATCAGATACGAGTAATAATTTGCAGAAGGAACAGCATCGATGATTTTTTTTAAAATTCCAACTTCGGTGTTAACCTTCGCAGAGGGCCCCTTTTGCAAAGTCATATGAAACAGATTTACCTGGCCAGAGCAGGGAGTGGAGAAATGCCGAGCGAGGAACAGAAAGAACAAGACAGATCAGTAGAGGAGGGAGAGAAAGAGAGGGAGGGAGACAGAGAAAGGGTGAGAGAAGATCCTCTGAGGGCAGCAGCTCTGGTTTCATCCAACCACTGATGCTGACTGGCAGCCATGTCAAAAGCTAAGAAGTCAAACGATGCTGATTCTCAAGTTCATCTTCGGGGCACGTCAAAGTAAAGCTTATTATTCATGGTTTTGGAGGGCCTGGAATGCGCAAACATGCTAACCCTCGTACATAAACACGTACAGAGGCACATGCACGTACATAAACATGCTGCAAAGATCTGCAAAATATATAATATATACCCTAAAGTGTTTCTGTTTGAGCTCGTGGTATACACACGTACAGATGAACGGACGCATGCACACCAACACACACTGTCCTTTAACTGTCATAACATCTTGACTGTCAAATTTTCAGCAGAAGAAAAAGCTTTCAGGGTTATTAACCCCACATACTGAGGAGGAGATTAAGCATAAGTACTGATAAGACATCTTCATCTGGAGATTATCTCTGTGATGTACAGTGAAAAAGTCAGGCTTCGACCTTCGTTAGGACACGGGGCTCATAGATTACTGATCATAACACAGGAGGGATAATCACATGGCCTTGTTTTTGTTCTGTATCTGAGGACCCCTCTGACTACTACTGGCCCAAATCTTTGTAATCTTTAGATTCAAGTCTTTTCTTTGTAAACTGAGGATTTCCTTCAACAGCTTAATAAATACTGTGGCCAGTAACCATAGAAAACACGATATTTTCCATCGTCTGCAAAATTGTTCAATGCACAATATCCACATCCAGACTTTAAGAAAACAAGCAGCTGAATGTTTGGCTGGTGCATCTCGACTGAAACCACCATCACAAATCGCTTCTTTAACGGAGTATTTAGCCCCTCCCAAGTCCTGCCTCTTTTTGCTCTGTGCTCCAATAGTATTTGAGCGAGCGCCGTTCGCAGCAGAATCTCGGCCAACTTCCCCTTTCCTGTTATGCACCAACGCCATCACCACGGACACCTACGTCTGTTCAAAAGTAACATCACAATATGAAGTCACAATCTTCATGGACACATTACACTGCATATAGTCAGATCTTAAGTTAGCTAATGTTAGCAAAATGCTAGATCGCTAACCTATAGCTAAAGTGTCAGTCAAGTTTGCTTCCTCCGTGTTTCTGTGGTAACATAAAAGAGATTTGTAAAAGGTCAAAGCTGTTTATTTGGATATGCAGAACACGATGTGTAGCATCCCAATAAAAGGAGATGAGATTTTGACTTTTTGACATTTTCATAAAAGTTAACATTGTGAACATGTCCTTCCATTACGTCCTTGTTGTCATCTATGTGAAACGCACTGCAGCATATGGCTAAACGGAACCATGCCGCCATGTTTGTTTTTCATGGATGTGACAGTTTCAAAAAATATTTTTTATTCAGCAAATGTTTGATCTTGAAAATCATTGATCGATGTCCAACAAAGTATTGCCCACATCAAGAATGAAGCATCTTCTATGAAGCTCTCTAGTTTGCGGGCTTTGGTGCACAGCAGGGGTGTTGCTCAGTCCCACCCATCTTTTCTGTATTTCTTTTTCTCATGGCGTTGAGAGTTGGAAACCTCATTTATGAGGACAAAAGAAGCTTTTAATGCAATGCATGTTTTAAAATGCAAAAATAAAACAGGGATTATATATTAATATGGAAGAAAATCTGTATTCTTTATGATACTGTACATCAAAACGTCTTAAATATCCTTCAGTTTTGAGGGGTCACTGATAATTCATTGGCACTCTAACGCTGATGTGTTTCAAGTTTTAGATATTTTTATCACTGTTTTTAACTGTGTAGCATATGCTGCCGTATTTTCTGGGTGTTATTGGCTTTTTTCTCTTTTTTTCTCTCAAACACTGCGGGGTCTATACAGTGCACTATATACTGGAGTTACATAGGAGAGCAGGGACACACTCACACATACAAGAATGGGAAATCTTTACAAGATTGAATAAATCCCCAGCCTTAGGTATTTTTACTTAGGACATGCCGTGTCATGCTGGGACAGTTTTTCACCATGACTTTAATGTGAATTGCTTGTGTCTCAGCCTTGCTGTCAAGGCAACTAGACGTGGAGTTATAAAGGGAACAGAATTAGGAGAATGGGAAGGGGAGAAAACACCCATCGAGGTTCATTCCATTTTCCAGCGACATTAAGAGTACATCAGCTAATTTCTGAAGTGAGGCAGAAAGACCACATGTCCTGTAACATTCGGCTATTTTTCATGAAGCTGTAAAAACGCTCCATTGGGTTTTACAACGCTGCACTCTGCTCTATGTTCCTTTTCCCTGCAGTGGGATGTCTAACACTGACATTACATCACTTATAGAGACAGTGAGTTTTGGCATCAATAGCATCTCACGCTTAAACATAAACCTGCAGATTTTGCTCGGTTTCACTGCAGCCACACTGATGTGACACTCCTCATGATGAAAAGACCGGGCTGCCAAGATATTATGCTTGATTTCTGCAGATCGTCCTGATCTTTGATCTTCATTCATGTTTAGATTGAGGTCTGTAAGACACCTGACTCAAGTTACCCTGTGAGGGGCTATCAGTCCCTGGCTTGAAAGGTCTCTTGCCTGGGCATGTCTTGACCTATCCCTTGTCCTCAATACCAAGCTGTGATACTTCAGAATGGCCTGTAGAGGGAGCAGTTCCCTATGCTCTAGCACCGTCTCCTCTCTCTACCACAGCTGGCTCTAACACCTGCTCTCCACATGTGTTCTTCCGCAAGAGGAGAAAATGAGCTCGACTTTCAAACTTTGTGGTACTTTTTTCACTCAGCCTCTCTCTCTCTCTTACTATCCTTTTAAAAAAAAGCTCTCACAAAGGCAACCTTCTTCATGAACTCTCCTCACCTTTCTCTTCTCACCTCTCACTTTCTGTCTCTCCATGCCACGACTGTTTACACAAGTCTTTATTATACCCAGGCAGCTGGGAGCGAAGGTGAAGTAAAGGAACTGAAACTGAAATCACCTGGTGTCAGAATGCAACAGACACAAGGGAACCTCTTCACATCACTCCATCGCACCTCTCCCTCCCATATGCCCTCTCCACGCTCAGTATAGCCCCTTAAACCGACAGTGATGAGGTATTTGTTTTAATGCCCCTTTTATACACTTCAGCACCTAAGTGCACCGTGGCTGAATTGTGTAATTAGTATATTTTTCTTTGGGGATGAAGAGGAGGGAGTTGCCACACGCAAATGTTTTATGAGTCACATAATGATTCAGAGGGAAAATTAGTCTTAACTTGAACAATGGATAAAGTGCGACATGTGGGTTTCTGTCAGGCCGGCTAAAGGTAATAGTGAAATTTTACCAGCAGCCAGTGAAGTGTCCTGTGATTCTACGTTGCTGGAGTGTAAATCCTTTGCCCTCGGTGCAATTATCCCCTGTGTGTTTGTAGTAAATCTGCTTGCATATGGTCCTGCCTTTGAAGACACAGCTACTAATCCCGTAACCCTGTCAGGGAAAGAGAGGGAGGGAAGAGGGAGAAGGACAGCCAGAGAGGCAGAGAGAAGGGGAGAGAGACCAAGACAAGGGACAAGGGAGCGCTCGCTTGTAGCCGATGATGGAAAACTCTGCAGTGATGATTTCTGTGAAGCCCTTTCAGAAAAATGCTTTCTCATATTTTAACAGCTGGGAGACATAACAGGAAAAAATCAATAAAAGTGAGCCACTGAGAGTGTTTCAGCAGATGTCGATGCTTCGGTGTGCTTCTGCTTTTGTTGTATTTTTGGATTTCAACTGACTCTTAATATATATTAAACGCAAATAATGGAGAGTGAGATTAAATTGATTTTTTTTTCTTTTATTTACACCGCCACAAAATGGCACACAAATAAAGGATAACAAAAATGGCCAAAAGGGAAGGCCAGGTCTTTAATATTTGTCAGGAGAGGGAAGCCACAGGGAGGGTGTTTCCCTCTGGCCCAGGGGCCGGTGCTGTGGTGACCGCTGCCTGCCTGCCGGGGCCGCCTGTTAGCAACGATGTTTGATCCCAGGAGCCCGAGATCCCTGGAAAAGCTGAACTCCATTTGCCTGGGTTGGTTGACTTCTGGAAGCAGAACAGTCAAGTCAGCAGCGGATTGGCCCCGATTCTGTGCAGCTGCTTGGAGAGCGAACACCACGAGAACCGCTCAAGGAACCACTCGGGGAACCGCCACGGAACCGCGTGGAGAACCTCGACATGTGTCATAGCCACAATTTACAGAGTTGTGTGTTGTGAAACAGATATATGATACCACGACACTTAACAAAGTTATTTTGGAAATGGTATATAAGTCCTACCAACTACGAGCTCGGCTGCAGCAATGTGGAGTTTCTCATTAAAGCATGCTGCCTGCTTTCATTCACATGCAGTTGCAGTAACTTCAATTTATTTCCTGCACATCACACCGTCATGCTTTAAGGTCTTACCAAACAGAAGCACGTATACCCAGACATGCTTGGGACTGCTCTGAGCTAGTCCACAACACTGTAATGTGCAGGGTGAGCCCAGCCACCATTGGGAGGAAACTCATTTTGGCCGCTTGTATCCGCGATCACATTCTCTCAGTCATGACCCAAAGCCTGTGGCCATAGGTGAGGGTTGGAGCATAGGCTGACTGGTAAATCGGAAGCTCTGCCTTCCGGCTCAGCCTTCTCTTCGCCGCAATGGTCTGGTGCAATGCCCGCCTTGCTGCTGATGCTGCACCAATCCACCCGTCGATCTGACGCTCCATTTTGCCCTCACTCGTAAGCAAGACCCAAGATACTTGAACTAGAGTTCTTTTTCGGTCCAAAAATTCATGCTTAAACCCCCTAAAAAACCTGGAAATGTATTTCCTGGAACTGAACCAGACCAGTCTATTATTTGAAAGTGGTCTGAGGAATGCCAGACTTGAACCAGAAGACTTAGGCCCAATGTGCACCGATTTCACAGCTGAAACAAGTTAACGTCAGGTCTTACCTAATGTAGCATTGGTAGCCTTCTCCCAGTGCCTGGCTGTGATGCATAATCCATCATCCTTGCCAAGAAAGTTGGTAACATACCGGGTTTTCTGCTATTTGTCTCTTGCTGATCAAAACATGGCTAATCCACTTGTTGTCACGGTGATGGATGATAAACACAACTCATTTAGAATTAGCTTTGCATTTATGTTGCATCTAACATAATATAGATAACTTTGAGTGTTTGTCCTTTTGAGCTATAACGATTGCTCATTCATCGCCACAGTCGCTAACATTAGCACTGCTAAATTGCTATCATCTGTGCTCTCCAAGATGAGTCTGTTCTGTAGTTACTTCACACACACACACACACACACACACACAAAGCACTTATCACGCTGTCTTATCATGGACGGGTCTTCTTGGATGCACTCTGGTATTACACATAATGTTAAACAGACCAATGGTAACAGAGCGGGATCTGACTCTGACCCAACTGACTGAATGAAACCTGGATCCGTACCTGTATGGGCCCCGGGTCCTCGGGTTCAGGTGGAACCATGAAGACCTATAACTTGACTTCTTTTGCTTGGGGCAGCAACTCACTCCCATCAACCATAGATGACTAATGCTCCTCAGTATTAGTCAGGCTCACTGGTCTGTGGTAATACATAGCGTATTTTTACAATACAGAGACGACGGCTGTTATGTAAATGTTCGTCCAAAGGCAGTTAATCTCCATTAGTCATTTATCTGTTTCTTCTCCTTTAATGTGGTTTGTGTATTTGTATATTTGTGTAGTTACAAGTGCTGTATGTGTGTGTTGTACTTGTTCATTCTTGATCATTCGTGTTACATTTGTGTTACAAAAGGCACAGCGAGGCGAGCGTGTCTGAGTGTCTGCCTGCGCAAGTCAAAATATCCCAAGCTTCAAAGAAAATGCAAACAAGTCAGGCTAATGATACAATGTGTTGGGTTTAAGGGACGAAAAGCAGTCATCCGGTGATTACAACATGGGATGTCATACCCACCTCTGCCACAATGAACACAAGCTGTACTTGAGTCATGCTGTTGCTACATGGTTAAACACAACACAACTAAACAAAAGGCAAAACAATGGAATGAATTAAAAATATTACCAACTAAAATCAAATCAGTAATGTTGGAAGACATTAGGATTACAGGACCCAGACGAAGTTTTGTGACGTGTATGACCTGAAAGACAGAGAAAGAAAAAGAGGTATAAGGGGAATTAAAAACAAAGGGAGCATGCGTTTATCCTGTCAGTGAAACATTTCCACCACATACATGAACGTCTCGCGTGTTGTATTTAATTCCTTTTTGGACATTTCTCACACTTTCTGCTGTGTGTAGGCCTGCAGTACAGAAGCAGTGTAATGTGCTGTAGCACATACAAAATTGAATTACAGAAAAAAAAAAAAAAAACATCTGAGAAACACATGCTTGGAGAAATCCATATGCATACAGTGAGAGAGAGATACATTCCCAGGAAGATTGATAGTGATGGCGGTGTACCATCGGGGGTTAGCGGGGCAGCTGTTCCTAGTATTTGGAGCAAATATTCCCAGGCCATCGTCATGACACACAAATACATAATGATCAGTATGGCCACATCGGCCCATCAAAAATCATACTGTACACACACACACACACACACGCACATGAGCAAGCATACACTCGTGCACACACATACAGAAGGTTCACAGACATTCCTGGTGATGCGTGGAGCCTCATGCCCCCGTCGCCATGTGTTGAAGTAACGCAGAGGCGACCACATCAGGGTCTTTTTGCCCCACCCTGCTCACCCACAGCATCCAGCAAACACACACACACACACACACACACACACACACACACACACACACACACACACACACACTCTCCTGTGAGCCTTTTGTAACACAAATGCAACACGAATGAACACTAATATGCAAGTGCGACTCACCCAGACAGCACTTTTAACTGTAAATATGCAAATCCACTCACAAACCACATAAACAGACACACAAACAGATGCACGCTCAGGCTGACCAGACATATGGAACCATGCAGGGGTTCAAACCAATAATGTTTTTTCAACTAAGAATTTTTTGCTGGTTGAATCTGGTTGATGTTCCTGTGGTTTTGGTTGGTTTTTAGAAATTTAAGGAAATCTAAAAAAAATGCCGTGGGAAAGGAATGCAGCTCGAATTTGAATCGTCATCAAAGAAAAGCCTTAAATACCATTTTTCAAAATTTTAATGAATGTTGTTTTGTGTATTCTGCAGCTGCTTGTGCTACTGTGTTGAAGTTCTATTTCTTCACTCAGTGACAGGAGCTCTGTAATGCAGGGCTCCACATCTTTCTTACTTTATAATCTCCCTCAAGGCCCTCTTGAGATTTTCCAGTTTTTTGATTTTCTTATCAATGTCCATAGACCTCCCAGGGTCTCCTGACCCTCTATCAAATGTTACCAATGACTATCTTCAACAAACATAAGCTTGAATTGCACCTTTCATGTTAATTTACATGTATTTGTTTATGAGCTACATCTGATTTCACGGATACCTGAGACCAACACTTCTTTCAAACAGGTTAAAATTTTCACTTCCTCTCCCTTCTTCATCTCCCTTTATGTCCCAGTAATAATTTACACTCATTTATCATTTAGATGTAGACTAGCATAATTATTCAGTATCCCATTTAGCTTCTGCGGACACTTCACGTACCTCCATCTCAGAGCTCTGAAGCTCTGCATCCACTTCAGGCTCCCAGGCCCTGAACTCATTTTGTGAAGAGTGATGCGACCCCCTTTGACCCTGTGGAAGACCTGCAGGGGTCATACCTATTAGAGTGGTTATAAAATCTTTCTGGTATTCTTTCTGTCTGTAATTAAAGCAATAAATTACTTGCTGATGGTGGCGGGGTGTTAATGGTGACTTTACGGGCCCAGTAACATTCAGGTACTGCCTCTGGGCAGATGTAGACGTCTTATGGACAATGGTTTTCACACACATTATGACATTTACTTGAAAAAATATATTATTATTTATTTATTCTCATTATTATTTAAGTATCCTGGCCACATGGACTTAATATACTCCATATGAATGAATACTCAGCTTTCCCTTTGGTTAATTAAGCTCTTCAGAGAATAATCATTATTATCATTTGTTTTATTATTTGTATTTGTTGACTGTTGGACCAGTTTGACAATTGTTTGATGGCAAATTATTAAAATATCGACAAAATATCTGTTGACGTTAGAATTCCTAACAGGGATGCATAAAGCAGACCTTCTTGATTCAAAACTGTATTATTTTCACCCTCTTTGGAGTGGAGACGTACAGGTTTTGTAATTAGCATGCATGTTTGTTGTTGCATATAGTTGTAATTATTAATAATTATTACATGTTCCTAAATATGTTTCGGTGTGTCTCTGTTAGCTAGCAGCGCTCCAGGAACAAAGCCACACTGACGGTAGCTGAATGTCAGGCCAGTGTGGAGTGAAGTAACCGTTTGACTTAATGGAAATATTGACCAAGTTGTCAACGTCTCACCCCTCAGTCTGGACCTCTAGTCCGCTCGATAAAACCTTCCCATGATACCACACGTACGCACACACACACACACGCACACACACAGAGACAGCCATGATCACATTTTCATCAGCGTCTCTGTCTTGTATGGTTGCTATGGCTATGAATGGCCCTGATTTCAACCGTAACCAACCCTCACAGAGATCCAAGACCGAAAAAACATCATGATAACCAGTGACTGTATATTTCAGAGACAGTCAGCTTTGTTCTTCCTTCCAGTGCAGTGATTTAAAGTTCAAAATTACACGAGAAAATGAGAAAAGATGGAAATTGCTCTCGATGGCTGGCTCACGGCTGGTTTGTTTTACTCCAAGTTAGTGCAAAATTTCTTTTTCAATAGAAGGCCTAAATGAGAAGTCATGCTTCGCTCGGTCCCACAGTGTCATAATAAGTTGTGAAATGAGCATCGAGTCTGAAACAGAAAACAGAATGATTATGTTCCTCTTCGATGAAGGGATTATGTTTCTGGACAGGTCATTTTATACTCTTCATTATGTGTAAATTGTTTAAAAATATGATTACGATTAGGAACCGTAGACCACTTAAGCAATTTGGTCAAGATTAGGGTTGACGTCACCAGAAAACAGCAGCTTGACTCACAAGAAAAATGTAGAAGTTGAAGGCAGATTGTGCTCTTACAGCCTTACTTTTTACTTTGCTTTTTCTGATGTCAAACTACAAGTTGTCCAGTTTTTTTGCGGAGCCTATTTTTCTCTTTTTTGTGCATCGAGCACACTATTTGCATGTTAAGACATTGTGCTGTCTTTATATGGAACATAAATAAATAAGAGAATTTTGGATGGATTGTAACTAAGTACATTTGCTCAAGTGTTGTATTTGAGTACAAATGAGGTGCTTCTGATTTACTTGAGTATTTTCATCTTATGTTAGTCTGTACTTCTTCTTCACACCATCTCAGACTGTACTATTGTACTTTTACTCCACTTTGTTTGTTTATCAGGTTTTTAGTCATCAGACTTTTCAGACTATGATTTTCATACTCTTCCTTTGCAGTGAAAACCATGTATCTCCAGATTTGCATGTTTTGAACTTGAACGTGTCTAATAAACTGCAGGATGAGTTGAGAAAATTCTCAGAATACTTAAGATTAATTAAAAATACATGATGACAAGCAGCCTGAAAACAGGCCGTTTTTCTGAGCTCATGACATTTTGGAGATATGTGGTTCTCACAGGACAGCGACACTATGAACACATCTTGATTTTGCAGAATATGATGCGTTGCTGTAGATTAAACTGCCCAACAGTATATAAAATAGTTAAAATGAGCTCAACATTAACCATCTACAGCAGCGAAATGCAGCATACACATTAATGCAGCAGCAATATTAATCCAAAAACATCAGAGAGCATTTTTGTTACTATATTTGGTAACACTTTCTATGAAGACCACATCTATAGTGCATTATGAGCACATTCATAGTGAATTATAATGCTCATCATAATAAATCATAATGCATTATGACTACACTCATAATGCTTTATGGTGCACCATATCAACAGTTATGAATAACTATAAATCTAGCTTATAATGACTTATAAATCCAAGGGTCTTATGAGTGCTCTTGACAGGATATAAACTACAGACTGACTGATGGGGCTTATAATACGTTTTGACTACTTGTACCCCTCTATACACACACCTCAACAATAGACTGCTGTAAGGACTCAAAGGATGCTATAATACTCCATGAACGATCATAAGTTATCAATGTATGCTTTAAGTAAGTAAGTAATATCAGTATTATTGTTTTATGATGACAAAGAGATTTATTTATATATTTTTACTATATTTTACTTTTTTACTACTACACTTTAAGTAAGGTTTTGAATGGAGGACTTTTACTTGTAGTGGAGTATGTTCACACTGTGGTATTGCTATTTTCACTTGAGGGAAGGATCTGAATACTTCCTCCACCGCCGCCTTTGAGGCTACCATCTGTGGACACCCTGTTGTCGCAGCATGGGTTCATTGTGTTTAGTCGTTAGATGATGAAAGTCTAATCATAATGCTTATCTCAATCAGAAGCTGCAAGCCAATGTGCCAGCTCTATGTGTGCATTTGTAAACACGACTCAAAATGTTCATGTGAGAAAAGACTTTAAAGAGCCCCCCCCTCCATCCCAATCATCTGGAGACAATTGTGTCATTAGAGCCGCCTCTTGTCTGCGAGTGAGTGGCTGTTAAATACCCTGATGATAAGGCTTCAAAATGAACGTCTTCTCAATGCATTCCCCGCTCGACTCGCTCTCCCGGTCCTCTGCATCCAATCTCAGGAGCCACACAAGAAGCTTGTGAGTACAAGAAATAAGGCTGCACCCATTAAGGCAAATGGGACCTCATTTGACCTTTGACCTCACTTTGTGACTGGCTCAAGAACGGTGACTCAACACAGACACACACAAACACTTACGGTTACTCAAGGCTCTTGTTCCCGTAACATTTTCAAAAAAGCAAGACGGCTTCTTTGGAGCTGCTGGATGTCAGAGAGCAGCTGCAGGAGTTTTACTGGAAACACTAATGAAAAAGCTGGTTTGTGTAAAATCACCTGGTTTCAAATATCTATATATCAAGAACACTTTATGACAAGACAGCCCGATATTTCCTCAAGTGCAGGATAATAATTCCTAGAGTGCAGCTTTTTGAAAATAGTTTATAAACCAGCGTCTTTGTGCCAGAATGCCTGTAATTTTCCCTGGAGTGAAAAGAGAGAGGGTGCCATCTATTCTTACCAGATTGGTAATCTTAGCAGAGAAAATGACTCAATCCACATAACTATAGAGATTTTCTCATTTTCCTGCAGCATGTTATGACTGTGTGCTCAAAGTGTTCATTTCACGCAAATGCGCGTGATCATGTAGGCACACATGTATATGTGAGTGTGCGTGTGTCTAAGTGTGGGTCATTTAACAAATAATTTTCTATGATCCTCAGTAGTGACAACCACTCATTCACCTGATCTGGGAGTCGACCTCACCCTATTATTTAGCTTCAGCAAATAGCCTTCCCCCTCAAAGCAGGTCAGTACTAACTTCTTCATCTAATGACTCCCAAGTCATTACTTAGTCTGCCCCAAGAATCAAAGACTTCATCCCACATGCAGAGCAATTTATGGGCATTTTAGACATCTTAACGGGCAGGAAGATTTATACTGGCGACACATTATAAATACAGTTGATTTTATTGAAAAAAAAAAAAGCAATCGTCGGTCAGCCAATCAGCTTCGTGAATGAAGCCGATGAGCAGTGTGCAGAAGATTTGTTTTTCACAAGGTTTTCTTAAGTTTTTCAATCTGGCGCCTATTTTTAGGAAATACAGTCTCATCCTGGGACCCGGGCTCATTGAATCATACGGTTCATGTGGTGACCCACCAGACACAAGCCTGTGACTCATTTTGGATCCCGGGTAATGGCTAAGCATCCAGTGGGGTAGCTGGATATTCTTTGTTGTTGCTTTGTATCAACAGTATTTAAAGAGCATTTCATGTGTGGATTTAATGAAATCTCTGCACATTTTCCCTGCACTGTGTTCCTTCTGTGATTGAGATGTATGTAGCTTAATGCAACAGGCCTATTTATTCAAGAGCACAATGTGTGCACGCAGGGTAAAAAGAAATGACTGACACCTGCAGTCTTTATACAGCAGCCATGTGAGCGTCACATAAAAAACAGGTTTTCTTCCTCAGTTCTCCTTTCTTTCCCTCCGCAGTAGCTCCTGCTGCTCCTGATTAACTACATCCTGATGCCTGTGTGTGTGTGTGTTTGGGTGTGTGGATGTGTATTACTCACGTTGTGGGGACATAAATCTGTTTTCACAGTCACATTGTGGGGACTCGCCTTCCTTATGGGGACAAAACGCAATTCCCCATAATGTAAATCATTAAATTTTAGGGTGAGGACTGGGGTTAAGGTTGGGGTAAGGTTATGTTTAAGTTAAGGTTAGGGGAAGGGTTTGGGTTAGGCCAGTAGTGGTTATGGTTATGGTGAGTGTCCAAGAAATTAAGCCCATATAATGTCCCCATAAGTGATGGAAACACATCTGTGTGTGTGTGTGTGTGTGTGTGATCAGTTCTGGAGTGGGATGACAATATGACTGCTTTGATCTCACCATCACCTCCTATGAACAGACACAGCTGGCCATGGTGTGTGTGTGTGTGTGTGTGTGTGTGTGTCTGTGGGTGTGTGTGTGTGTGTGCGTGTGTGCGTACACTTAAATGAAACATGAATGGAAGTTTAATACACGGCGTGAACATGTGTGACAAGTTTTTTTCTGGCAAAGAGTGGGGGATGCTCATCCCATTGATCCTTTAGAATGTCGTGTTTTCAAGCGCTGCAACGGTGAAACTGAGGTCAGGTAACAAATGTGGGGCATTGATCCTTCTCTGCATTCATTTCATAAACCACAAAAGGCTGAAAACAAAGCATGTTTCAAGCATCTCATTATTAATTTGTACCCCTTTGCATCAAGAACCAGGACTAGAGGTATGACAATAAAAAGCGCAAACGTTACTCCACTTCATTTGCCTATGACCAGTGGGCACTTTTGTTAGTCTTATCAGGTGTTTTCATAGTTCTGTATGGTCTGCTTGCATTTTGCTCCAGCTTTGCATTGTTCTACCACTGATCTTACTGTAACCAGATACGAAGGTCTCTGTTGCATTGTAAATACTGTCCTCAATACAGCTTTATGCTGCTGGAATGTGGAACACACAGAGCAGCGCAGACACACTGCTGCTCACAGGGCTTTAAGACTCTACATGTGGTTCAAAGGTCTTGATGTCATGCTTTAATACTGCGTTATCAAGAACATATATGAGACAACATGTTTATTCAGACCCAATCCAGTTAATGAATTTAACCTTGAAGCCTCTTCTGCAGAACAAGACAACTCCATTAAACATGCAATTTAATACACTTTTGTTTCACCTAAATGCGTTTACATTAGCCGGATCACAAGACGGATTTCATCCGTCATGGTTTGTCCAGGCTGCGTGCAAATCTGAGTCGACCTGTGAGGCAAATATTCTGCAGCAAGAGTTTTTAGCACTTTACTTACAACCTCAATACAACCATACTGAGGAGAAGTGGTTACCATGCTCCTGGGCCCATAGAGAAAGCTTGCTTAAGACTTCCTGTGGCCGAGCCGGCTGACTTCCTGTTGGGTAACCATACACTTGAATGGGATACTGTAATTTAATCATGTGGCTTGATAAATGACAAAGATAAATGAACCTGTTATCCCAAGAAAATGAGCTTGGTTGTCTCAAGATAATTAACGTGTGATCTTAAGATAACAGCATGTAAACTTTTTGAGTTGCTCAGTCAATTTTTTTTTATTATGTTATTGTTTTGCTGCTCCGTTTCTAATGATTGTGTATGGCTAAAATACTTGTTTGGCCAGTTTGCCACGACGCTGCAGGAAGTTGCAATACCGAATGTGGCCACTATAGCAAAATCGCCTCACAGCCAGACAGAGGTTTTCCTCACAGCTTCTCACTAATGCCACTACTCATTAATAGCTGTATACTATGCTGTAGCCATCACAGTCCACAATGCTACAAACCAGTAAGCACTTCTCACAGTTAAGCCATAATGAGAATTTTTGCCCTCTATTAAAAATCTTTTGCTACCACTGCCAGCCCGAGGCGATGCACAACATATGACAGATATTACCCCGCTTTCTTTATATAGACCTAACCCTGCCTAGCCCTGCCCAATGCTTTCCTCATGGCCGCAAACCTGATGAGCAAAAAAGAGGGAGACACACACACACAGAAATGCATTAGGAGATAGACTAACCAATAAACAAAATGTTCCTGAGAATGACATAGTCGCTAAAGACAGCAAGCGGGAAGATAACTGAAGGAGAGATCAGAGAAGGGGAGTGAGACGGACAAAGTGAGTCTGGATCTGAGCTCTATAGAGGAGGAAACCACAGAGAAAACCTCTGTGGCCAAAGCATCCATCATCCTCATGTTACTGCGATGGGAAGAGATTGCTGACCTCACCAGCAGATGTGGAGCCTGCTAGCTGGGCTGGGCTGGCCAGGGTTGGGCAGGGAAGACTTGGACTGATGAATTTACATGGATGTTCCCATCCAAGTTCTTCAATGGCCATTTAGCCAGCGTGCTTATAATTGAATGGTCATCTTGCTAGAACACTTATGATTTAATGGTCGTTTAGCTTACATGTGTATAACTGAGCGGTCAGCTCGTACTCTGGTGCCGAGGGAAGTGAATGTTTTCTTTGTTGGAGTTGTTTAGCAAAGCTGATGTACAGGCTGGGTCTGACGCACAAATAGCTGAGGTTAATGAGCTGGAAAAATGAGCATAGGCTATGCTAACTTTATTGAGAGATGGAAGGGGAAGCCAAATGGGACAGTGCTTTTTGAATGTGGAATGTGTAACCCACTAAGGTGGGCCTCTTTTCACAGTCAGGTCTAGCAGGTCGGCCCAGTCAGGGATGACTTTAATATATCATGGTGTCAGTCACTCCAATTTAGTCTGAACAGTAAAGTCAGCTGGTTGGTAAATAGTTTCAGACACAAGGAGCCACTGGTTTGTTCATCTCCCTAAAAATACATGCATGTTCAAGAACAATAAGCAAAGTGCTGCTTGGTACATGTGTAGGAAACTGTGAGCAAAAGTCCAAGTTCCTTATTTACACAATGTTTTGCTAATGAGCAGGCTACCCAAGCTCGCAGGCAGCAACCAAACCAGAAGTGGCGGCAGTGATGCTGCAGGATTTGGTCGCTTCCAGTGGTTCTTCACTGGTTGACCCTCAATTCAGATCAGGAAACTGAAGCACACCATTCACACAGAAAGGAAAAAGACAACAAACACAGAGGGAGAGGGAGACAAGGACAACGTGCACACAATGGAGAGAAAGAGAGACAATAGGAATGGCTGAATCTCCAGATCTGAACATCTGGAATGAGGCACCAACAGTCAGGGGAGTGTCGAAGTCCTTTGCTCTGTACTGCATATTTCTGCATGTCAACTGTTTATGATTGAAACCACGGGCCAAGATCAATGTGTGCTAGCTCTGTGCTGGAGGATGTAAGGCTGATTTACAGTATGGGCTACACCATCACTAAAGCCTACACAAAGATGAGTTATGACAACAGCTCAGATCAGCTTCTCTTGAGAAGTACTACAGTCATAACACATGGCCCCCAATGGCCCAGCGTTCATAAAGACTGTGTCCCATGTTGGTGTGCTGATATCTTTACACCTGAAAATGATCAAATCTTTCAGTTGTTTCAGCCATGATGATATTATCTGATCTGGACTGAACTCTTCAGGCTTTAGCAACTGTTTTAATAACTGATGGGTGTATATCATTGAGTTAAAACTCTATCTACCTCAGCAACAAGCTTGTAATGGCCGAATATTTTATAGTGACTAATGGCTGGTGATTGAGTTTGGCAACGCCAACCTGACAATCTCAACCACACATATATAATATATTATATTCATATATTGTACTGTAGCTAGAATTAGCAATAAGTCAATCTGTAAAGATTACACTGAAAATATTTATATATAATGAGTTTCTTGCTCTTTATTTGGACATTTTTCTATCTTAAAGACAAATGGATGCAATTAAAGTCATCTTCCACATCTCCTCTGTCTGCCAAACATGTATTTTTTCTTTGTTTTCCAAATTTCTCTCCATCTCCACTTTTCTTTCAATCCTATCCTCTAGTCTGCAGTCCTTTCCCGCCTTGACTGCTTTTTTTGTTCTTCCTTTTATTATTCGTCTTGAAGCCACCTTGCACTCTCTTCCCACTGCTTTTACGTCCCTTTATCTCCCCACATCTCTTGATCCCACCGCTCTCTCTCGCTGTTCTACTGGAAAGTCCCCCGAGTTTAGCAGTGGCACCAGGAGCAGCAGCAGCAGTGTTTGGGTCACACTGGTGAGGGGAAGGCACGCCACTGGCAGCTGGCCTACCACATTAGAAGACTTTGGTGCATGTATGTGTGTACGTGCATGTGTGTGTGAGTGCATGCATGTGTGTACAATAATAAGAGCCCTGCTGCCTGTCAGCCACAAGGCAGCAGCTGCTCAGGCCCACAGATTAGAGGCTTGCACTGCACTGGATGCCCTTAGTGAGTGGTTAGATGGATGGATGAATAAATGGATGGATGGACGGATGGATGGTGGTGAGAGGATGGGAACTAACTGTTCAGAAAGACACCTGCCAAGCTTTGTATTCTAGCACAAGACATATGCAGTGATAATGGTGGGAAATTTTTTAGGTCCTTGATTTCTGGCAGAAGAACTCAACTGTTTAAATCCGGAGGCTGAAATGACAACTGTTGCTGAAGATTGTATCAGTTGTAGCTAACTAGATATTTAAACATTAATTCAATCAGTTGGTTTAAGTCTCCAGCCAACATTTTGATGTTTTAGGGCTGACTCATTTGAACATTACAACTTGCGAAAGTGTCTGAAATATGCATTCAGTGGGTTTGTACATGATATTGTGCTAGCTGAGCCATTTTTGATGATGCATAAAAAACACACAGAAACACACACAAATGCTGGGAATAACTGACCAGCACTGCTTTGTTTTGAAGGATGGAACTAGTCTGCTCTAGTTTTATTGCTCTAAACTTCCCCAAACCCAATAAAAAGCAGGATCGAGTCGCTAATGTTACCTTAAACTCTGACAATGGGGCTGACTCCCACCCAGTGAGTGTGGCAGTCCTGAATGGAGATTTTTCCAATGTAACCAACAATGCCATACAGTAATGTAGCTAGCTATGCTCTTATGCTCCCCTTTTGCCCTTGGAGGTAACTGGTTGAATATTTCAGCCTAAATTGCTTGTTAAAGTTCTCTTCTGTTTATTCCCCTATAAGAAGAAGAAGAAGAAGAAGAAGAATCGGAGGGACAATCCCCTTTATTCATCACACAATTTTACATGCTCATGCACACACACGCCATGCAATTGGTGAAACTTTTCCTCCGCATTTATCCCATCCTGGTCGTCCTTCCTCCACGGCAGACCAGGAGCGGTGGGCTGCCATCCGACCGGTGCCCAGGGACCCAGTTCCTCTTCATCACCATTGGTCAGGTGGTGATCTTCTTGCATGTTTTTAGTGGGGTTTTTTAAGGAGGAAACCCCAGGTGAACACGGGGAGAACATGCAAACTCCACACAGAAAGGCCCTTTTTTCCTCAAGCAGCAGGCACTGAAGGCATGGTGGAGGACATGCCCCCTGACGCCCACAGCGGGAATCGAACCGGGACCTTCTAGCTGTGAGGCGACAGTGTTCCCACCGTTCCACCGTGCCACCCTTCACCATTTCCTAAAGTTTAATGTCTCACTTATTGTACCAAGTCTGTTTTCTAAAAGTTGAAAATGAAAGTGGCTCAAAGTACAATATATAACAAATGGGTAGATTTCACTAGAGATAAATTCTTAATTGTTCTTTTTCATCTGACAGTAGCAAAAAAAACCTTCAGTTTCACACAAAGACCCATTCTATTCCTCAAAAAACACCTTAATAAGGTGTAATTTCTTTACTGGAAAAAAGGTATACCATCCCACAGATGTTCAATAAAAGACTTATTTTACACATGTCAGTATAATTACATCATACCTCTTCAGACCCCTCGCCCCAGGTCAAAAATTAGTTGAGGTGTAAATGAAAATCCACCCTCAATTACCCCTTAATCACCCATAATTATTTATCATGAATGTCAGACAGCGCTGCCTATTTGAAAATCTCAACAAAAGTTTCATTGAGTCAAGGGTCTAATCTGCCTTTGTTCGTAAAATACCATAAATGCAAACAAATTATGACACTGGCAGTGAATAAGAAACAGTCTTAACGGCTCATTTGAGGTTTGAGCTTTTCTACACAAATGTAATCTTATTTTGGTTTCGGGCTAGATATTGAGATAATATGGTTCAATGAAGTAAAAGCAATACTATAAACAGGACATAACCATCCACAAAGACCCTTTGTCACTTGTTTTCCTTTGATGACAAAGTACAGCAGAGTCTTATGTAAACTTAAACAGGCGAAATACCTGTGATTAAAAGCTGCGTCTTTGCCTTACTGTTATTGTTTATCTCTAAAGAGCTTATTCTTTACACCCAGCAGTTAAAGCTTTAATTGCATTACAATTATTTAGACTAGCTGAGATGAACTGGACTGTACCACCATCTGAAGTCAAGCAATCACACATCAGCTGCTCCTCTTTAATGACGACGCCATGTATTCAAGCTGAGTTGGGTTGCCAGCTGCACAAGGACTGCTATGAAGCATATGTGTGTGTCGTATATCCCACCTGTACATGAAATCAGTTTTAGGGTGGAATTCCCCTTTAGGCGGGAGCAATCAGTCATGTGCCAGTGAGGTATCCCCCTTGATCCTCTGTTGTGGTTTCTCTGGGTGAGATGAAGGCTATTGCTGTGACATTGGGAGGTAGGCGAACTCTTAAATGCTCCCTCTCTGTGTCTGATCTCTTTGTTCCCCACACACTGGCACGCGCATACATGAAACACCAGTGAATAAATGCAAGTACCTGCAAGCACACACACACACACCCGCAAAGACACACACTCATGAACCCACACGCTGTTTGTTGATCCCTGTAAGAGTATACTCTTTATGTCATAACCCCAATAAAAGCGTGGCCCTCCAGATGTCTGGTGTGTGTATCATTGTATTGGGCTGATCACGTAAGATGAATGCCCATTCGCTACACCAGACACAATTCTCTATTCACACACACACACATCCAGCCAGGAGGTGTGATCATGTTAGTTGTGCAGGGGTGGTGAGATATCAGCAGTGGTTGCCTCATACAAAAAGGAATGCTGCTCATTAGACATCTGGTGCAGGTAGGGATGTAACGTGGTCAAACATTATGTCATCGTGTTCAGGTGCTGGTGATGAAAACGGGGGATGTTTCGCACACCTCATGCTTCACTCTCAATACACAATGGCACAAATTGTCTCATTCTCTTTGATATATAAGCACACACTTTCAATTCTGTTGGTCGTTACTACATGTCAAGTTTCAGCAATACAGACAAAAAATGCCTCAAGAAAATGTAATGACAGAACAAGTTAATTTGAGACATGTCAGATTGTGGTAAGCCGTTCAAATACAGCTACAGGCTATCATTATATTACTGATACGAATGCTGGTGATCAGTATAATTAATAATACATGATTCCTAAGAACATGCAGACCTTAAGCAGCTCCTTCAGCAACAGACTTCTGCATCCACGAAGGAACACTAACACTAACACATGTCCTTTGTTCCAACAGCTGTCAGACTGTTTAACTTCAGTATTATTTAACGTAGCACTGTGCTAACATTTGCTAATAACATTACATTTGTGCAAATATCTTCTGCAATAATCCATTCTTTTTTTTTTTTTTTACTGTGTCTTGTCTTATCTTATCTTATCTTATCTTATCTTATCTTATCTTATCTTATCTTATCTTATCTTATCTTATCTTATCTTATCTTAACAACATTTGTTAACCATGTCTTGTTTGATTTATATTCACGTCCAGATAACTTTGCATGTCACTGGCAACAATTGGTGGCTCAACAGTAGTATGTTGTTGCCAGGAACATAAACTTGTAACTTGTAAATGCAGCTTCTTGTCAGAGCGTCCTCAGGCAGTGACACTGGGCCCACACTGAACTCTGAGTCCTGGCACAAGGATGTGTACTGAGCCCTATCCTCTACTCCCTCTTCACACACCATTGTGTTCCTGCATTTGCCACTGACACCACTGTTAAGTTTGATGACAGATGACACAGCTGTGATCAGGCTGAGCTCCAACAGCGATAAATCAGGCTACAGAGCGAAGGAGCTGAAGCTCGTGAGCTGAGGCTCAGAGAACAGCCTGTCCCTCAGTACCGCCAAGACGAAGGAGCTAATCATCAACTTCAGAGGGGAGAGTGAGGAGAGCAACCAGTTTCAGGTTTCTGAGCATTCACATCTCAGAGGACCTCACGAACACCGCTCTACTGGTAAAGGAAGGGCAGCAATGGTTGCTTTCCCTGAGAACCCTGAAGAAAGCTGGTCTGCCCCAACAGCTGCTGGCGACCGTCTGCCCCTGCACCCCCAGAGCTTTCTAACATAGGATAAGTTTTTCAGCAGGTCATCTCCAGCACGAGGAAGATCATTGGCATTCATCTCCCAGCCCTGGAAGACATCTACAGTTCACACTGCCTCAGGAAAGCTGCCAGCATCTGTAAGGATTCCACACACCCATGCCATCATCTGTTTGAACTCCTTCCATCTGGCAGACGTTATAAAGCCTACTACACCCGCACCTCCAGACTGAGAAATAGCTTCTTCCCCCGAGCCATAACTGCTCTGAATCAGTCCACCAAGTATCCTTAACTGTGTGCGACAAGTGACTTCACATGCACACACATTCAGCACTATGCCACCAAATCAGCTATACAGTTACACAGCAGTCCACTCTTTTGTTCAATATCTGCATCTACAGCACAATGACAGTTGCTGTAAATTATACCACAGTTTTCAGGGATTAATACATTTATTACATTGTTTTTATGAAGGCTGTGTATCTACATTACCATCCTGTGCTAGTTTTGTTACTGTTTTGCACATCTGAGCTGCTTCTCTATTTACTAGTACTACTGGGCAATCATACCTTACTGCTATTTTATCTTATTTATGGTTTATGAAGGTGAGGGGGTCCTGTCTAATACTCTACAGTAAGGTAGAGTTTGTCAGTTTGTCTGTCAGTTCACCACTTTGGTCCAGACTGAAGTATCTCAACCACTACTGGATGGATTGCTATTAAATTTCATACAGACATTTGTGGTCACCAGAAGATGAAGCGTAATGATGTTGGTGATTACCCCGACTTTTAATGTCGCACCACTGGCAGGTCAAAGTTTTTGCCAACCCTGTGAAATATCTTTGTCTATTTAAAGGACTGAAACCAAATTTTCCACTGACATTCATGGTGCATCTGAATGACTTCAGCAAACACCGAAGTACTGAATCCCCCAGTATTGAATGACCATCAGGTCAAAATTCAATACTTTGGTTTATGGCTACTCGCAAAACTAATGACATTCCCATCAGCCTTAGCTGTGCTTGCTACCATGACACTACGATATTGAACACGGTACATACTATATCTGCCAAGCATTGTCAATACGAGCATGTTAGCATGCTGACATAAGCTCAAACCGCCTCTGTATAAAGTATAATGTAAATACAACCTGCTGTACAATAACCCCTGTAGCTATAATTTAAAATGCGCAGTCACAATTGTAGGCCGCACAAAGTTTGTTTCTTAATATTTCTGCTACATGTTGTCTTGTCGTTTTCAAAAAGTTTCATTTTTCCTGTGCAGACAAACATACATAATTTTCAGATTTCAAAAATGATTTGTGAAAATCACCATGTTAGGTGAGGAGTGGAGTCTGTTTAGTGTGTATGGAAGGCCAAAAGAATAAAAAAAATGCATTTTCATATTAAGACCCTTTTGTGTGGATATTAATGACCACCATTAATGACCACCCTGATCCAGACAAAGACTTTGCGTTCAGACGTCTCTGCTTGCTTGTGGCTTAGGTCTCATCCACCGGGTGGTCCCTGGTCTGCACAAATACATTCTTGGAAAGATTGTATATGTGTGTACATGCACATATACAGTATGTGCGCTCACACACCCGCCTTCAGCATGGGGCAGGTTTGAACACTGTGGTAGCAGTGAAGCCTTGGCACTCCCCATCTGACATGTTCAAATCTGTCCTCATCACTGATTCTCCACTTAATCTGCACTTGATCACCTCTGTCTGTCACATCAAAAAAGAAGGGAGGAGAGTCGTTCTGTGTGTCCTTCTATTATTTAATACTAGAGGTCAATAAACCTTTGAATCCAACTGGAGGAGCAGGGGAAAGCATCTGTGAGTTTAAGTGGTGGTGAAGGGGGTGTTGGTGTGCTGAGGACGTGAAACAGGAGGTGTGAGCTCCAGTCACACCTGTCTGAAACAGAAGGTGAAAGTTTTAAGCTACATTCCTTACACTCTGCCCTTTAGTTAAAGACATAGAGTGTATTATACAGTATGCTGTACTGTACGGATGCAAAAGAGTGAGAAATTGATTGCGTGTGTGTGTATGCGTGTATGCTCCAGAGGTAGCAATTAGGGGTGCAGACATGTACATTGCAGCCAACAGATTATATCTGTTTCTGTTGGAAAAAGCAAAAGTGAGAGAAAAACTGAGTTTGTTTTAATTGGAAAATTGGAAAACCATTGTGAGATAAAGGGATGCATGCTCAGACATCAATGTTGAAAAGCAAGAAAGTGCACTATACAGTATAAACATACAGTTCTGTATAAGTAGAGAACAAGTATGTGTGTGTGTGTGTGTGTGTGTGTGTGTGTGTGTGTGTGTGTGAGAGAGAGAGAGAGAGACGAGAGAGAGAGAGACTGACAGAAGTAAAGAGTTTAAGCACATAGTAAGTAAAATAAGGCCAGGTGATCCAGCTTGTTCCCGGCATATCTGCCCACGTTGTACCACAGTCTGCAGACAGGGTTGCCCTGCGGGATCATGGGAGAGAAGAAGGAGGGATGGACAGGAGGGAACGGAGGAGGAAGAATGTGAGGAATGAAGGGTGAGCTCAGCCCGGCAGGTCTGTGCAGAGACAGCATGCGCAGTGAACTCAATGTAAGGCACTAGAAATGGCCCAAGGACACATCTTTGCCTCTGCCTCTGCACAAAGAACTCACTGCTGCTTAACCTACATCTAATCAACTCCTCCACTCAGTCTTTGACACTGTCTCCATCCGTAGCTGTCTGATGTTAACTGTCAAAAATTAAGGCAAGTAATGTATTTGCCTGTCTCAAAAGCACTTAATTCATTGAAGAAAGACCAATTCATAATGTTGTAGAAGAAATGTGTTGAAAAATAATAATGTTAAGTTTTGGTTTCACATGGACCGCAAACCGTAGTCTCCAGGCTGAAATTCCTTCCGCCAAATGTGGATTTTTCTCATGCTTTACTCTATGTGATGTGTTGGAAATGTGAAAGGGCTGTCTATAGAAGTCTATCAAACTACCCTACATATGGGAAAGTAAGGCTAAAGGGGTACCCAGTGCCTTAAGTGATGTCAAGGCACCCTGACCAAGCGTCCTTATAGAGTTGGGAGTGAGAACAGGTTGAACAAATAGTTTTGGTTTCTAAACCAAAGGGAAACCGCAACCATTTTACAGTGTTACCCATGTGATGATAAAGGTCTGGTATGACTGAGGTCTGGTTTGACCCAAACCAAAACAAACAGCAACCATTTCACAACATCAACCTTGTAAGAACAAAAGTGCGGTACACCTATTTTCTGGTACTCTACATTTGTCATATCTGCCCTTTTGGATGTAATTGGCAATCAACCTATTCAGCCATTTAGGTATGAGGACATATTGACTTTATAAACTGTCAAATATTCAACCATCTGATAAGTGCATTCATGATCTGATGAAAAATCTTACTGGCAGATGGATGTTTCGTGCTATCAGCACTGCAAAACAAACATTTTTAGCGTGCAAGCAGTGGAAAGCTGTGAACCTCGAGCTTCAGTTTTTCTGAATTGTTTTGATTTGTTTGTGAAGTGAGCACATTGCTCCACAACCATCAAAACACCCGCATGGTGGAGCTGATACTGTTAAGTATCTTAATATTTTTCCAAAACAATGACCCGACTGAGAGCATTACTGGCAATAGCCAACTGATTGTGATTAGGTCTTAGTAACAAAGGAATCTTCTGGGCTACCTCTAACTTCTCACAGACTGAAGCTGCTTTTAGTGCTTAAAAGCTTGGGGGATTGACGGAGACCAGAGATTTAACATTAAGGCTGACATGCCCATTAATTCTTAAGATTTTTTGTTAATGTAGCACCTGATATTTACCAACTATGAAGACAAGGAGGAAAACTTGGCAGTTTCTTTTAAGTCCTCATCAAGGCTATGAATACAGCTGAGAACAGTTTTGGTAATGACCATGATTGAGGGCAAGGCCATGAAGTTGACGATAAAGAGTTTGACCTTCTTTGCAACAGATAGCTGAAATTCCTCTGGTGTGTTGAATCCCTGCAAAACTGCACAATGTCTATATGGCAGTGTCCTAAATGAGCAAAAATTGAGGCTTTCAATGTGCTACAATGACCAAAACATAAGCAAAAATACCTATATGTACTAATAATGTCCATTGTTTATGACACCATAATGATGGTTACACAGTGTAACTCTAGATCTATGAGCACAGGCAACTCACAAAAACAAGCTAAACTGTACAAAATATGCAATTTATGCTGCATCAGCCAATCAGGCAGGACCACCTACTCTGCAGACACAGTTCCACAGGGTTACTTTAACTCCTCCGTTGATCCTCAGAGTTTATTATAATCCTTTGATGCACTACAGCTCACAAGAGAATATCTAAGGAATTACAAGACTACAAATGAGAAATTACCCACAAATGCAGTCATTTGGCTAACCACTAGTTTTCAGATCTGTCTACAGAACCATACACACCCTTTCTCTGAGGCTTAAAGTCTGGTCTGGTCTGGTGGAAGACCGTGGGTTGCAGTCTATCATGGGTCAGTAGAAGTAAAGAAGAAGGTAGGAGGTGGAAAGGAGAAGGGACATAAAACAGCCCTCTGAAAAGCTTTAGATTAAAGGGTGCCACTGCTTGTCCCTTGCTGCGTTATTAATGCAGAAATTACTAATTATACTGTCTCAGATGTTTTTAAGGCTTGGTTGACGCAGCAATTTAACTTGTTTGGGGCAGATAAGTGATCAAAGCAGGACAGCAGCCTGAGTTCGTAAAGGGGAAGGCTGAGCTCCATAAGCAGAGAAAGGGAGAGAGGGAGATGAAAGAAGAAGTGGAAAGATACTGTAAACCTATGACATGTATGGGAAAGTTAATACAGAGTAAAACTGTTGAAATTTCAGTTGAGTTGAGAAGATCTGACTGCCTCATTATTGTGAAGTCAGCAATGAATTGTTATATAAGAAAAGTTTCGTTTTTAAGTTACCTGAGACAACACTTTCTACACCAGAGTATTACTTTTAAGCTACAAGCAACTGCCAGCATTTTTGATTATTCACTGATCTTTCAAGACCCCCAGAATATTTTGTTCTATGAATATGTAAGCAATGAATATATCACAGGCATTTTGGAGTCCATCCACAACTCCAAGGCAGCCATACACCTCAGTACGTAAAAACTCCGTCTTCATCCCTTTGCTTGTTCTTGAACTTGGAAGTGCTCTACTATTTCATAAGATCCATACTTCTTCAGTTTAACACAAGAAATCACGGATATTAGATTTGAGTAGCTTTTGTAGTTGGCTGCGTTGGAATCTACCTCTGATGCAACTTGGCAGGCTTAAACAGCATTGTGCAGGTCATAGTGCAGGCTTTGGCTTTGAGGAGATGAGGCACAGTATCCACCACAGTAGGGTCGATCAGAGCAGTAAATTCATTTGTTGTAGCAGCTGGGATCATGTCTAGATTTTCCAAGTCTGGCATCAGCTGGTCCCAGTCTTTGCAGCAAAGTTTTCCTCCTCAGTCAGCTTTGGAGAGCAGTGACCGCAGAAGCGCCACACGCAGAGGCACACACGTTTGAAATGATATCGGTGAAGCAGAGGTTTATTTGGAAAGCTTTGGGAGGCTTGCTGCCTGCCCCAAAGAAGTGGCAAGTGAAAAGGTAGCATGAATTATTGTCAGAATGGTCACACTTGTGGGATTAAGACCTAAGTTGAAAAATATTTGAGTTTGCTTTTAACCGCCGAAGTTTTGCCCCCTGATCTATTTGAACTGTATGAGTACGACCAACAAGAACAGATTGGCATTACCTAAGACATGTGTGGGTGGAGAGAGTGAGCCTTTGCCTGCTGAGTCACAATTTTCTAAAACATCCAATATTTTTGATGGGCAAAGCATGAATAGTATGAGATTAACGCAGGTCAGTTCAGCCCTATCTTGCATAATGTGAAAAAAACACTGCAGATACATAAAAAAAAACAAAAAACAGTAGATGGATGCAGATGAGGACTTTCATGATGGCTGGAAAGGGTTTCCAGCAATTCAAGAGAATGCATGACAGATGAGGAAGGAATGCAGAGATAAAAGACCAAACATTAAGCACGTTCCTTTGTTTGAGGGCAATAATCAAGATATCAGCCATCCTTAGATGTGTTTTTTCTTTTTCATTCAGCTGAGGCCTGTCTTCTGATACCACTTTCATGTCTGTTGGTTCAATATGACGCTACAGCCAGCAGCCAGTTAGCTCCCCTTAGTGTAAAGACTGGAAACAGCTCACTAACTAAAACATTATATCTTTTTTATTCAATCTATACAAAAACCAAAGTCTAAAAATGTAATAAACGGTGGGAAGCTTTACACTGGAAATGTCTGACTGGATTGGTAGTTACTGAGCTGTGCAATATGTATCTTAATAGGCCTTTCTCAGTCTCAGTACTCCTGCTCTCAAATACAAATGCAGCATCATCAGTCATTGCCCAAGTGCTGTCCTGATCTTCACCAAATATGGCCATATTTTCTTGTGTCCTGTCTACTTTGTGGGGCTCAAAGTGCAATATTTCAACCAGTCCTACGTGAATCAGTGGAGCTAAAGGTTCCTCCTGGGGAAAACCACTGGACCAGAGAGGTTAGCCCTCTTCCATATATAGCCCTTCTTGTGAGGAAATGTTTGACCCTCGCTGATCAATATTTTAGGAAATTGCTCCTTGTGTCACTCCCCATCTCCCAAGCTGACAAGGACGTAATTGCAGTATGTGTGTGTGTGTATGAGGCTTGAGTTAAAGTGAATCCGTCAGCAGGGCCATAGCATTTCTCTCCACCATCTCAGCCCCTGTCAGGCTTCGAGAAAGTGGAACTCAAATCCAGTGGAGCAAGTGTCAGCTTAGGTCGAGCGGAACATGTTGCAAATGGTGTTAAAAGCATGTACTCGTTGGCCCCCGTTCTCAATAATTAATGCGAGAAAGCCCACAAAAAATGATCCCTGTTTCCTCTTCGATCCTTCCCTGGTGGTAGAGGGCATGAATTAGTAACACAGATCAAACTGCAGTGTTAGCGCAGATCAAGTATTTGTAAAGAAGCTGAAAGGACTACAAGAGAGGTCCTATGAGATAATACGAATGTGCCTTGCCTGTTCTCTGTTCCTGTCACATTTAATTTTAATTTGGAATGGAGCAATTCTACAAGGTATGAGAATGATGAATTAGTTATCAAACCCAAGACCTATCTTTAGACGGAAATGTCTTGAAAAGAGTTTTAAAAACTGTTTTCATAAAGTTTCACCTGCAACCAGTAAAGGGAAAGAGAACACAGTCATCATGCTCGAGAACGTAGATTAATATCTTTAAAGTCAGTGAACAGATCACTCGATAGCAGATAACTTCGAACTGATTTAACCTCACAGGGTTGGTCAGCTTCAGCTAATTGGATTAAACTGTCCACTTGTGTGGTCCTCTGTGATCTAGCCTCAAAGAAGCCATCGATGTTGACGTGGAATGCCTAAAATGACAGGGACTGCAGTGCTTCCAAACTTTACTGTAACATGCATTTTAAGCTGTCCCGGCTGAATTTGGAGTGACTGGTCATGAGCAATCTATTAAGAGCAACAGAAAAAGCACCAGCTAATATTACTTTGCTACATGTCCCCTTAGTTCTTAACTGTTCTCTGGTCAGCTAGTTTTCTTCAGAGTCTTTCTTGAGAGACTTTATGGACAAACTACCGAGCCTAGAGAATCATTCTTGCGATCTAAACAAAATCAGTCAGATACTTGCAGCTCAAAGCTTAAAAAAAAAAGTTGCACATCCTTATTTAGCACAGAGCTTCATTAACCACCATTGTAGCATCTCCCGAGGCGAGCAGAACACTGAAGTCATTCATGACATCAATGGTCAGCAGACACTTAGCATGATCAGTCACACTCTGATGTCGTCTATCATCTGATACTGCAGCTCACACTGCTGTTGTTTTGCATGACTGGCTATTTGCTGCATGTGGCCTGCACCCACAGCATGTGCGGATTACTGTTATAATGCAGTATTCAATGTTCTTTCTCCTGAGTTTACTTGTAGGGACTGGTCCCTCACTTTTCTTCTTTTCAATCCACCTTTAAGGGAAAAGGCAAAGAGAACATTTGTCCTGCATCAAGCTTGTAGTAGCTAGCTGCTTGTCCCCTTATCTTCAGCTTTCTTTCCATCTTCACGCTTCTCTGTTTGTCATATTGTTTGCTTGCTCAGACTGCAACACTGCCTGACCATCTCTCTGCCTCTGCACCTCATTGCCTCTGAGAGCTTTGGTTTACTTCCATGCAGCAATGCACCTATTTAGTCTTTTAGTACATTTCTGCGTTTCTGGTTGAACCATCAGCCTAACCTGTGTTTAGATAACTGGTCTCAAGGTTTAAACCTCAAGAAGGGCAGATTCAGACACCAGATCTGAAAATATTATTCATACACACACATTCAAACAAATGCACACATGCCTATAAATGATGTGTAAACACTTGCATGCACAGATGCTCATGCACAAACACACACATTATGCTAGTAAGAGAGAGGTATGCTCTCTCCTGCTATCTCTTGCACACACACTTTACACACACATGCTCAGCAGTTGCAAAAACACTGATTACAGTTTGCAGGCTGTGGTCTTGTTACTTGTAGGAATATGCAAAATGTCTGTCTTTAATTAGTTTGTTTACCGTGAGGAAAATTGAGTTATTGAAACGTTTTTAACAGTCATCACAGAAAACAACAATATCAATTAAGCCATTAAGGTTAAGGTTAATGAATATGCTTGTTGACAGTTTGGTATGCAGTGCCAAATCAACAAACATGTCAGTGTCCTGAGGAAACCTTTAGATTTCAGAGCGGCTGGGTGGCATGGTGGAAGTGGTAACACTGTCGCCTCACAGCTAGAAGGTCCTGGTTCGAATCCCGCTGTGGGCGCTGTGGCCTTGTCCTCCACCATGCCTTCGGTGCCTGCTGCTTGAGGAAAAAAGGGCCTTTCTGTGTGGAGTTTGCATGTTCACCCGGGGTTTCCTCCTTAAAAACAAACTAAAAACATGCAAGAAGATCACCATCTGACCAGTGGTGACGAAAAGGATGGGTCCCCGGGCGCCGTTGTCGGCTGGCAGCCCATCGCTCCACGGAGGAACGACCGACCAAGATGGGTCAAATGCGGAGAACTAATTTCACAAGAAGCATGGCGTGTGCATGTAATGTGTACAGTTTCTTCTTCTTTCTGAAAGAAACAGATCATTTTCCCCACTAACGCAGTTAGGTAAAGAATGACACGATCTAAATGTCGAAATTTCAACTCAAAGATGCATTTTTTTTTACAAGCTATTTGGCTGTGCACAGTGAAGACACACATCACCGCATTTACATGCATAGCGAGTGTCCATTTAGGCGTCATTTCAAAACAACCGGACCCCGTCCTTGAAAACATTAGAGAGTGTTTAATAAGTGATGCAGACCTGCTAGTTCGTGCCAAGGGATCATAACATAATAAATCTCATTCAGCAGCATAATGTTGTTTCAGCTCAAATCTGCAGTCACTTTGAGACCTGCTCTCTATCAAAATAACAGCCACTGTTCAAATAAACTCAACACACAAGTCCAGGCCTGGTGTTTCTTCACAGGCAGGAGCTATTCTCATGAAGATTAATGTTTGTTTTTTTCTTTCAAGTAATCTGATATTAAACAAGTATTTATCAGGGATTATAACATCTGTTCAGGTTCTGAATAGTCATGTGACCGTTTGACATTTGTTTCTTTCCATGCAAGATGAAATCGTTATAGCAGAAAAAAGACAAGCGAGTGTTTTGATTACTTTCTGTACCATTACTTCTTATTAACAATAGAGAGGATCAGCTGAACTTTGATTTGGCTGCCACTGAAGCCTACTGGAAGGAGAAGCCAGCAGAGATCTCAGCAGGCTCCTCAGTGTTTGCATCAGGTCACTGTCAACACATAGCATGCATACACACACCCTGCCACTTCAACACATGTGCCCCGCAAAAAGAAACACACACGCTTGCCCAAACAAACACGCACATGCAATTCACACACTGTGTTGTCGCCACAAGAACACATCCACACATAAACTATTTATACATGCGGAGAGGGAGATGAAGAGCGTGTTCACTTAAATCAGTGCACTAAAAGATTCACTATGCTTGCTAAAGTCAACATACAGATGGTGCACCAGAGAGGAGAGAGAGAGCCGGGAGCAGCAAAGGAAGCTTTCTTTTTTCTCCCCGAATGTGAGCAGTATGTTTGGATAAGAATAGAACCGCATGACTCTGAAATAGCACCTTTTTACTGCACATCTGTTTACTTTGAAAGTGTATCTCTTGCATTCTTACACTTGACTTGGTGACTTCATCGCTTCCCTCAGGGCACAGAATATATAAGTGAGTCAGGACGCTCAACAGGATTTCTCTCTGCACGCAAGCAGCAACTGGTAAGGGAGGGTCTACACTTGACCACAGACTTGTGGTCTTATCTGGTCTGGGTATATCTTCCTAACAAAACATTCAGGCTATGTACAGTCAAACGTAATCACTGTAATAACTGTAATTACAATATGGAGGCCAACTATTCCAATGATGGGTCTGTTTTGTTTTTGTTTTTCAGTCAGTGTGGAAAGAATAAATGCTTCTGCACACTTTCTCCACAGCAGATTTGTCATTTATTAGCTGAGCTTTTTGTCATAACCTTATTTAAAGCATGAGAAACATTTAACACACGCTATGTACAGTTTGTCCCCCCCAACATGTAGAAATCTGGAAAATAAAAGGGAGAAAATTAAAAGAGCTAGGTTTTAATGACTATATTGAGAAGGAAAAAAAAACACTTACATAACAGAAAAATAGCATACCCAGACATAAACAGTAACACGTAGTGTATACAGTATGGCTTTAAGGTACAATCCACTGATTTTCACATCAAGGCCAGTTTACCTGCCACACAGAGTCAGTGTAATGTCTTCTGTGGTTCACCATCACATTGTCATAAAGGTCATTTCGGTTTGGACTTGGAGACTGTTCATAACATCAAAATTCATAACATTAAAACCTGGAGGTGTGGGGTTTGAGAAATATGAGCACTTTTTAGGCAGAGAAGATCTAACATCACTGATGGGTTGCATTCAGGGAACTGTAGGATCCAGCGTCTTTGGGGCTTGAGCCAAAGGGAGCCGAGCCTGGTCTCATTCCCCGGGCGTCAAATGCCGACGTTTTGTCACGCAGGTACCCTTTAGCGTCTGTATTAGACTCACCAGGCCTTCCAATAACTCCAATGTAAACCCAACTGCAGCAATATTAGACGCTCAGAGCAAGGTGATGTCGTATAAAGAGCGGAAAAGTGTTCGAGGGGTGGAGGTGCTGGAGTGCTGGATCATACACACTACTCACCCAGGAAACTGGGGTTCGTGTCCTGTGACAAACCACAAGTGAGCAAACCTCATTCTAAATCACACTGACATTTGTATCTACTAATAACTAGTGATTTAAAAAAACAGCCTTGGAACAGATCCTCTCTCAACATTATGTCCTGTGGCTCATTTTCTATGTTTAGATACTGGAAATAGATTTTTGAAAAACGATCTAATAACTTTGTTTTGTCAGTATTGATGTTTTTAAAGAATACCTTTTCCCATATGCCCAAGATGTCCGCGGCCTAAGCTTCATGGCTCAACAGAAGAGGAGGGTCCATGAGTGAGTCCTGGCATCACGGTTAGCTCAGTCATGTAAAACAGCAGGACAGAGAGGAGCGATCGCCATAGAAGTTTAGACAGCAGAGTTTAGGACTAGAAAGCTGAAAAAATGACTTTAGAGGAAAGTGTTGCGATGATGCAAGTATTCGCACTGCCGTACTTATTGTTTGTCTTAGTTCAAATCACTAAGGTTTAATTTTCTAACCTAAACTGCTGCAGTTGAAGTGGATTTGTCCCATGATATGGAAAGAAAACCCCAGGAACATGCTTCAGTTTTTCTGTAAGACCAATGAAAGAAATGCTAAATGAGAGATAGCATTGAGTCACAGGAGCTAGTGGAAAAGAGGCTAGCCTGGATGTGACGTCATGAGTTAGCTTTCTACACTTGAGTCCAAAAGTCAGGGTGTCTCAATCTCTTCTTCTGCAGATTTGTCTGTCTGGAGTGGGAAGTCACTTCTCAAAGATGTTCCAGTGCATACTGTACCTGTGCCTAATGCAGCATGCTGGAGATTTAATGTTTCCTTTGCGACTAAAATATCACCTCGTAAGTGTGTAATCTACAACGGAAAAACTGTGAGGAAGCTGTTATTCTTCTACCTATGCAAAATAACTCATGCAAAATGAAGAAATAATAATAATAACTGAAACGTGTGCTCCCATAGGATGAAAACTAATGACCTCTGCAGTAACTGTACCATAAATAAGCGAGCTTAACCCAACTGAGGGATTCATCATCATTAGCATGATGACAGCAGCTGACAAAATAAACATAAAACTGCTCTTTTACCAAATACACTGCTTTCATGTATTTTATTATTGATCACATTAAAGCCCCTACTTTATGGCCATATTATGGTCTTTCTTTATTGTTTTACAAATATTAAGTTATCCACAAAAATAAAATAACTTAGATAATAACCATATTAAAACATAAAAATACATACATACATTACATTTATGACATGAAAAAAAAAAAAAAATGCATATTGCTGATATCTCCCAGAGTTTTCCTGGACACAGTTCTGTATGTGCAAACTACTTATCAGAATCAAAATAATCTGTTAAACTGGAAGCACCCCTCTGCTTTCAACATAGAAACATTTGCTTGAAATAAATTACACTGTCTGATAAGGAGCCTCACTCATACAAGTTTCTTGAGACCAAATATGATCTTCAGTATGCACATCGGCAAAAATCTATATCAGCTTTGTTATTTATATCCTTTGAAGCTGATATCAGATTATCCCTATTTGCACACACTGAAGAAGTGTGAAGGTGAGTGTGGATAAATCACTAGAAGCTTACAGTGTCGCACACAGTACATTGCACCACAAAACAGGAGGATTGATGACAGCTTGGGATGTTTATAGTGTGAGGAACTGGAGCCTGTTCATGTGCGCTCAGTTTCCTGAGGCACTTGAAATTTATTGATGGTATTTGTGCAGCGTCATTCAGCTTTATTTACAATGCTGTTCAGATCATGCCGAAGATGAAAGCTGTGCTTAAGTTAAGGTCTACTGTGCACTGCACTGACAGTCCTCTTGCATTACATACCACACACAACGCAGACACAACATGGAACATTCTGGACGACGTAACGCTGGACGATGTATCTGTGCTGTGTTTAAGGAAAGCCGTAATATTCAGCTGTACACGCTCTTGTCAGAATAGTATTCAAAGAGCAATTTTCATACGGATTCACAAAATTAACCTTATAGTGAGGGGCATGCGCTCGTTGTTACTCTATTGGAAGCTGATTTGTGTGGATTTTATTTCAACACTGTCTTTTAGAGGGAAGGAAACGGTTTTACTTGTAATCTCAGGAAGCAACAACAACAATCAGCCTTTCAGATTGCTCTTTTGATCGACTTCAGCCTCTCTGAGTCATCATTGCTGTAACGCCCTCTTTTGCAGTGGACATCATTTAATATAAAAGCTTACCCCTGTAGTCCAGTCTGTCTTGGGATTTTGGACCCCCCTCCACCTTTAATTTTTAACCAAAATGTGTGAACGTATTTATTGAGGGGTGTACCACTGTTATCAGGGTCACACATGTTGCTTATTGACTGCTACGTCTCCAGCTCAGCCAGACAATCCTCTGATGTATTTTTAGGTGTAACATGATAGTTGCTATAAACACTGAAACGTCTGAACTGCCCTTGAACAAGGCACTAAATCCTTAAGTGCTCCAGGTGTGCTGTGCTGTGTCAAACCCTGTGAATTGTGAATCCTGATGTGTGAAAAGATCTATATTTGTCCCTGTATGTAGTAGGTCGGAGACATGGCAAATACTGTGTAACATGACTGTGGTTATGCTGTAAGTCATTGTATACGTGACGGAGGGACTACTGTATAATGCATGGCCTGTTTGAAAAACATATCAGATGTCTTCCCCCCATTTTTTTAAGTCTCATGGGACGCAGACAACAGCCTTTCCACCTTATATATTGCTGGTGCTATGAATGCAATATTATTTTCTTTCTGCATGCAATCTACTGCTTATTCTCAACTTCCTCTTTGTCTCATGAGGAAAGCAGCAAACATCTCTGAGTTGTGGCAGCTTTAGACATCAGCTGCATGTGCACACTCTTTACCAACATGCACATCTGTCTTTCTGCTTGCTCAACTGCTTCACACTCTGTCCTCGCTCTTCTGGAAAACAGCAGTCCACCGCAAAAAGGTATGGGGCACATATATTACAGTCATATTCCCCTTTCAAATGAATAGTCTTGATTTTAAAAAGTCTCTTTTTCTTTGTTTTCTTTATTGCGTACAGTCTTTTAGTGTGTGTTTCTTCATTTGCAGACACTGACCCACTCTGTTATCCTGCACTCTTCGCACACCACATAGCAGCACCAGTGAAACTTGCAGTTGCAGCGTTCGCTCCGCGTCTGCTGCAGGATGTTGTGGCCTCTCCCGCAGCACAGACTCTCACAGTTGTCCATGCCAGGGCTGGTCTTGTTGCAGATCCGGCCCTGCGTGCCCGCTGAGTCCGACCCCAGGTCCCGCTCGCAGAAATCCGGCGACTTTTCAAAGTACACCAGTTCGTTGATGCTTGGCCGCCGCCGATGCGTGTGGTGGTGGTGATGGTTGTTCTGATGATGGTGATGGTGGTGGTGGTTGTGGTGGTTGTGATGGTTATGGTGGTTGTGGTGGTTATGGTGGTTGTTGTGGTGGGAGTGGTCGAGCTGTCCGGTGTTTCGGTTGTGAGCCTTGATAAGCGTGGCGATGTGGAAGCGCTCTTTGAGGATTGAGCCCACCACCCGGAACTCTGGGGTGACCTGCCAGCAGGTCTTCAGCTGGCAGCTCCCCGACGTCCCGTGGCACTTGCATTTCCTTCTCATGTGGTCGAGCACCACCTGCGAAAAACACAGACGTAGACAGACAAAAAGAGAGAGTGGGATGGAGTGAGGAAGTGAGAGGAGGGGAAGGGGCAGAAAATGAGAAGGATTAATGACTCTCTTGATCACTGGGTACATTTGAAGTTTAATATATACAGTTATGGAGGGTTGTGGCCTGTATGTCATATTTCATACTGGCTTTACATGTATTTATTTGTTCTTCTAAGCAAGGCATCATTCCACTGCAGCGAATGACACATTGTGCCCTGAAGAAATATTGGTCCCGCATTTAAAAAGCCAGGTGGTCTGAGCCTGTTGTCAAACACACTGATATCAAATAACACAGATGGATGCAGGCATTACCCAAACAGCAGTGTCATTATTCATCTTCTGGTATCAGGTTATGACTCCAAGCATGACGCACATGTAGCGGCACATTAAGAATCAGAGCATTGCAATATTTACATATTTTCACTTTAATGGTTTAATGCTGGCCAAAGGAACCACATGGGTATCAGCAGTCAGTGCTATCTCACTGCAGGCCCTGATCTAGCAGAGTACTACAATTTAAATCTTATATAGGGTCTTTAAGGTCATCAGCACTGCAAGACCTTCTCACTCAGAAGCAGCCACACACACACAGGTACAATCCACATGGCACAAACCCTGTCCGTCCCAGTCATATTTCTGACACGTCTGCATGTGTGCATGTATTTATGCTTGTGCGTGTGCATGTGTTTATCACTCGTCACCTGTGCTAAACTTTAAGGTCCAATTACCAAAAGGAACACCAGGCCACCCAGAGTACTGACAGATGCTGTTGCTGTTGCCGCCCCTATCAACACGCACACACGTACACACACATGCTGGACACTTGCACAATTAAACACATTCCACACATGTGCTAGCAATAATGCTAATCTCCGTAGAACAGCCACACACACACACACACACACACACACACACACAATATGTCTGTCACTCACTCATTGTGTCATCCTCGCAGAATGAGGCCAAAATGGCAAACTACAGGTTTGACAAACTTGAGGAGATTGAGAGGATTTTTTCGAAACCAGGTGTGTGTGTTTGTTTGTGTGTGTAAGCGTGTGCACTATATGTTCATGCATGTGTTTACTGCCTATATGTGCCTATGGTTGAAGTGTGTGTGTTTGATCCTGTAAACCTCTTCCTGCTTTGCTTCACAACATGAAACTTCATGGATTATTTTATTTTATTAAATTACATAGATTCATTCAGACCCCCTCCATTTTTTCAAAGAGCAGGAACAGATGTGAGAGGCAAAATAGAGATGGGAAAGATCTATTGCACAACTATTGACTGAAACAATCGAGTTATCCACTTCTCCAAAGTCAAGGTCAATTTGAACTGATGCCAAAAATCAGATACTTGACTTCCTGTTGTGATCACGCATTTCTCAAAGGAAGCAAGAACCAGTGACTGACTACAGCTAATGATTTGGTTTGCATGCTCTGAGGCTCCATTTCATGCAGCACAGTGGATTTCCCCAGTGAGCAAACCTTGAAGTGAGTAAAGAAGGAAAAAAAAAAAAACATGTTTCCTTGTTCTGGAGCATGAATGAGCAGAAAGGTGCATGAGGAATAGTGATAAATGGAGCTACTTGACTCATCCGTTTGGAATGAAGAAGAGAAAAAGAGCAGCGAAAGAAAACACCACCGAGCCAAAGTTAATAGTGATCAGTCACAGTCTAAAAAAAGCAACAAAATCACACATAAACGTCACGTGACTGTTGCAAAACCTGTGGAGGAGAGACGGTTATAACACAGCAGTGAATAATACCGTTTTGGTCATATGAAAAGGTGATGTAAGTTCGGGTTAGATTATGTAAATATTACTTTCTTACTTATTCAGACAATGCCATCTTTATCACTAATATTTTTACGTGATATTAAAATATGTTTATGTTATTATCACTCATCAAACATGCCACTAATTAAAAACTTATGTAATGTTTAGAACATTGATGCTGCAGCTTCAAGTTAATCTGTGTTCTGACAATTATGTAAAATAATGCAAAATACTTTCAGCCCTTGCATCATTGCATGTTTTGCTCATAATGTGTGTCAGGATAACAGAAAGTGACTGAGAAGTATGCATTTTGGATAAACATGGTTCCACTGTTGTTGAGAGAGTTGAAAACAAACTTGAAAGAAGCTGTGATCAGCGGTGAGGAGACGTTAGAGGCTGTAAGACTTTATAGTAAACAACATTATAATAGCTCAAACAGCACTTGCACTGAGCTCAGATTGCAGTGTTTGGTTCAGTTTTTACATAGAGGCAGAGGCAACCCCAGAATCACAAACGTGCTGGCCTTAAACACACAGCAAAGTCTGTAATCATAAAACTCTCCAACCCACTTAAACCTTAAAGAGACAAACTGGCCCTAGGAGTCATAATTGCATCCACATTGCTACTGTTTGAGGGTACACTCACAGCAGGAAAGGGGCTTCAAAGGACAGTGAAACAACTGCAAATGCAGTCGAAATGTGTTATTTCTAATGACATTTAGTCATATTTATGCAGGGAAAACATAAAAAGTCAATCTTTTTCAAGGAGATTATGAACAGCAGCAAGTCTCAAGCTTTTTTTATGTATCAGAGAAGTTTACATAAGATTTTCCTGAGGCAGGAACAGCATATGGAGATGATCTCACCAAAACTGTCATGCCTACAAAACCATCGCTTTCCACTAGTACAGCATGTCTGGCTTCCATACCTAATGCTCAGAATGCAGCAAAATGCAATTGACCACAGAAAACTCCTCCCCCAAGCAGCGATTGTCCAATCAGAGCTGAGCAACCATAACTGTTAAGCTTTGGATTTTTCCACAAACGCAGAAGCAGTGTGCACAGGACTGCAGTAAGAGCTAAACTGCATTTTAAAAGTTCAGAAGATGATTTTGTTTTAAGCCTTTCCGAAGTCCAAAACACGATTGAAAGCGTTAGGAATGGATTCAGCTGCTTGTTTATCCGCTGTAACATCAGATTCAGCTGTTAGCGTGTCCAGCTCACTATCTTACTTACGTATGTTATGTGACTTCCAAGGTCAAGGAGCACATCATTCACCACATTTTGTGGGGCTACATATAATTCCCCAAATTGGGATCAATAAAGTGACAGTCTAAGTTACATAAACATCATTCACCATTAGCATATCTTCTGTATAATCAACCCTGGAATTGTTTACGTTTACGTAGACAACTAATTTGCATCCATAATTACATTGTGCTGACAAATGTACAAATGTAATCGCTGCCCGGATGGCATTTGAGTGAACTACAGTTATGTATTGTGCTGGAGTCTCTTAGAGGTGGTGGGGATGGATGACGGCCGTAGAAAGTGGAGGACTGTGCAGGACTCGTGCTGCCAGACTTCAGTTAGACCTCATCCTAAAAGACTTTTCTCTTAAAAGTCAAACATACCATTATACAAACAGGCATGCAAGCTAAACAGCTTCAAGAAATCCAGCCCATCTCACAGTTTCCATGTTGTCCCATTCAGTCAACTCATAGATCTAACATTAACTTAATTAGCGAGACAGCTAGCTTAAGCATTTCGGCTAGCAAAACTGATATTCGCTCACTAAAACTGAGAAGTGAGCTTTTGTGTATTTTTACCTGAAACAGGGACGCATTGTTTCAAAGCATTTTAAGTGGTAAATCGTCCACCATTATAATTGTTAACTGTATTGGTGGTGTGCTAGAAAATTTGAGTGTAGCAACAGTAATGTGCCACTATGAACGTATAATGCTGCATCCTGGAGGTTTGATTTATTCTGTCTGACACAGCCAGTTAGGTTTACAACTTGTAGGTACCCAGTTAATGTCCATCCTGTTAACCAATGGCAATGCCTGCAACAGCTTCTTAGATTTAAAGAGCAATACCACATCATTTGAAAATCAACATATGTGCCTATTCATCACCAGAGGAATACCATCTGTGAGCTCTGTGTCAGGGTGGATTTATCTACTAAACACACAAGGCATGCTGCACACCCTTCGCTCTGACTGGGCAGAGCTTGAAAGACGTTTGCAGGTTCCTAAAACCTCAACAAAAGAGCATCACTCCGGGTGATGAGTACTTTGTGTGTGGGGGAAATGTCAAGTATTTTTTTGACGTGTAGTTGAAAGGCAAACAGAGAAAATCCAGACCCTTAATGGGCGATAGGAAATAGAGGATCTGTCTGCTCTTAGAAGTGGTCTGTCAGAAGGTCTATGACATGTTGGAGAGCTGATCCATATGACAAAAGAGCTGGGGGAAACACTCCTGAGGACATTTTGTACAAGAGGAGAAAGAGAAAAGCATTCATAAATGGGCGCCTGGTTTAACTTAATTTCATGGAAATGTTATGACATTTTAAGTTTATATTAGATTATGTGTTTTTAAAGTGAAAATCTTAAGTGAAAAAATACTTTTTTAGTCTTTTCTGATCTAACATAATGGACTTCCTATTACTCTTTTTGACTTTTTGACTTTTCCAGTAAGATCCGGACTGATTAATTGATGATCAGATGAAAGGTTGGGATCTTCTGGTTTCTTCCTGTTCCTTCTCACCTGTACCTGCGGCCACGGCTGCATGTAACAAAGACAAGAGAGAGAAAGACAACACCGAAAAATGTTGCCTGTCTGTCTCTTTCTCTGTGTTTACGATATCTAACATGACTACTGTGGAAAGAAATGCAGAAAACTGGTGCGGTGATTTATTGCTGCCTTATTGTAGATCTTGAGAATTAGCCCTGAGGACATGCGGGGCCCGGCGGAGGAGGGGCTGGGGTGGTGGAGCTGCAGGGGGGGTACAGTAAATGCGGAGGTGAGGGGAGGGGAGAGGAAAGCAGGGAGGAAAAGAGGATGACATGAGGCGGAGATGATCTTTGGATTACCTCTTTGCCGTCCCGACACCACTTGATACACAAAGGCTGTTTGTGTGTCTGTGATGGTGTGTGTGGGTGTTAACACAAGCCTCCCGTCCATCCCGCCGAAACTCTATCTAGGCTCATTCATCATGTCCTGCTGCTATTAGCCATGCAGATTAGATCATAATCAGCAGCCCTATCTAACCTGCATCAGCTGTGATTGTCTTGGCAATGTGAGCAGGGAAATATACAAATACTGTACGTCTCACACAAGTCGAGGCACTTCATGCAAGCTATAAAAAGCTTGCTTGAAAAGAACACTTTGCATAACACATTGACTGTCAGCTTCGGTGGTGCATGATAATGCGTCCAGAGACTCGGCTGTGGCTTGAAGTCTGACTTTGGGAAGAGTAAAGTAGGTTAAACGAGGAAAAGAGCTGCTGCTTTCTACATGAAACAGTGATACGGTTTAGGTTAGTGATCTGAACGCTATGTTAAAAATGTGTGATACCGGATAAAAAGATGGAAACCTGCTAATGCTCTATATGCTATTCCATTGCTTCCATTGCACATACACTTGAGAAATGTAATTGCTTCAAAGTCAATGGTGGACCACAGTTAGAAACAAACATCTGGCAAGTTTTAATTGGCGCAGAGCGTAAGACAGAGGCGTCTATAAAACAACCCCAGACAGAGATCAAATACAACATGTTGGTGGCAGATTGGGACTGCAGGCTACATAATACAGTAGACTGAGGAAAAGTACAGCATGCTGGAGTGCAGCAGAGCAGACTACCGTGCAATGAAGTGGACGGAGTAAACTAAAGATCAGAGCTAACAGTCTGGCCCTGTTACCATAATGTCATGCTGAAAATGGGTCATTAAAGAGAATTTTGCCTTTACCAGAGAGCAAACAGCAGGCAGAGCAGGTAGTTATTTTAGACTTTCAATACCTTTTTCCCTTTTTCTCTCTTCGAATGAAAAAGTATGCATCAATCTAATTTTGCGCACACGTGTTCAACACATTCCTTCGAGCAGTAGTCACTGATCATAATGATGATTGTCTCGAACACACAAACTTAATGAGTTTTTCATTCACAGCATGCAAGTGCATGTTGCAGCCCTGTCATCGTAATGAAAACTGTGATCAATGGCCGCAGTATGCCGAAGGTAAAGTGTTACCGCTCTTCTTTTAGCCTGATGTTACACCTGATTTTTTCATGCTGACTAGAATGTCAAGATTCGGCTGAGTCAACGCTGAGTCACAGTGGTAATAACGGATTTGGTGATGACTTACAGCAGAGCTTTTTTGTGGAGGGAAAGTCCTGCGCTATCAATCTCTGATGGAGGGAAGCAACAGCCAGTGAATAACAGGTAACATGAGTAACACGAGCCAATAGCTGTCTGTGCTTGTAATGACATTAATAAAGATTCCCACAGTAACAATAATATGCAGTACATTGTGCTCCTCATGTTGCTCAAACGTGCGGTCTCACTCTTGTATAATCTTATATTGTGTATATGCACACAAGCAGGATGAGAAGTCTGTAATAATGTATTTAGTGTAAAATGCTTTCATTGTGGTGTCAGTGGTAATCCATATTAACAATCAGCCTCTTTTGTAATATGAGATTTATACTGTGTAATACAGTAAAAATGTTCACCATGTGGAGGTACATGTATAATTTATTCCTCCATGTTTTTTGGGCGCATTGAATTTAATCATTGGCCAATCCCTGTGTCATCACCACTAACCGCTTTTGGGAAAATCCTGATCTAATGTCTATGTGTCCCACAAGCGACCCTTCTTGATGATCAACAGCAGACTAGTCTGCATGCTGCCTTGACTTTGTCAGTTCAAAGAAAATCTACTAAAGGACCTTTAAAGCCAAGCAGAAAGCCAAGGCGATATCAAAGCACACAAACAAATCCCACAGCAGCACATTAAGCCCAGACATCACTTTAAACAAATCAAACGCCTTGCTTCAAAAGAACAGTTAAGCGTACGCAGACAAATACATTACGCGCACAGTACACGCACGCATGCAAACACAATGACGCGCGATTACTGAGCAAATGCATATCTTCAGTATGCAGCGTGAGCTACATTAGACCAGTGTCTGTTTGTGTGTGTGTTTACTCACTGTTAATTGCACACAATGTCCACAGCTCTCATTTCGAGACTCCAATAAAATGTTATTACCAGCATAAGTACTTCCACCTGCTGAGCTTTTACTACAAAACATTCGCCTCTGTGTATATTTACGTGTACGTGTGACAGAAAGAGTTATGAGGACCGAGTGGCTTTGAGTCTACATGTGTGCAGACGCACATGCATGTGTGTGCGCGTGTGCTGGTGTGCGTACAGTATGTGGTGGGTCAGATCAAATGCTCTGCATCTGCACTGTCAGGAGTGTGGAATGCTCTGCACACCACTGATGATATGAAATGGCCTCTGAGGAGCGCAGGACTAACCCTGCACTAATGCTGCTATTTTTGATCAAACACACTTTGCTTTTCGTGTGGGTTCTGAGTCAATGAATTAACGTGAATGGGCTCTCCAGAGCTGTTTATCATCGCTCAAGGGTTAAATTAGGCATAAAAGGATCCTAGGAGTCCCACTATTGGTGGTTTGGATCGAGCTAGAGGGGGGCTGCTGCTCTAAATTCATTATGGTTTAAATCACTTTTACAGTAGGTTCGGTGCTCTGGCAATGCAATGTTGCGCCTTAACACGCACACACAAAATAGGCCTTCTATTGCCTGAAAACATCATCCTTGCAAGCATGTACAGTTTTCCAGTTTGTGACATGTCAGCTCAGTTCAGGTGAGGTTATTTCACTTCTGAATCGCTCCACTCTTTCACCACTGAGCATTACATGCAGGACATTGCAGTACATTATCACTTGGTGCAGTAGTGGCTGGCGTTAGACGTGAGTGGTATCTTTGGTGTTTGTGTGAAAGCAGTTAGTAATTTGGTGAAGAGCCTCACAAAGCTTCACTTTCCCTTGATGTTTGGCTATGGCGGCTGGGCACTCATAAGCCAGTCCATCATATCAGAGAGGAACTGGCCATAGAGGATTCAGTCTTAGACTCTGCGTCACAACATATACTTACATCTCTATTGCTGCTATTTTCGGATTTGTTCATTATCAACAAATATGTCAAAGTAAAATTGTGCATGAGCAAAATGGGTCATTTGCTTCAGCTGCAAAGATTGCACAGAATACAGCTGCGTTGAATGCGCCTGACATGGTCTGAGCAGAAATCTGCCTTTCTTAGAGATGAAGTTAAATTCTAGGACTGTTAGCAGAGCAACATCGTAGGAGGAAGTGCGTGTTTGGATATCAGCCAAAAACTTTGTTTATATTTCTAAAAGAGCATTGTTATGCTGTAATTAATAGTAATATATTTTGCTCCATTTTCCTGATCTAACAACACAGGTGAGAGATGTGTGGGTCGAGGCCAAAAGCTCTGTATCTCCACAGCTGCAGCATCTTCACTAACATGTAACTCTGCCCACATGACCCAGTCCACTCAGAAATATATCACATTACAAATAATAAAGATGTTCTTACTTTTAGCTTTAAAACCAAACTGTGTTGAACAGTTGGATCATTACTGGCGCACTTCCTGCCACACCTCCTTCGTGCACTGTGAAGACCACAAAGACTCAACAAAATACCAAAGACACAAGTGCCATCATGAACACAAGCCTTGCAAATGATGAGGAGAGACTCAGGGCAAATGTCTCAGATGTTCAAAATCAGTTCCCAGTATTGAACAGGAGATTTAAATGCATATTTTCCTTTCTGAAAAAGGGGTCTACTGTCTCTCCTTACTCCCCTTAAGTCATGTCCTGATTGTACGTTGTAATTACTAGAAGACGCTTGCCAGTAACATGGAGGACTGTTGCATAGCCAGCACTGTCACCACCTGCCTAATGAACAGACAGGATTCAACAGAACCTCTGCATGGCTGTAAGCTCTGCAACATGAACGCAGGCAAGCGTGCCAAGCATTTGTTTTGAGGTGTGCTCTGTAAGCGATTGAGAAGAACACTCAGAAAAAAAAAGAAAAAACTTGGCTAAGAAATTTACTGCCCCGGTGAAGTGTTTCCATGTCATAAGCAGCCACTTTAAACATGTAGTCTGGCTTTTAAAACCACTCTTATTGACTACTGAACAGTAGTGTGTGTTGGTTGACTGCAACAACACCATGAAGGGCTGACTTCTGCGTTTTCACAGTAAAATTAATGCACTAGTCCAACAACCTGTTTTAATTCTTTTAGAAAAATTAGAGAATTATAAATCAGTTAAATAAAAACTTTCTATGTGGAAACTTTCACATTAAATAGAGCCAAAGATATTAAGTTAGATGCTTTGCAGTGTGTTTTACATGTTTTAAAATTTGCTTATATCTAATCATGTAAAATGTATTAAATCTATTTTTAATTGTTTTACTTTAATTTTTTTTTTCAAGTGCAAATAAGCTGCAGGTAAAGCTTGAACTTTCCATACATTTGATGTTAGTGATATGCTGACATCATATGTAAATAAACCTCCCCTCCTGCATTAATGTCTTGCGCCTCCTTGTATACAGTATTATTTCTGTAATCAGTCTTGCTGGAGAGACGCTGGAGGAGGCAGCAGGAGAGGGGTAAGAGGGGAGGGAAGGAAGGGCGAATCTCTTTCTACTTTCCGCCCCGGTGTTTGAAGTCTAAAATCTTTTGCAGGGTTTTAAACATCTGTTTCCAAACTGCCAGCAGCCACTAATTAGGGCTAAAAACAAGACGGGACGTCGTGAGAACCCTGGGGTGGGCATGAGGCGACATGCACACCCCGCTAAAAAACCACCACATTCCTCTGCTTAAAGACTACTTCTCTGAAAGGGGGGAGTGGGGCAGGGGGAGGAGCGGGGCGGAGGGAGGTGAGGTGGTGGTAGGTGGGAGGAAAGAGATACGGGAGGGGTCGGCATTATTTTTGAGGCCCCACCTGTCAGTGTTTTCTGTTTGATTCTAGGGGCCTTGTGTGTGTGTGTGTATTTCAAGGTCTTAAAGGGGTTTTGTTGCGGCTTTCTGTGCCATTTGAAGTCATCAAGGTGCGTGGTGCTTCAGACTATAACAGCTCTGCAGTGACTCATGCTAAGTTCAGTGCTTCCTCCCTCTCTTTCTCTCGCTCTCCCCTCTTCCTCTCCTGCCTCTGTGCATTACACTCCATTCAAGCGCTGATCTCCAGCCTGTGGTGAGCTCGAACAAGTCAGCCAGACACCTCTAAGCATCTCTATGTAAACAATGGTTTGGTCTTGCATTGAAAGCTCACCCTAATTTTATACCTGCTTTCCATTTTTTCGACAATGATGCATAGCCAGATATATCAGATAAGTGAGTATCTTTGAACCCTACCAAGGTCATCAGGGGTCATCAAGCTTGTGTGAAAATACGAGAGGTGAATGCCAAGAGCACTGGGTGTCATTTAGTCATCGTCGGTCATAAATGCACGCTTTCCCAAAAACGAGGTATAATCTCTTTGATGTTGACGACTTTGAATCAAAGTTTCTCTTGTTTGATTGATGCTTCAGCGTACTTGGCTGGAAATGTGCAGCCTGGCACACTGGAAACAAAATTTATTGTGAGGAATCTGAGAGCCAATATTTAGCCTTTCTGAATATCCTACTGGAAAGATCAAACTGTGAATTAAAATAAAGCTGAATTTAGTTTGTTTTCTTCGAGCTGCTGTTGCTCTTCTCAATGTTTAAAGGTTGTTTTTTACATTTTCTCATTTTGAAAGAGTTTCTTCTGCTGCCGAATGGTAAAACTGGACTGGGTTGATAAGCTTGTCTGTAATGTACTGAGTTTAATTTATGACAATATATCATTTGTTAACCTAATTTACTTTCTAAACTTTGCCTTTAGCTGACACTGTGCCTTTGAAATTTTGCCTCCCATATAACAAACTCCCATGAACTTGTTCAGTCAGTTTTTATCTTAAGTCTTTTCTTGCCCATCAAATTCATATCACGTCCCGCCAGGTATTTTTTTTATCGCACACTTTTAGCCATTATGCTGCGACAGAGTCAAAACCAGAGAAGGACTGGCTTGATTCTTGATTTCAAAACATGAGCAGTGGTGTCTTTCTTTGACAGCCTGTTGCTAATCTGATCTCTGTAATAATCATGTGTCACATGTAATTGAGGTTATGATATGTTATAATAGGGGTGACAGTTAAAAAAGAGGCTAATAGGCTAATTGGTGGATGAGTCATCATATCTCAGTAAAAGTTTATTGTGTAATCAGCAGTCAGTGTAAATGACACATAACCATCTCTGCATGCCATTGAAAAGGTTAAGGTTGTATTTTCTTAGGGTAGAATTAGCAGCCGGTCAAAGTTGGTGATTATTTCAACAGTAATTTTTGCTTGATTAAAGTAGCTCCATGTAAGATTTTTAGTTTAAAACATTTAAAAATCCACTGAAATTGGCAAAAGAATGTGAAGAAATAACAGTTTTGATGTGACGTCAGACATCTATGTATTGTGTTCCAGAGATATCTACTGAAGTTAGCATGCTAACCCGCTAAACCTGGCCTGTCCTGCGCTGCAACACCACTTTGTAACTCAAGAGGCGATAGTGAGTCACTGCGGCACTCAATCTGCCCTCAGTTCAACATGAGAGGATGAAGAAGTAGCGCTGCCCCAAGGGCGTATTCTAACCACCCGCTCCCGGCAAGAAACCACATTTGGCAGCAAAGAAAATAAGCGATAGAAATAGCAGCAAAACAAGCGATAACATTGACGCTGCTTTCCACCACTGGTGGAGACAGCTTTCGGCGAGTAAAGGGATGGCAATGTTTCTTCTAACCTGGTCAGTAATCCATGGTTAATGCTAACTTTGGCTGTTTAGCGCTATTTTACAAAGGTAGCTGGTTATGGGAGATTTGGGAGGGACTGTGTATTTATTTGTTTCTTGCAATAAGGGTGGATACCCCAACTTTCTGGTGATACGTTGCCCCCATTTGTTTAGAGTATGAATTTGACAGGTGGCCAGTTCTTACATAGCACCTTTAAGCTTAACTTGTTTGCACTTTTCACTTCCTGTTGCTACTTTGCATAAACCATTATTTTGCATTTTTTACATATTAGAGCCTCCACTCCTACTCATAAGAAGAACCGTTTCAGTGTCTTGCTCACGGGCATTTTGACAGGATGCACAGCTGCAAAAGGGCAAACTAACAAGGGAAGACAAAACCGGATCAAACCTGGGGTGTTTTGGATGTGTGACAGAGTACAAGTCACTCCGCTGCCATCCGAGACTCCAACTATTGGAGAGCACGGGGCCTCCAGAGGTATGACAGTGTGAAGCTGTCTGTTACCAAGTTTCACAACGTTACTGCAGCCAAACAAAAAGAAAAAAATATTCCTGCTCCTTGACTCATGAACTCATTACTACTTATGTCATATCAGCCCCCACCCAAAGTTTATAAGTCCACAGCACTGATTGGAATTTATGTCACCAGTTCTACATCTGTGACTGTTTCTACCATTACAGCTACTGCAGGGAGGCCAGCTGTTGTTGAGGTCGGCTGACGTGCGCCACATTTGTGTTTTGTCTGCATAATCAAGGAAACCAGAAGTAAACTGATGGAAAGATACAGGCCCAAATTACTTAGGAGGAAACAGGGAACAATGAGCAATTTACGGTCGCTTCTTGTCTCTGTTCCCCCACAGTGCTGGATATCGTCAAGGCTTATCACTGTCATTTACATCTTTGCCCAGGGCAGAAACCTCTGTGGGAAAGCCAAAAGGAATCATGCTGAGATTTTAATTTAATGTAACTTTTCACAAGGCTAATTAATAGAGTAGTGTACGGTTTAGATTTTAAATAGCTGACCCTGAAATACCTTATTTAACCTTTCTTTATAGTCAAAAATATCTTGCACTATAACAACAATGACGCTGATGATGGTTGTTTATTATATCATGGGTATTTTGATATCAAATGTCAGTGTACGTACATGAGAAACAAGTATATTCTGCTTCTGAGCTTGAAAGCTAAGTTAAACTATTGATGGAGCTTCCTGGTGTTAGGACCATCATGACGACCGCCATCATAACAGACCAAAGTTAGTCCAAACTGGCAACTTTCCCAATCTGTCAAACAGAGACTGACTGATCTGTAAATGTTTTAAGTCCTGGAGAAACAAAAAATGCAGTTAACCAGAGTGATGCCGACAGAACCGAGCTCTGCAAAGATGCTAACCAGAGTAACTAAATGACAAAAAAATTCAGCTCAGCTGCGGAAAAAAAACACCATCAATATCAACCAGTGTAGCGGCCTCACACGTTGTATCTACTCCATTAATAATGTTGTTTTTCAAATAATTCCTGTTTAGGAAAAAACATCTTCTACCACAAAAACTGTTTGAGATGGAACGTCTGCAGAAGTTACTGTGTGTTTGGACAGCATGCAGCTGTGGCTGTGATGAGATATCTTTATGCCATTTGTGGCTCATTTCATCAGAATTGTTGCAATAAATACATGGTTTCATAAGAAAAGCCCCATTTTGATTCAAATTGCTTTAAAAAGCAGATTTCCTGTGTTTGTGTGTACCTGCCGAGGGACAGCAGATAGAAATCTGGTACAGTACATCTCATCCCCTTGTAAGAGATTAAGATTTTTGTACAAATAAATGTAATAAACGAAACAAAATAAACTATTATTTCGCAAGACATGAACTGTAGAGTAACCATTACTGTGAGTGCAGCTTAGGCAAAACCCTTTTAAACACACACACACACACACACACACACACACACACACACACACACACAGTCTCTGCCAGCAGAAATGAACAGCAGTGTAACAATGACGGGCCACTGCTGACCTAGCCAATAAAATCAGACTGTGTTAGCGTTATCGTTGGCCCAGTAGCACTTGACCCACCCATTCTCCACCTGTTTCATTGTGTAATATGTTTTCTTGTATAAATTATGTTCAAGATAGTATAATATTTACATTAATAGCAGATGGAGATAAAATGTCGAAACAGTGCTTTTCTTTCTTGATGCATAGAGCACAGCAGGGTCAGAGTCAACTTAATTTAACCTACTAAACTGCACTTATATGTACAAATATAGTCGTAATAACAGGATACTGTTTTTGTTCAAGATACCTTCTCACACTAAATGATTTTCAATTTAAAGAACACTTCAGTGACTTATCATTGCACTTTCAAAAAGTTATGAGAGTCAGATTTTAACAAGAATGGTCACAACTGAAGCAGCAGAGGCCTGACCTAGTCCCATGTATGGGTCAAGATAGGCAAACTCTTGATACTACATTTCCCATAATGCAGCTGGGTAGACCCACCTTTCCTTGACTTTCTGCAAAACAAATTGTGAACTCTAATCCAGAGCTGAAACAGCCCTAATGACATCATCAGGGTTACTTTTCCAAATTTTTGAAAGCTACCCTCGAGCCAGAGAGGACATCACACAACTGTGTTTAGAGGCTAAGTTGTTGTCCTTGTGGCAAACAAACTGAACTTGATATTGGGTGTGTGCCTATTAAATTTGCCAGAGTAATCGAATGCATCGTGAATTGAAGCTCTACAAATCACAGAGAAGAGCATTAAAATGTAGGATTTGGGCCTTTGAATATACATTTTGGCTAAATCTCAGAGCAAATGTTGCAATGCTTTCTTTTGCAAGAGTAAAATATTACAAATACAAACATTGATATCGCTTCCAATCCCTTCCACGACTCACCTGTCTCCCAACTCTATTATTATGCAGCCTCATACGGGCATGGATGTCCTTGTAGGTTTCGCGGGCATCCAAGAAGTCCCTTGAGAACTTCTCACCGAATTCCACATCGGGGCTGCAGCCGCCCCACTCCCAAGAGTCCTGGGGTCCCGGCAGGTCGGCGGGGAAGTGCTCCATGACCCCGTGCACCATACCCTTCCCCCGGTGGATGGCCTCCAGCTGCAAACGGTGCAGTTTGATGCGAAAGGCCTCCTCGTCCCCGCGCCGCTTCTCATCACAGCTGCAAGCCTTCAGTTTGCCCATGGAGCAGGCGTTAGCCACTGCGTGCACCACCCCTGCAGCTGCGATGGCATACGCAAAGGCACTCTCTCTGAAACCTGTGGGGCAAAAGGGCAGGATAGCGGTGCTGTTATATGAGCTAATGCTGAAGTAGAAGGTTGTAAGAAGTGTGACAATCAAATTACATGAAAGCTGACATGAGGATGGAGTCAATATTCGGCAAAATGCCATGTTTCCTTTAAGAAGCTGCACAGAAGAAGTGCAGACATTTATGAGCGCTATAAGATGGTGTTTATGGAAAATGCTAACTAAATTTTCAATAACCTGCGGGCAGAACATGCCAGTGTGCATGTGTCATTAACCTGTCAGGTGAAATGAAAGGATTACCAGGTAGATGGAGGATGACACTTACGAGATAACAATCCAAATTCAGATTACTATGACTGAGGTGTTGTTTTCAAGTGTTTTTCAGCTGTGGTGCATTTTCTATTTTTAACTGAAATAGCATCAGAAATAGCAACAAAACGATTTAATTCCCCTCATTAAAGTTCCGTTGTAAAACTGCTGGATACAACTTTAAGATGTCGTGATTTTCCTTGCATTAAAGCCAGTTTAATAACAGCTAAATGAGTAAAGACAAAGAAATCTTTTAAGCTCTCTGTTGGCAACATAGTGCTCAGTTTGCATGCTTTGTTTCACACATGATCAGTAACGTTGTAGTAAAACAGCTTCCTGTACAGCGTTTTGATAAAGACATGCATAAGGGGTTATTCACACTTATAAATACACATGTGCCAAGACTCATATAAGCAGGGAAAACATCTGGGACAAAAGCAATTAAGTGTTCCAAACACTTGCGTACTTCGTCTCTGTGGGCCAGCTGAACACGAACAGACCCCCACCACTCCCATCAGAGGACTCACACAGGACTCGCACGCTAAACAATGTGTGTCTCCTTCTGTCTGTCCTACCGCTTATAAACACGTGTCTTGTATTTGTGGCTGTGCAACTCAGTGCTGTCTACGTATGTGTGAGTAGAACGGTGCTGGATCCTGAATTTGTGCTGCAGCACTGTGCTAAACATTCCTCCAAGTGTACCCTTTCAAGAGCTCTTCCATCCAGCCTGTAGCCATTGCTTTTGCTATTCTGGGGCGATTGGCATTTGACCATTGACTTACTTGTTCGGCTGGCTGAGTGGCATCAAATGCTTGCATTTGATCCTTTTATCTGTTTCTTTCATATCATATCTTGCAATGAAAGTTTAGGACCAAACTGTGTGTTACAGTAAGTGGATGTTTTTAGGTTAGAGAGGCTGATTATGCCATACCGCAGCTTTTGCCTTGTAATCACTTTAAATTGGCTCAGACGGACTACTGCATGTAGAGGAGGTGGTTAAATGACTGCGCATGTAATCTCTCTATACGACGTGTGACTGCTTTTGCCTTTACAGCTAAACACATCCCTTTCTCCTCGACAGCAAGTCTGACTTGCATGCGGCACATGTAATGAGCACAACTCTACCGCAACTGATCTGTAATTCAGGGGACTAATGTTACAGTGCTCTTCTCTTACACACACGCACCGGCAATATAAACACACATACACATTCGCTCTGTCCGTGTTGATGTATTTCTGTGCAAAAAAAAAAAAAAAAAAAAAAAATCCACATCCAATCGTGGAATCCGTGAATATTGAAGGATGAAGTGCGACAGCAGCACTTGCACTCGTAGCCTCGGCAGTGTTTGTTGTTAGATCTCTGCTTACTGCCTGTGAGCATGGTGCCCTCAGGTTCCATAAACGAAGCCCCACTGGCCGTCTCTTACTGGTGTAGAAAACAGTGAAGATTATAATGGAAACTTGTAAAGAAAACATGAAAAGAAACCACTTAGGAGTTTATAGCACACTGCTTGAAGGGGAAATGATTCAGGCTGCTTGTTGGAGTCAAATAAAAAGCTATTAACTGGAACTGCCCCTTTTACCACCGTTTGATGTTACCTCCTTATTTATATATTCAAGTAAACTTGATATTATTTTATTTTTGTGAGGTATGATGTAAAGTTTGACACATGCTGGACTTCATTGCTTTTGTATATGTGACACTGGACACAAAACGAAACCACACGCGAAACAATGCAGGATCATCCAGCAAAAAGTTGAACCAGGCTCAACTTTTACTGCAACACAAGGCGCCAGATTAACCTTAAACAACAACCGCCTTCCTCCAAAGCAGCCCCCTGCATTGTTTTAAAGCAGGACTATTTAACAAAGGCCTGTTTTTCGGTCTGCATCCCTGCTTAACATCTTGTAAATTGGACTTAAGAAGAAGCAGCAAGCCGACCAGATGCTGGTTGATTTTCAGTTAACAAGTCTGATCTCAGTTCAACAAGCTGACAGTATTATCCAGTGCAACATTACTCAATCTGCACACAGTCTGCCTTAAAGCTGCATTAACTGACTCTTTTGGCCACAACAAACAAACTGTTTGGAAACTAACTGTAAAGAAATAGATGTTGTCACTTTTTAAGTTGATATGATGGACTTGTTAGTAAAGAGTTGCTTATTAACACACCCAGCACATATGAAGCAACGTTAGCATTCACTTGGAGTTGTCTTTGCATTCACCTGAGCAAGTCCAGTATTCTCTATTTAGCTCCATTTTGGTCTCCACCAACTCCTGAGGGAAAAATGTGGCTCTTTAACAGCTTCATGCTCCACTAAAAAGAAGCACACAGTGGGTTTTCAGAGCTTTATTTGCTGAAAACAGCTTCATCTGGAAACACAACATCAGTGAGACTGAACCAAAACAGTAAAGCTGTTCAGCCATAAATCCAAACAATGAGCATAAAGACTCTAAAGCGCCCAATAAAGTGAGGGGAACTGCAGTGTCGGGTGATAATTCTCTGTGGGTTCGTCACTATGAGCAACCCCTGTAACATAACAACATACAACGCACAACTAGTGCTGATATAGTCTGAATATATATATAATTTGACTCACTGACTCACAGTCTCCCCACCCCCCTTCATCCTCCCACCTTTACCACACAAGGTGGTAGGAAGTGAGAGGGATGGCACTTAGGCACATCTTTATAGGTAGAAATCCTGTTTTAGCTCTTGCCCTGCTCTGAGCCGGGCTCTGCGGCGCAGGCCCCCGGAAGACTGGGAACAAATCAATCTAACAAATAATTCACCGGCTGCGGCACGCCCGGCTGAACTGATGGCAGAGGAAGTGACAAAATGAATTAAAGATTCAAAGGAAACTGTCACTTTGTGTTACAGAAACCGACTAAACAGGTTTATGCTTTTGCCGCCGAGAGTTGGGAAAGTGCTGAGAGCAAATTCACAAGCACTTGCACTGGCAAGGGAAGTAAAAGCATTAGGAGCAGCCCAGCGAGGGAGGACGCAGACACAGTGACAGAGAGTGAGAGAGGGGGAGAAGGAAAGTCAGAAAGAGAGGGGAGATTCTCCTATTTCTGTCTATCCATGTCTTGCCTGACGTCCTCTTTAGCCTACTTTTTAATGCTAGCTAAACGGGAATGAACATGGGCCCATAAAAGTTATCAGAATCCATCAGCAGAGAGATACGTGGCAGAGCCAGAGAGGATCCGAGCAGCATCAGATGTAGTAAAATTAGACACCAAAGCAAACACTGAGATGCAGAGCCCCTATTACACAACTCAAAAACTTTGTAGAACATCAGAAAATTTGAGAAAGCTCTGCAAGAATATTTGAGCAGGTGAAGTTCCAACGCCCAGAAAATGTTTCATTTCTATCACTTTCACTAGGGAGGTCTCGTGTCTCAGCGTGAGCGCTGCTTTCAGGCTTTTAAAAACATAGATAAACTTGTCAAAGTATATTAATTACACAGAAAAAATACCAGTTTGGTGCACGATACGCCTTGTGTGAGACTAGGCCATTTATTTTTCTATGTTCAGTTACATTGCAAACTTGCGTTAATCTCCACAATTCCATCTAATCCATGTGTGCAAATCTCTGTCAATGAAAGCACTGCCCTTTTGCAGTAGCTGCACGCAATAATGGCCACAGCACGTTAACTTGTATCAATTTTTTAGCTTCTGCGGAGCGGAACGTATCAACATGTAACAGATGAATCATCCGATTTAAAGAGGTTGTTTATGTCGGTGGTTTGGAGTTTCTGCACCCGAGGCAAACCAGGGATGCCAGACAACCAGCAACTGCCTCTACTAATAATGACAAACAGCCTTTCAATGAGTCAGTGAGGAGTGAAAGTAAGACCAGAGATGTGTAAGCATATAGTGTAGTTAACAGTTTTTTTTTTTCATGTCACCACAGAAGCAACTGGATATAAAGTCCTCAATGAGAGTTACAGAACTTTCATGATTGTATTGCACACAGATTAAGGAGAACATAAATTATAGTAACACCGCTCCAGGAAAGATCTGTCGCATTTAATCAGTTCGTTTTTTTTTTTTTTTTTATGATGGGGAATTCCATCAACAATTCAGAGCCACTGTCTAAAAGGATTCTTTAAAAACATACTTTTCAATACACTAAAAACCCGAAAGTTAAAGGCCCCCCTCCACTCAAATTTTTTTTTTCTACTTGCTGCTACGATTGAATGTTTGAGCTTCACCGTGCAGAGTTTGACGCGAGAAGGCTGTTTTCACTTTCGTCTGCTGTTCATCACAAACAGTTTGGAAGCCAATCGTGATCCAACATTCATCTTAAGGTGCGATGTGGAAACTTGAAGCCTCCCATGCACAAACACTGAGAACAGACTTGTCAGCAAAGGAGACATCTCCTGTGAACTCGTTAAATGTTTGAAATTAGAGATATTTGCGTAATAACAGAGGAGATGTAATTTTAAGGATATTAACAAGATAAAAGAATGTCTTTTGTGGAAAAACCAGATCAGAAACACAGCATTAGTTAGGGATCTTCGGGATCTTCAAATTAACAGATAGATGTTGTCGTAGCAAAGCCAATGCATTACAATACTTAATACGAAATGCAAGAGGCGCCATTCGAGCAATGTGATGCACTTTATGCCAGGGTGCATTCAGCTAGCAGCATTTCAGAGCCTCGTTTGTCAGCCATTTCTAAAGATTTGGATGCAACAATTGTAAAGAACTCAAGACTCAAACTACCGACCACACTCTGCTGTTCATCCATCCAGGAACCCTGGCTACTAAGAAATTGATGCCTTTTCCAGTCAATAACCTGGGATGAGTCCATCTGAAGGCTTCCCAACTCGCAAGATCCTCTTTCATCCTTTGTGGCTGACTCGCAAAGCTCCAAGCACTACAAAGCGTCAGAGAAAGCTGATCTGCATGAGGTTTGGTAATCTTGAGGTGACTAACTGCTTTTGAAGTTACCTGCTCTTTTGTACCGGCTTTTGAGAAGATACAGGAAGGTGGTTAGAAAGTAGATACCAGTCTGCTAGTCACAATAGACATAGCCAAACCATTTAGAGGGCTCCATTCCTGCAAGATAACGCTCAAGAATTGTATCAAGGGGGAAAATGACCCCTTTTCATAGTCTTTTGACTCTGTATGGAGAACAATATTGCTTGTTTAGGACGTATATCTTTGTGGCAACTAATCTTTCTAAGCCCGACCTTTCAAGGTATTCTATCAAAGTGTGTTTGAGGATGAAACCACAGCTTGTTTGAAGGCCAAACTTTTGAACTGCATGCCTGTACTCCATTGTTTTCTCCAGCAAGTAGCCTGTGGTGACATCTTACCTCTGTAGCCTACACCTCATTGCCCTAAAGGTGCCCTGTAAGTTTTGTCTAATTGGCTTTTTACTTGTTGCAAAATTTGCTTCTCCAGTGCTGTACCTCAATTTTTTAATGTGAGAAATGCAAAATGGTTACAACAAAGGCATATGTGAATTCAATTGAAATTTTACCGTAGGCCCATTTCTGCAGTGTAGAGTATTGTGACCATAAAAACTGACCTCTTTTAAAGACTATGCTGTCGTAGGGTATTTTGTTCCTAGTCTCCAGGCTGGAGCAGTTCCAGCGGTGCCCTCTGAACTGGTGCTGGCACTCATGGATGGCAATCTGGATTCCCTGGATTGCTGAAGCCGTCACGTCTGGGTTACGCATGCACACCTCCAGCTGGCGCCGCGTCAAACCAGGCAGAGTCAGACACACCGTGTTGGCATTCAGGATTGGGTCGATGTTGGGGAGCTTCAGGCCCAAAATTTCATTGGAGTCTACCCTGCATGGAGCACACAGGCCAGGTTATTGACAAGACAGACATACAGGTCATAAACCTTTTGTCTCTGTTGTTTTCACTTTTGCCACATGTAATATTTCTGTCAGCATTTGTTGGTTGTCTCACCAACACCCAGTTTCCACAGTACCAAACAGACGCTATGACTTGATGGATCCCATTCCTTCAAAACCATCTCCACGTGCTAGCTGTTTAATAGGGAAATGCATTCTCACACATATTTGTTTTTCATTATACGATCAAGCAAAGTTGTCACCAATATAAAAAGAGAGCTAAGGCTGCTGATATGTTTAGGTAATGGCCACTGACACAGAATGAAAAGAAAGGGTCCAGTGGGTGATTCTAGAGGTATGTGGGTACATACTGATTTTAATGCATGCACCAAAACCTGTAACAAACTGTGCATGCATTTAAATTAATTTAAGCTAAATTCAAGTTTTTCCTCTTGATCTTCCCTTTGATGTTGACTTAACTGTGCAAGATGATAGTTTAAACAGTGGAACAGGTGACTTGAATTGGGGGAAAAGGGAGCAGCACCTACTTTTTTGGCATGAATCCCATAGTTCTAGTAACAGTTTTAGATATACAGCAAGAGAAAAGCAACTTCCCGCCCTCATACTATCAAACCACCGCAGGAAATCAGTTGGCATGTAAATTCAGCGACTTGTTAGCTGTTAGGTGTGTCTCTGTGCTCGACTGTCTGCTGCTTGTGTAGCAGATCAATCATGTGAACAGCAGTAATTCAGCTGACAGCGGTCAAAGCTCTTTTCTACTTCACAGAGAAACAGTAAGAGCAATAACAAGGAAAACACAGGCTGCGCTGATGATGGCTTGAGCGCTGAAAGGTGCCCCAGCTTTTTCTTTTCATTATCATTACAAGTAAAACACAGGCTGTGTGTCTCCGTGTTTGTATGACTGAGACACACAAGTCAGGAGCATGTATGGTTGTGGGAACACACACATACACACGCACATCAGTTTACACACATGCTCAAGCACACCCCGACAAGCACACACAAATACCAGGTGTAGGGAGGAGTGCACAGTAACACACACACACACTCATGCCGCTGCAGAAACTTTGCATACAGTTTCTTTCAATGGTTGTGTGTAACCAGCACGTTCCTCTTCTGCAAACCTCTTCATCAAAGGCTTTTTGTGAAAAAGCGACCGGCAGCTTTGCACTTCACATCAAAAATGCTACTTGCCAAATGTTGTTCTCCTGCATGGGGTGCCCCGGTGGCATTGCATGTTGAACTGTGAGGCTTCTGTTGCTACCTGTTGTGTTTCCTGCTTTGAGAGTAGACCTGTTTCAACAACTCTCTCTCCAAAGGGCAACTTTTTATTGATTGGCAACATTGTTTGGGAATGCATGGGAAGCAGATAGCAGGCAATAGAGCTTAGTAATGTTGTAAAAACATGGGCTAATGTTTCATTCTTTAGGGTCTTTATTTTATGTTTTTGTATGTTTAAGCACATATTCAGGGTTATTCAACTTTTGTTTGCATGAAAGAAAGCTGAATTTTATGTTTTTAAAGTAAATAATTATTCAATTCACAGTATCCCCTTGATAACTAATAATTCAGGCTATGGTGTAAATAGATTTAAAGCACAGTTTTACACAATGACGAACCAGAGATGCTCTTTAACTCTATCAAACCAACACAGACATGAACTTTTCTTAGCCTGAATTCAGACATTACTCATTAAACTCAACTTACCTTTTATCCAAGAGACAGATAACCACCAAGACGCATGTTATTCTGAGGACCGAGTGTTCCATTTTGTGCCTTGTAATTATGAAAAAAAAAAAAAGAAAGAAAAAAGTTTTAAAAATAAAGAGACAAGAATTTAAAGTCCCATATTCCGCCTTAAAGTTAAGGGAGGGCAAAAAAGGGAGAAGGAGGTCAGGTCAGGTCCGGCTAAACGTTGGCGCTGGACTTGACAGCTCCGACGACCCCGAGTCCAGATGTGCCAGCCAGCGGCGGGATTCTCATTCAAAAAGAAAAGTTTCATCCACCTCTCAACTTACTGAATGGAGGAGGCTGCTACAACTTTGAGGAAACGCTAAGTGTTGTCTTTCTCACACACATCCGTACACATCCCGGTTATCCCCGCCAAGGTATTTGCATTTGTGTAACATCCGAGAGAGACGGCTGAAGCCCGATAGGCGCTCTAAATGAAGTCAGCTTGACTAGTGATGTTTCGGTGCGCACCGATAGTCCTCTAAACTGCTGCACTTAGCGCTCCGCCAGCCCACTTTTTTGCGTCAGCCAGGGAGTAGGAGAGCGCCGAGGGAGGTCAAGTGCCTCGTTAAAGCAGGATAGAGATCCTTTCAGATAAGGAAAGCAGAAACACTTAGCCTGCGCCCCCTGTGAGGGAGAACATTTATATCCACTGGAGGAGCGATGCTGAGGATGAGGATGATGATGTGCACTGTGGAGAGTGTGTTGCAACAGTGGACAAGACGTTTGTGTTGGTTTGAGATTTGGTTAAAAACATGATGATGATGGTGAAGTGTAAGAGGAAGCCTATACTGAAGAGAGGACCGTTATTATTGTTATTATTCTAAAAACCGTAGATTGATGATGATTAGTTGATGAAGGTGAAACACCATTAGACAGCTGTTTATCCTCAAGTCACACCATGATTGTCAAATACTGTGTGTGTGTGTGTATGTATGTGCACTGATACACTTTTCCTATCCTTAAATGACAAAAAAGAACGAAAAATTAAGACAAATCAGTTCTTTACTTTGAACACAAATTCTTCATTTCAGAGTAGATCTTCATCTTTGGCAGGTCAGTCATCTTCAACCTACAGCGAGGCTCATTTTCTCTTTAATGTGAATTGAATTAAAGGAGTGCTTGATTTTATTTTTCACTTCCACAAAGTTGGAGGATTCTGAAGAGACGTGTTATTATATTGAGCAGCAGAAGCTAAAATATCCCGACTTTCGGTCCCTATATGGGTCAAGCTCCAAAAACCGCTGGATTTTGTGCTTCCTGTAATGCAACAGCATCTTTTCATTACACCCCTGTTTACACCATTCACAGTTGACATTGTATAACTGTTTGTGTGGTGCTGACAGCAACAAGTTCAATCTTAAACGTGTTTTTCAGTGAATGAGCATCGATTTAATAGCAAAATGTGTGTTGGAGGTGGATTTGTGAAATTTGAATTCTGGCAGTGTGAGGACCTTTTTGTGTTTTCGGAGTAAAAAAAGTATCATGAAAAAAAGAGGGCTTGTTAAAATTGTCGGCTGAAGTTCCCATTGCTCTTTAACCTTGCCTGTGTGTCACGGCCTTTAATCTTTCCATTTAAATGACTATAAAGTATAACAAAAAGCTCCCTTGTTGATGAAGACCACATGATATCACTCATCTCAGTGCTTTATGAGTAGCCTAGAATAAAGATTCAGAGACCACAAATAAAAAGGTTTTCCCCCACCAGTGGAGGGAAGCAAGCATTCTGCCAGCATGGAGTCACCAGAGTAGTAAAACACTACACGAGCTTAGCATTCAGACGCAATTAAGTTGCCATACACAAATTTAGAAGATCAGGGAAACAATCCCACATCAAATTTTCTCCCACAGAGATTTATCACATCACCCTGATCTGGGAGATTTGGCAGCGACGGCAACTTTGTGCTTAATTACTTCAAGGCATGTAAAGAAAGCAGGCTTGTTAGTAGACTTAGTGGTTTTTGTGAGCTTGAGTTCAATTCTGCAGCAGGATGTGTTGAGTGCTTTCATCCCAATCTTACTGTCTCTCTTGCTCTCATCATGACTGATGATAAATTTACTTTCTGAATCACAGTTCCTTATAAACATGACTCACGTTTCACTCCCGTCTCCACTTGGAGAATCAAAACCAGCAGCAGAGAGGACATCTATTGTCACGCTATTGTGACCCAGTGAGCACTTCTTTTAACCAAATCATGAAGAGGTGTTAAAAACATGTTTTCCTTGTGAAACAGACAGAAATGTATGGAAGCCCACTACCGCCAAAAAAAACAAATTAACATGAAAGATGTAGTCGTGATAAATGGTGGCTCAAACTTTGGGCTCACTAACTCCAAATTAGGAGATGAAATAAGGCAAATATTTGACTTAAAGCCTACATAACTTTTTAAAAGGGAAATAACAAATTGCTCCTCTTACATATGGAAAGTTGAATCTATAAGCAGTAAAATGTGCCTTAACTCAGGTCAGTGTTCTCAGTGGTTTTGCTGCTACAGCCCTACTTGTCCTGGTTTGACCAGTGGTTTAACACAGCTAACGTCCGCTAATGCTAATTGTTGTGGTTTTCAAACTGACATTGCTGAGCCATTTTGTTGACTTTATGACTCTTTCATCCCAAATTTTCACTTTTAGGCTCTCTTAAAGTGTCATATGTTGTTCAAAGCAGGTCTATGGACAATGACTTTTGTTTACACTGTGGCAACAAGTGACAATTGAAAGTAAAGGTAACAGGAGAAAAGAAGAGAACTGTAATAAAGTCATGAATGATTAAAAATTGTGAGACAGTAAGCAAAAATTAGGAGATAAAAAGTCAAAATTTGGCTGCGAGTGTTTATATTTATGTTTTTATCATAAGGAATTCTCAAAATTCTAACCTGGGAAGCAAACATTTTGAGAAAAGTCAAAATATATGATAGTGAGTGAAAATGGGCTTCCACAGGGGCACCACTTTGATGTGATCCACAAGTCAGAAATGTCAAGCTTGTACTCAGATTGTCACTGACGTCAAACTATTAACCTATTGTGCCATTGTGATGTGATATCATTAGGAAACTGTAGGGCCCAGCTGTGTTTATTTAAGCAGTCATACTGTCACTGATGATGACTCTGGGGTCTAATTTTTTTACATTTGAATGACAAGTGTAGGTCCCAGCAGGCAACAGCACTTTTTTTTTTACACACACACACACGTTACATATTCATGCTATGGATCTATTACACGTTATTCATAATGAAAAGGATATTGTGCACACACACTCACACACACGCAGACACATAATACACACAGCTTCCACATCTGGACTGGAGTCCTCTGCCAAGGAGTTGGGTCCGCTGTCGTACTCTCTCCCTGCCTCTTTTTGTGTGTTTCTCATTCTTCCCTCCCTCTCTCTCTCTTTCACTCACACACACCTTTGATTGCTTCCAATTCTTCACTGGAGAGCATGTTTCTGTTCAATTACAGCCATTAAAAATGATGTGGGAAACATTTCAGTGCTAGTCTCCGTTCAGCTTGACTCCTGTGTCTAGAGACATACAGACTTTATTTTTGTCAAAATGCTTGCGCCAGGTTCATTTCATAGTTCCCTTTTTTGTTTTAACGTGATTTTCCTGTCACCCTAGAAAACATTTATTTTTCTTATCTTGCACTGCTCACTCTCACTCACTCTGTTACATGAAATATGAACCTGCTGAACATTTAATTCAATAATAAACTAAAACACTGGGTTTTCCCAACAGCGCTGGTATTTTTGTCGAGCTGTGGTGTCTGGTTCAATTGAAACTTTATTGTCCTGCAGGGAGAGACACGGCTGAGCTAAGTTTTCACAGTCTAGTGGCAAGTGTCATGTAAACAGATTAGGTCATATAGAATTTATGCATATATAGTTTCTGGTCTTGTGTAATCAGACTTTTAGTGTGTCAGTGTCATGGAACAGCAGTGATTTACTACCAAAATGTAAAACATGGAAATGTAACATTTTATCTTTAAGATTTTTTTTAGATTTTCTTCTTTTCTTTTAACTTCATGTTGGGTTTAAGGCCTCACACCCAGAGAGTGGTCACTTCTTTCCAGTAAGCTTCTCCTGAAATATATAATATATGCTTTGCAATGCCACTTCCACCACACCTCTTTTCCATACAAGTGACAGTGTTAGATGGATCAAGGCTAAAGCAAGTGGTTATGCATTTTAAATAAGGAAAATAAAGTAAACCCTCACTTGACAAAATCATTGTGCTTTGCATACTAGGCAGTGTCATACTAGTGAATTTGCATGAACATCAAATAATGATTTTTTTCCCCCCACATGTTGAATTAATACCCACTGTACTCACAGTGATGACACTTTAGTTTTGTACTTCTTGTACAGATTAAACAAGCATGTTAAAATGTCTTAATCAGTGAGCTGTAGATACGCAGGTTAGCAGATTTTGTTTTCAGAGCCAGGCTAGCTTTTCCTCCTGTTTCCAGTCTTTGTTCTAAGCAAAGCTAATTGGCTGGTGGCTTCACACTTAGCATACAGACATGAGAGAGGTATCTGGCATGAAAGTATTCCTTTAAACTGGATCAATTGTGCTTTTAATCTCCTCTTGGTGATGTACAGCAGGGGGATCATTTCCTTCCTGCAGCTGCACTGCTGCTGTCATGCTTGGTTGGAAACCATGGTACTCTGGTCTGATTACCTCTGCAACACTTGTAAACTCAAAGGTGATATTTTAAGGTGATGTAGTACCTTTTACGCTATGAAGGGCTCCCATTGTGTCTTAACTTTGGTGCATTTGACACGGGACAGTGATGAGCTTTCATTAGTTTGGAGTGTCTCCCGCTTTACGGCTGTGAACTTTTGAAGATTGACTTCATTGTTGCAGAAATAGCAGAGCGGGTGTCATGGTTACTTTCACCATTTAATGCACTATCATGAACCCAAACCACTGTTACTGCCAACCTGGGATCCCAAATTAAGTAGAAGGTAGTTAACTATGATAGGATTTATGATCAGAAGGTCAGAAATAATTACAACATATAGTAATTTAAAGATAGCTTGTGGCTATTATGTAAAATCCCTCATCTTCTCTCTCTGTGTCTCTGGCTTGTCTTCTGGCTTTCTTTACCTCTGTCTCAGCACATGGACCAATAAGTGACAGTACGCTATGCAGCATATTAACTGACAGAAGTTATGCTTGTCACACCCTCGCTCTCTGTGTCTTTCTGAGAAGAGAGTTCAAGCGAAGTTCATGTTTCTTGGAGAGTTTTGGAGCGAGCTGACGAAAATGAGCAAAGCAGAGGAGAGCGCGGCAGAGCAGAGGTTAGTCAATTACAAGGCTCTACTCTAGTAACAAACTTCTAACAAGCAAATTCTTGGCTGGGTGTGTGTGTGTTTGTGTGAGTGTGGGAGACAGAGACAGAGGAGCAAAGAGAGTGGGTGCACGAGGCTGTCAATAAGCATGTGTGTTTGTATGTTTTTGCATGCAGGGACATATGTTTTGTGAGTGATTCTGTGTGAAATATGGAGTGCAGGCCGGGCAGGACAAACAGTGCAAAGGAATGGACAGCTGTGCAATTACACTATAGGGAGCTGGGACAAATGACAGGGCTGCTAGTTAAACCGTCAGTCCTGGAGATCGATGGCTGTGATTGAAGTTTTGAAGAGAGAAAGTTGAAAACAAAAAGTGCTCGTATGAAGAATGTTTGCTTTCCTTTTCCTCCGCACACTGCGCTCCTTTAGCCCAAAACACAAAGCATTTTAGAGGTAAATCAGCAGGCCTCTAAAGTTCTTCTCTATGATTGACATGCCTTATTGACTGTTTCACTTAATCTCAGTTCCTCTTAATTATCTGCAAAATACACACCTACACATGCTTTGCTGTAGATCTAATGTTTGTTGTGCCTTCCAGTGCCAGGAACACATGCATGCTATTAGAACAGTCACTAAGTTGTTTCTTACTATAATGTGTTGTGTCTGTGTTGCAATCCCCATGCCGAGACCTCAGTGTGGTTCTAATCAATTAACCCGTCATTGTGGGGAATGAAAATATCCCGGGGTTGTGAGAACTGGCTTTATTTTGGATGATCCTGACGATTCACAGAATGTACAGAGAACACACGCCTGAGGGGAGCTAAAACTTCGCTGAGGATCCTTTAACACAACAGGCACCAAAGTGAACGGAAAAGCAAATGTTTCTTGAGTTGTATTTTTCAGAAAATCCAGAAAGTTTATGTAAATGTGTTGCAGTAATCCTTAAGGGCCATAATGAATGGCTTAGAATTAGTTTTTATCAAAGTTTGCTTTAAAAAGAATTCAATTCATGAATTATGAATAATGTACTTCCATGTAGCCACTCACACGTTCCAGTATTTATTTCACTCATTTTTCACTAATCACCATTTTTGGTTCCTGGAAGCAGGTAGAAGATCAGTATCTTACTCAGTAACACTTTTATGAGGTGTCCTAAGGTGAGTGTTTTATGTCCTGGATTTGAGCCTAGACCAGGTCCTTTTCAGAGCCTCATCCCTCCTAAACTCTCTCTTTCTTCACTACTCACACACTATTTAAGAAAGACCAAAGAGGACACTCACACAGGCTTTAAACCACCAACTTCTGAGCTGAAAAACATTGCTTCAACTCAACAAGCTATCTCACACAACCGGCAGAGCACCAGACCAAAGGACCCACACATGTGTTTTGTTTTATTCTTAATCTGAGAATGTGAAGAGGCTGTCTCTGTGTCTGCGTTGGCAAAGATGGGGCATGGATGAGACAGGCTGTTCAAAATGCAAATACATGTATGGATCTGTGCGTGCGCGCGCGCACACACACACACACACACACACACACACACACACGCACACACACAGTCTTTTGTTAAGAGAGATCAGAAATGCTTGTTCTCCCCTCTTCCCGCCTCACTTGCCCCTGGGTCTTCCTAATTGGGGATGATTACAACATGTTTGCACGCTATTGTCTCAAAATGTTGTTTTTGTTTTTTTGTTTGTGCGTGTGTGTGTGCATGCATCTGGAATATGTGTTTTTGTGTACCTTGTATGTGAGAAAGCAGGCACAAACAATCTAAGACTGTATTTACAAAATCTTATTGCTGTTTCAGATGAAGAGCAGTTAGTTAATAATTTGGTCTGCTAAGCTAAAAATGGCCATAAAAATCTCTCTTTTTGGCGCATACATAAACTAAATGCACACACATACACAAATAATCGAAACATAAATGGTTACACTGATTGAAAAGTTGAGCTGATTGAAAGCCAAATGAAGGACATCTGTACTCATTTTGGCTGGATTTGCTTTTAATCCTTTCTGGTCGTTGTTTTATCTAATGTATTTAATTTTATTGAAATTATTTTCCTTCAGCTGGTTTTGTTTCTTTCTTTATTTTTTTTTTATCATGAGTATCATTACCATCAGCCATCTCGATGCAGTGTGATCCCTGTTAGATAGAGGTGTAGCGTGACACTCGCTAAACTTTCTGCTCCAATGGCGCCATCTTGTGTTCAAAAAGCAAAGTGACTAGAGCATCTCTGCTGACCATGTGTGTAGTGTATTATCCTACAAAGCAAAGGCAGTAAAATAGTTACTGCTTAGCCATATAATACTGCATTAGTGACATAATCTATATAAACAGGCGACTACAGCATGTTGCAGTAATGGGACTCTTAATTTAGCATCACTTTAGCAGCTCAGATGTTGCTGAGTTTGAGCGTTTTATCCAAGGATGCCTCCATGTCTGTGTGTATATTTATTATTCACTCTATTTCCCCTTAGCAATGCACAAACAGAAAGGATAAGTGTCCGAAGTTGCCCACGCACATGTGCACACACTGGCTGTCTGCTTCCCATCAAGGATTTCCATGACTGTTGTTGTACAAACAACCATGTTTATTGTCTCTGTCCCAAAGAGAAAGAGACCTGCCCTGTCTTCACACAGGAACAGACGCTGAGCCAAAGCAGCCACAACAGACAGCAGGCCCCCTCCGTCTCCCACCAACCTCTGGTGGCCATGTTTTCACAATCCAAGATAACAGAGAGAAGCAGAGGAGGAGGTGCGGCAGACAGTTACGGAGTTTGATAAATGACAAGATCGCGAGTAAGACGTGATGCAGGAGGACAGAGACAGAGATGTGGACAGATGCAGGGAGATTTAGGGGAGTGAGGGGGTGAAACAGATGAGTAAAAGAAACATTGCAAGGTCATCTGAGTGTTTATCCACCCACGACAATGATGTGTTTCTCCAGGCAGCAAGTGTTGTTTCAGGATGTTGCAATGATGACAAGTCCCTTGAAAAAAAAAATTCTCATGCAGTATATTTCTCAAGGAGGAGCCAAAATACATTTTGAAATGAAAATGCTGTAGCTGAGCTTTATCTCCACGGCACTTCATCTGTCTCAGCACTCACCTCAAGTTCAGGAACAACCCTGCGCATGATAAGTCAAGACTCCTCATGTGTTTGTCCTACAGTAAATGTCATTCATTCGAGGGTCCTGAGGCAAGCTGTGCCTAGAAGAGAAGCAATGCTGTGCACAAAATGGACTATTAAATCTCTTAGCACTAGCAGCCTAGTTGGGTGGGCTGTGGAACTTAGGCAGCAGCTGAGCCATCACCTCCAGGGCCTGCATTAACTCGTAAAGATCACTGTCTCTTGCAAACACACAGAGAGTGGAGGTCATGTGTGCGTGTGTTCATGTGTGAATGTGCATGCGTTTGTCTTGAAAGCACGATAAATTACACTTTTAGTGCATTTTTCACGTGCACGAGAGGCAAGATTGCTTAATTTCACGGTTTGCATTAAGCATGATTCTCTGTGTGTCTCTCCCACTCCTGTAATTACAGTCATTGGTATCAGATGAAACCCCACACAGAGTTGATCTCTAGATGTGCCTTTTGTGTAAGCAACATCTCACTGCTAGATTGATAGAGGATTGGAGGAGAGTTCACACAAATGGAAGAGCATTATAGTGTCGGGTTACCGCTAAGTTCTCATTATCTTTCCCTCAGTCCTTTCCTTTTTCCTCTATTCATTAATAATTTTCCCTCCCTTGTCGCTCATTTCTCTGCACTGGCCCACTCAATTCTCATCTTTATATAATCTCATCCCTCCTATCCATGTTTTTTCTGCACACGCATACATGTACAGGAAATGCATGGTAAATAAAAGCAGCAGACCACCAACACTCCGCTGTAGGAGATAAAGAAAAGCGGGGCTATTTATCTGACTGATCTACGGAAATGACTGTCTGCAGCTTCACGCTATAGATCCATTTACAGTGGCAACCCTTCATTAATGCTTTGTGTGAGACTGACTGTGTGTGTGTGCACTTAACAGTCATTGTAGGTGGAGACAAAACTCATCTCTAGTAGGGACAATGTTGCATTCCTCAGCACTATTTCTCTCTCAGAGGGACACATGGAAAAATACACCCATTCTAACCTGGCCGTGCACTCCAACGGACACACATACACACACACACACACACTGACTGACAAAGACAGACACATGCAGCCACATGCACGCAGATGTCGACAGGCAACTATATTTATACCAATGCTCCAATAAATCTATCTGCTCACTTGTCTATTTTCTCTGGCTTTGCCCATGCAGCACTGAATGCCTGCACAGCTTCAAGGCAGAAGGAGAGGAGAGGAGAGGGCAAAGGAGCTACAGTAGGGAAGATAGAAGGAGACAAGTGCCCCATGGCATTTTCCCCCTCTTTGGCCTACCTCTCCATGTCTTAAACACAACTGCTGGCCCGACTCTGCTGCGCACCACCGTGCAACAAATTCCTGGAAAATATGAACTTGTGTCAACTTGTACAGCTCAAACTAATACAGGCCCGCTTTTCTCCCCCCTCGTCTTTTCATGTCTACAGCATAAATACCTCAAAACAACACCTCTTTTTGCTGAGTGGCAAAAAGAATCTAATGGCGGCAGAGGTGCGGAAAGGATCTAGTGTGGTGAAAATCATCAGTGGGGTAAAAACTTAACTGGACTCTGCACCTGTAGAAAAAAGATTAAAAAGCATTTAACACTCACATAATATCTGGAAGAACCCCGCAAGATTAAAGACAAGATAAGAAAGGTTATTAATCTGTATATGTTTAATGTTCATATTAATTTCGGCAGGTTGAAATCTCTGCTTTGTCTTCTTCTTGCAGGATTTAGTATGGAGTGTAAAAGGCATGACGTGGAATATCTCTGTCAGCATTGGGCTCAAAGCCACATGTAAAGTTAAATCTGACACCTACAGGGCACCTGAATATGCCAATATGGTTCAAATCATGAATTTGCGCTAATATGCTGCAAAATGCCTCATTATTAAATAACCAAAACGAGGGTCTCCGCACCGAATGTGTCCCTTAAGTCAAATACGTCGCATTAAATAACAACGCAGATGTTTTACTTTTTATTTGAATAGTGTTTTGAATGTGAGTCACAAACAGTAGTTTTATGCTAAATGAAAATGCAACATAACATCCAGATATGAAATGATTTCTGAAGAATACAAAAATGAAGAGCATAACGAAATGTGAAGCAAGCGTGACAAAATGTCTTTAAATAAATCTCTGAACTCTGTAACACCAACACAACCTACTCGGCCATAGAAGGGTTACATTACGTAGCTGTCACTGAAGCATTTTTTTACCATAACTATTACATTATTTCTTCTCTGGTAAAAATCTGATTGCTACATTCTGTTGTTTTCCACCAAACATGGTTAGAATAATGTCTGAAAATTTGAAGTATGTGGAATGTGCTTAATTTAACACAGTGGTTCTCAAACTGGGGGGCAGAATTTTATGGAGTGAAGCTAAGTTGAGGGAACACGATTTGTGATGATGATGATGATGGCTGATGCTTTCGTGCTGACCTTTATTTCACTAAAATTTTACTTGAATCCTTTTTTGTTAGCTTCTTTCCCCATGACTGATAAAAAATTGTGAGGTGGAGGGCATGAGCTTTTTTCAGCTTCTGAAAGAGGGACATGACAGAACAAGTTTGAGAAGCGCTGATCTGACATAAGCAGATATTTAAACGGTCTTAGGTTCACCTCTCTTGACAGATTAGATTAAAAAAAATACACAAAATCACACAGCACTGTTAATGTGACCTCGTCTTGAGTCATTCTTGTAGAGTTACAGACGTTAAAGCTACGGCCTCAGGCCAAACATGATGCAAACACATCACATGACTCTGCAGTTCCATTATTTCTGATAATTACCACCATCACGAGGCCTTACATTAACACAACCACAGTTACAGTAAATCAGTGGTTTGTCGTGCCAACATCACCACTGATAAGATATGGAACCAGATTGTTGATCTCATTATAAAATTAAATACATGTTCATAGAAAAACTCTCAGTTGCTTTATTGCTGCAATAGTGATCATGCTAATAATGGCTCAATATGTTGCTGCTGAGTCACTGCAATGATGCAACTGCAACTTCTGAAGGTTTGGGGCCTTGTTCTTACAAACAGATTTAGGTTTTGTCTTTAAATAGTCGAGTGATTTATCTCCAAAATGCTTTATATGAATACTTCAAAAACAAAGAGGTATAGCCTCTTAAATGTAAGGATAACTGCCAACAGTCAATCAAAGCTTACTTTACATGTACACCAGTGTTTTTTGAATGACTGATATCTCACTTTGGAATTAAAAAAAATGATGCTGAGCTAGTTGAAAAGTTCCTAAAGCTGCACACACAGGTTTTACTTGAAGGGCTGCAGAGAGATCGGCCACATTACAGCCATCCGATAAGTCACTAATCAAGGTGGTCATTTGATTTTGACCCTGCACAAAGCTGCAGTAAAGCAGCTTTTAAAAGTAACTATGCGAGAAACAGCCATGACAGAACAAGTGGAGGCAATGTCTTATTATAGTTCAGTATACTTACTGTACATTGTCTGGTAATAAAACTTAACTGTAAATGAGATGACATGATTTATGGTTTATGGGAAAGATGCTTCCTCTGCGAACAACGAATAAAATATCTTGTCTGCCTCACACGGAGACAGAGCGTCAAAGAGCAGTGTGCTTTTAATAACCAACGTAATGCAGTTTAACGTCAGACAGCAACTTAAAGATATAGAAAAGGTACTGTCAGCTGAAGGATACGGTGATAACTGGCCAACCTGCACACACACACACACACACACACACACACACACACACACGCACACACACTCAACACGTTCTCTCTCACGCACACGCACATACAGTATCAAACAAAAGCTAACATCCAAAGTGCATTATTACATTAGCCCTGTGTATCGTAACAGATAAACAAAACACATTATATACATTTTCTTGATAACCAAACAATGTCATGTAAATAAAGGTTTCTCTTTTGGTTTAATAGAAACAGACAACCCCAAAAGTTTTCTCTTGCCAAGCTACTGAGGAAGTCCACGGCAGCCATCGTATCCAAAGTGCTTCTGAGAGAGCTGGAAGTGAGTAGTCTTGTCATCGTATCTTTATATAAATAACAGTCTTTGCTGGCAGGCCAAGTCCACTCCTGCAAAACATGGTGTTGACAGCATTCTTCAAATATGATAATGAGATATAATTTCCCTTTTTTTGTGTATTTTTGATGCAGTAGCAGAAAATAAAAGTCCAGACTGGCATCTTTTTCTATTTGGTGTGCTTGTTCAATTAACTGTGACTGAGAGACAAATTGATGTCAAGATTTTTTAAGATTTTGGGGGTTGGTAGAAAGAAATTTTCTCTAATTATTGTTGATACTTTATCAGGAATATTGTTGCCTTGTCATTCTATGAACACATGTAAAGTAGAGCAAAAGTACTGAAATTGGGACCGTAGTGAGATCCTTAATCTTTCTGTGATTCCTGTCTCAGAATGATTTAAATGAATACACTGACAATTGACCATTCGCTAAACACCTCCCAGTTTAGCAACTGTAACAAGGCATGGCAGGACTGTTAGCTCCATCTTTGGGTTTCTGCACATGTTGAAGCAGTGTGCATGGGGCTGCAGTAAGTGTAAAACTGAGTATATAAAGAGCATGCATGGTGGTGTTTTTAAAGTCTACAGAACGTGTTTAAACTGTGGTTACCTGCTCTAATGAAGGCTGCAAATGTTAGCATGCCTGGCAAAATACAGTAGTAACCTAATGCAGAGTTACTTCAAAGGCCAAGGAGCGATTCTTTACAAAACTGTTCCCATCTTTAAAACAAGTCAGCCGGAGACTTGTCTGAATCAGTCTGAAATCAAGGACCCCTTCACTGAGAACGGTGACTGTGGGATGGGGCTTGGCGAACGGTCAATTAAGGAAATGTCTTAATCAAATCAGGAGCATCAGCACAAGCTGAAGCCTGAAACTCTTTGGTTTTAGATAGCAGTCAACATGAGGCCGCTCTGCTGTTCAGTGGAAGTGGCACTAAATAACTGTGCCACATGTAGGTCCTCTGTGCTTAGGTCCTCCTCTGTCATTGAGATGGAACATTTTCACATTCTTTGGTCCTTTTTCATGTTCAAGAAAAACAAGAATAGGTAGTTCAGAAAGGAACATTTCTCTATTTTACTTCTTGTAGTCCCCCTTGCCATTGTTCCCACATGGTTGCATCTACTTTTTGTACCTTTTGTATCTTTGGCCAGCACTGGTTAAGTCTGTCAAAATTCCTGGGAACCAAACAGCACAAACACGGATCAAATACTACTTGAAATTAATATTTTTGGGGAATTATCTGACAAAAGGATCACCATGAAAGTCCAAACGCTATCCTTCTCTCACACTAGCCAAACTAAAGCAAAAACCTCAAAAAGTAACAGAAGTAATTATAATTAACCAAGTCATACTGACAGCTCTCGACCTCAGTTCATCAGTTCATCAGTGACAGAGACTAAGCTCTTTTCGGACCAAGCATTTCTTGCACTGGACCACACAACACCAGTGGAAACGACACAGACAGTTCTCCTCAAACACCACTGTTTCCTCCCGGTAGCCGCGCTCGCAGCACAGCAGGTCGCAGCCGCTGATGTCCATGGCTGTGCTGTTGCATATGCGCCCCCGTGTCCCCAGTGAACCGGTTTTCCGATTTGCGAGGCAGAAATCGGGCGACTCGTCAGAGTAGATCAGATCCTGCTTATCTGGTGGCTTTATGTTCTGGCCTACGGGGATCAGGGTCTTGCCGTCATTGCCGCCCATGACCTTGGAAGCACCGTTGAAGCGCTCCAGCAGGCGGTCGCCGACCTCGCGGAAATGAGGCATCTTTTTCCAGCATGTGCGCAAGGTGCACGAGCCCGACAGTCCGTGGCACTTGCACTCTGTCCGCATGTAGAGCTTCACCGCCTGGGAGGGGAAAGTGTGGAGGGGTGGGAGGGTTTAGGGTTTTGGGTGGCAGTGGAAAGGAGAGGTGAAGGAGGGCAAACAGGTGATAAAGGTGAAGAAAGAGAGAAGGTTGATCAAACACAAAGAAGGAACTTTTAAACTTACACCCTGATGTGAAGCTGAAGTGCTTTTGACACAATGACAAATACTCTAAAGAAGTAATTTATTATTGTGTTTTCATGATATATCGCAGACAAAGCCATGGGCTCACACACACACACACACACACAAATACACACTGATAGATAGGTAAGATAAAAGCCGACGCTATTCAGAAGGAATTCAACTCCACAACCCCCCTCTCCCTCCACATTGCCTCTGGCCTTCCTACATCTAACAAGCCTTGACAACAGATCATTCACTTATACTGCACATAATTAACCCATCACACACACACACACACACACACACACACACCTGCCCGTTCAGACACACACACATGCACGCATGCACACACACACATACTTGCAAAATGCGTACACACGCATGTATGCACAGACGTTTGCACGCATCGCAGCACGTTTATTTCTCAACCTCTGGGCATTTGTGTGCAAGTCTCGTCTTTTGTTCAAATGGTTTGTTCGCTAATGCTACAATTGGACGATATCCCAAGATCCTCCTCTCCTCTCTACCTGCCGGTGACCCCAGCTGAAGTGAACTTTATGACTCTGTGTTTTGCTCGTGCGTGTGTCAACAAGTGGGTGGAACAAACTTAGATCAACAAAACTGGAAGATTTACAGAGGTATATTACAAATTCACATAATTAACTCCTCTCAGAGGTTGGCTGCTTTGTCTCCAGTCTTTCGGTAGCATGTTGTCGAGGCCATCCTTCATGCGAGCGACAAAGAGGAACTTTAAACTTCTACAAGGGCTGGAGAAATGTTAGACGCTACCTGCCTTGGAGGCTTGAAAACAAAATGTGTGGCACGCTCTTGTTTTTGTGTTTCAGAAACCTGATTCTTGTAAGAATATCAGCTTACGCCGCTACACAAATATGGCTGGGGGCGATGTCTTTCTCTGATGCATGTTCGTGGAATGATGGAACATTCCACAGGACAAGCAACACCTTTGCTGCTAAAACCTTTGAGGGTATAGTGAAATATCAGGGGGTGTTTAGTGCAGCACAGTTACATTTTATTCTAAATGTGTACTGCAGTTCAATCTATTTCTAACTCCACTCGCTCAAAATGTAAACAGAAACCGCACAGGTACACTGAAGCGATCATTCCCACAGTTTCTTACCAGCCGCCCTGCCTCGTTGTTGTGCAGGTCAACGAGCGTCCTGATGTCGCTCTTGCCTCGTCTCCTCTTGGCATCCATAAACTGTTTCGACTTTTCATATCCAAACTCCACATCGTCTCCACAGCCCCCCCATTCCCACTTCACCCCGTCCCCAGAGGAGGAGGAGGACGGCGGCCGCGGCGGCGCTCTGTTCCTGGTCGCCTCGCAGCCGCACTGAAGGAGGTCTCCCATGCTGCAGGCCTGGGTCACAGCGTGGGTCACGCCGGCTGCCGTGATGGCGTAAACAAACGCAGTCTCCCGGATATCTACAGTACAAGGGACGCGCAAAAAGAAGGGTTGTAATTTATTATTTGGTGCATAGGTTTAGTTTGCACACAAGCCACCAAAATGCAGGAGCAGAGTCAAGTGATTCCACAGCTTTAGGAAAGTTGGCACATCATGAAAATTCAAAACAGAGCATTGGAACTTGTTTTCACCCCCATACTGAGGTAATAGTTCAACAGTTTTGGAAATATGCTGATTTGCTTTTTTTGTCAAGTGTCAGACGAGAAGACTGATACCACTTTCATGTCTGTACGCTAAATGCAAAGCTACAGCCATCAGCAGGGTATCCTAGCTTAGCATTAAGGCTGAAAACAGGTGGGAAATCTGCCTTCCAGCACCTCTAAAGCCATTACAGAGCCAAAATAGTTGTTTGTGCTTCGAAAACAGGGTCATTCATTTGGAAAAAGATAGGTTCTGGAAAATTGAGCAATTCAAATATGCTAATGCACTCAGACTTTTTTCCATTTCTATACTTTAAACATTTTCATCATGGGACAGTGATGCTCCATTCAGGGGATAAATACCGACAGGAAGCCACGTGTATTGATCTTTTTATTGACATAATCTGTCACTGAGCTCAGTTTGATTGTCTCCATGTCCTCCACTATCAATCGCAGGACAACAACTGGGAGACAGAGCGAGTGCTACGAGTGAAAGACGCTGGTTTCCATCCATCCATTCATCCAGGCATCTTTCCTTCCATCCAGTTAGTCAATATTGAAGCGACATGGAACAGGATAAAAGCATCTTTCGCTCAACCCTGGTCCATTACTACGATCTCCAGCGTCACTGGATTTGTGGTGCTGATAGGTTGGCTATTTCTCCCCCTCACATGCGCACTCATACACATGCTCATACAGTCATGCACACCACAGCTGCTGCTTTATTTCTGGTGCGGAGCTTAACACTCTTGACTATAGGCACGTCCGACCACAACTACAAATTGATCGTCTGTCCTCGCCGGTGGCTTCAGCATCATTCCCACCCTCGGCTCAACACATCTTTATCCTCAGTTATTGCAGCTATTGTCATTCACTCGACAACAGAAGAGCAGCTATGAAAGAATTTCAAGAGACCTACAAGGCTGAAATAGTTTTATGTGTGTACTATTAACAGTGATTTTAGATTAGTCTATTTTCCTGTTTTGATTTTTCAAACGCTGGTTTCCAAATCTTCCAAATCCCTTCCAGTGTTTAGTTACTGGGATTACATTTAACACAACAACAAAATTGTAATAAAAAGAAAAAAATCTGGCACCATTCTGTCTCTCTCTTTTTTTTTTTTTTTTTTTAGTATTGTGAGCTCATCCCATGAAAAAGACCAAAATCAGCAATAAACTGATTAATAAACTAACAAGTATCATCTGTGTATTCAAACCCACATATGCAGTATCTTGTTTCTTCTTTTCTAAACCAGTTAAAAACACAGTGATGAAACACTCCTCAGCACTGGGTGATATGAGCCATCTTTACAATGAACGTGGGCACTGTAGATTATTTCAACTTAATCACATATACAAAGTCCTGCTGCCATACCTACACACTAGAGCCACGACTGTGTAGTAATCCGCCAATGAAACTAGTCCCTCTGCAAAATTTACTCCTCTTTGAGTAACGTTTGCTAAAAAGCACAGTGGCTAGCTTTTTTACAAAATAACTGAGCCTTTACATATATATACTGTGTGTGTGTGTGTGTGTGTATCATGGTCTTGGGGCTGAGTGCCACGGTACTGACAGACAGACTAATGAACGAACTGAATTTTGTTCTTTGCACAGGATTTGTTGACAATAAGAGTGTGTAAATTTTGCCTAGAAACAAGGAAGCAGTGGGAATTGTTGGGGACACTGATAATTTCAATGGCGGACCTCTGCCTAGATAGACGAGACACCCGGGACAGAGCAGAGGAAAAATAATAGCCACTTAGCGAGCCATTGTATGTGTGTGTGGAGGCTAAGCGAAGGACTTTTATTCCGAAGAGCTGGAAGGCGGCGAGCGTGCAGTCACCACCGTCAACTCTGCCAACTCCATATCGCATGATTCAGTGAATGGGATTCATTAGGAGTGGTAACACACACACACAGAATGGGTGGCGTGCGATGAGACCTGCACACCCCAGCACTCTGTGATATCAATACCAGCTGTACACCCCAACACCCAGAGATGTCTCCAATGCCAGTAAGCTTGTCTGTCAATGCATATGTGTGTGAAAAGTATTGTTTTATGTAGATTTAAAGCATTTTATAACACTGAACAAATAGTCTGCTTGTCTAATGTTCTGTATCTTATTTTGAAACTATTTAAATGTGGAATTTTTTTTTTATCTCGTGGTCTATGTTTGTTTGGGATTGGCTGTGTTGATGCCAAATTAAATAAATCTCTTAAATGTTTGACTTTACATGTGCATGGTGGTACATGTAGAGCATTTCTGCAACTGTGTGTGTGTGTGTGTGTGTGTGTGTGTGTGTGTGTGTGTGTGTGTGTGTGTGTGTGTGTGTGTGTGTATACCCTCCTTGCAGCTCAGTTACAGTAAGACCACACCTCACTGTGGCTGCTGTTCTGCAGAACAGCGCTGAGATTTTCAGGAGCAGTGACATACTCAAATCAAGACGTGTCATCTCCAAAACATCCCTGGATCCATTTAAAGACACGTGTGTGAAACATCAGCACACAACTCATTATTAGTACAATATGGTGATAGCAGCACAGGCTGTGTCCAAACAAGCTGGAAGCCTGTCCAGATGTCCTTGGATGCACTGATGAAACACTGCATTTTGTACAGAAATCCATTACTTGAGTTCATTATCACTGAAACTGTCCACCAGTCGGTGACTTGGAGTAAGACTTCACCCGGCCAGAAGTGGACAAACAGAGAGAGAAAGCTAAACTACAGAGAGTAAGAGCAAACAGAGAGACAGAAGTCAGAGAGAGGAGTATTGTTGTGCGTGAAAGGGGCTATCAAAAATCTGATGATTCGAGGCACCCTGTTTCATATTTTCCTTGGAGACATAAATTCCAAACAAATTCTCTGCCACGGTGGGTGTCTGGGCCTGTCTACGTCTGCTTCTAATTCCAGAAGGCCCTTCTGCAGGAATTAGCGCATATTCTTTTAATACTCTGACTTTCAAGCAATGATACACGCAGGTCCAGCATGTTGCAGCTGAAAGTAGTTCAACGTAAAATTACCTCACAGTCCAGACACGCACCGCTTCATAAAGATAGATCTGTTTTCTTATCAGGTGTGATGTTAAGGAGGATCATCTTCTCCTGTGGATTCGGCGACACCTACAGCCACCAGTGATGTCATCAGGTGCTTTTTTTTTTCCAAATGCAATGCAAAGATCGGCCATGCAGTGAGGACTGCAGGAGACTGCATCCTGCAGCATCTGGTTTGCCACACAGTCCCTGGAAGAAGTTATCCGCTGTGGCTGCAAGCACCATCAAATTGGGTATGTGCTGGTATTAGGCCATCAGTAACTGTGAAGGAACTGTGAGCAGAAATAATACTTGTCTAACCTTGCCAACAAATTCAAACTGTAGTAAGAGCAGGTGTGGATCCAGAGGCAACATGGACGTAACAGTGATCTGGGAACCAAAAGACTGCAACGCTGGCAGAGATGTTTCATCATCCGTCTGTCTATTTTGGAAGCCTCAGTCTTTTGAGGAAGTGCCCCAAAATGACGTGTTTGACAAAAGCAAGGGAGGAAGTCTTTTGAGGTTATTGTAAAGAGACAAAGTCCATGCAGAGAGGAAATTTGGGTGGATGGATGAATCAACAACACGTTGGACTTGAACATGGGAGAGATTGTTTGTTTCCCGTTTCCAACTGACAGTGTTGTTGTTTTAAGCGCAACAATTATTGCTCCCTAGCATTAACCATGTGCTTATTTTTCTAACTATGTACCTGAAGCTCCAACCAACCTTAGCGATCAGATCAGAAAACACTTTCATTCTGGAGTGGAAGGACAAACGTATTTTAGAGTCCCATTGCATTGTCCCAGGTCTCTGTTCTGTGTGTTCTGTGATAAGAGCGTAACCTACTATCAGCTCTGATCAGGACGTGAGTCACAATCATCACAGGAGAATGAAGTGTGTGCAAGTGAGTGCACTGAGCTGCTGCTAGCACTGGTGTCTCACTCTGTTAGGGTCAGTTCAGGTGGTTTGGATTGGGTCTCATTACCTCCAGGTCTATTTGCATTGGGCCTAATTGTCCTTAGGTCCCACATCTGTTATATTTTTTTACTGAATTTCTGCATTTTTTTAATCAACTGTCAAATACAACACCCTGACATTTATTACTTTATGCATCTAGACCCAATCAGCATTTTATGTAAGACACGCTTTGTATTTGCATCGTTTTCGTCACAATATCACATAAATCATACCTTAAAGATGCTATCTGTCTGAATGTTTTCACTATCAGGTCCAGGGGAATCACTGCAGCATATTATTCTCTATCAAACGCACACTCCAGCAGATCTGCTCACATACCTTGAATACCAGTTAAACACAAGGAAGCGAGCGTGCAAACATGTGTATACCCGTCTCTGCGCCTCTATCTGCTTGTGAGAATCATTAGTGATAAAATAATTGACACGATTGACAACTGGTTTAATTACTTTTTCAACCGCTGTACAGCCCAGAGCCAGAGTCCTTGTTTATTCTACAGCAGCACAGCACTCCACACACACATATACTGTGCATAATCTATCATGAGTTTCAAAGCAGAGCCGCCACATCGCCGATGTGATTACTAGCATCACTCTATGCTGGCTGGCTCACTCTGCCAGTCATGACCGCTCCAGGGTCTGTATGTTATTTAAACACAGCGGGGATCAAGCAAAAGAGGATAATGACTACCGATTCATGAGGAGAAACCAGAAATTCGACCTTGTTTTGAAGCCGGCCGTATGAGAAAGGTTCGATTCCAGAGGAAAGAACATAATTCAGGCGCAAAATGAGTTGTCATTCTTGTGTCGACATGTTCATTCATTCACACTTCTTGCATTAAAGGTGTGAAATGGCAGTGTTTCAGTAATGTTGTGAAATCAACTAAAACCCCTATTATATGAACACACACACACACACCTTTCTCTTCTAGTGGCTTCATGCAAAAGTGTTCAAGTCAAGAAGTAGACTTGTACCATGCCACGTGAATGTGTGTGTAATTTCACGATGATGAATATCATCATCTAAAATATTATAATGAATGAAACACACACACACACACACCTGCATGCATGCAACAGATCTTACTACTGCGCTGAGAAGATTTAGAGTTCTTACTGCCTCTTACTGAGACACACATGTTGACAGACAGCGGCCGCGCCACCCTTTAACATGTCGCAAAGCAAAGCAGCGCTGCAAGGTCTAGTTTGAAGAGTGGGTGAAGATAGCCCGGAGATGTTTTTGTTAAGGGAGGCAGAAAACGATGGCTTGGTTGTGCTCCAGAAACAAACACCCTGTGGCTTTGTTTTCACTGTACAGTTCTAACACAACCACACAATTAAATATTCTTTGTCCAGAAATCCAATTTACAAAAATCTACAAAATAGAGTCATCATTGCTGTATATTTAGACTATAAGGTAATCAGATCAACTGCTACAAAGATTTTACGAAGACATTTTTCCAACCACGCATCTTAACACGGAGAAGATTTGCTGTCTGGCACCAGATGAAGGAAAAATGTGTACGCACACAGAAGTCACATTACGGCCCGATGCGTCCACATCAGGCTCGTTTCAGTCACAGTTTGCTGTGACAAAGCAGCTTCCCTGCTTTTTCAAAAAGCTCTTTCATACCAGCACATAAAGAGGAAAAATCTGAGACAAACGCTTCAGCTGGAACCCCCTGCAGTTCAAGCAGTGGCTCAGAGTGACACATTTTTGACTGCTAATTTAGGCATGCAATGCACTAATAGTCCACCACATGTTTCTTATCATTTTACTGCAGTTTTTGCACAGAGACAACTTTGAGGCCAACCTCCATCTTCATGTCCGCTGTGTGTAGCAGCTGAAAATCTAATCTAATTTAAACCTTTTAAAAAAATTAGGCAAAAAAAGCACACAGTGGACGCTCATGTCTAACATCCCCGCAGACACAGAGATTCCTAAATGCACTGAAAGCTGCACTGGTTTTCATCCAGATTGGCTCATTTCCCTATAAAGAAAAACTTTTGTCATTAGAGTCTATTATCGCATAAAAGTCTAAATAGAGGTCAATGAGGTTAAGTAAACCACTTAGGGAGAGTGAGCAATAAATACAAAGGCACTTTTATTTTGACATTTACTGGTAGAAGTTCATGATAAACAGCCATTAAGAGCACATCCAGGTAATTGAGGACAAAGGCTCCAAAACAGAGGAGCACTTTGGCCTCCCTTAATGACAGGGAGGAATTTATGATTAATTGCTAGTCTGTCTTTTACTGGTAGATGCTTGCCCCTGTTTCCCTCTCTCTTCCTCTCTATCTCCATCTATCTTTGTGTCACTCTTTTTTTCTCTTTCTTTCTTTCTTTCTCTGTCAGAGACACTGGTAACGCTGCTAATATCATACATTCGAATGACCACAGCCAAATGAATTGGCCAGGATGTAGTGAAAATGTACCGTCTGTGGTTGAGAGAGATGATGCGTTCAAGGAAGATTGCACAGAATGAAAACGTCAGCATCCACCTTCGCTTTTTGAGCATAAAAACTGTATTAATGCGGGCAGATATACACACAGTGTAGTCCTTTTATAAAATTTATTCTTTATAAATGACAAGTTACAGACTGACTGTAGCAGTACAAAGTTCTGGCTCACCCAGCTTAAAGAGTAGTATACTTTAGTGTATTTGAAATACAATTTATGTAGAGAAAAGTCATTAGAAGTACACTTTTATGATTTGTGCTTAATGTAAAGTATGTTTGACAGATACTTTTAAAAAATAAATGTATTAAAAGTTAATATACTCATTCTGTAATACTTAAAGTGCCATTTCAAAGTACTTATAAAAAGTGTACTTTATTGTAAGTGTATTATAAATTGTTCTTAAGTGTACTTTTAAAAAGTTTACTAAATGACAAATACTTTTCATAGTAATAAAGTGTTTTTATGAAAAGTACACTTATTTTCAAGTCCTTTGTAATACATTATTAGCATGCTTAATCTAGTTTAATTTCACTTCATTTTAAGTATATTTCCAGCACATTTGTGCAGGTCATATGTGCAAGGACACACACTGCCAACGTCACAGTCAAACAGCATTTTTCAGGTTTGATACTTCACGACAGGAACTTGGATTTTCGATGCAAGCTTAGGCCACAAAGTAATCACAAGTTCTCCTAAATATTATGCAGCTTTGATGTAAAAAAAAAAAAAAAAAAAAAAGTCCTGGAGATCGAAAATAACAAATCACTATGGACTGTTTAGAGTACAGCATGGAAAATGAATATGATTAAAATGTCATGTGCTACCTCCCTTTGACATTAATGACAGGTGAGCACAAAGCTTCAGTATGCACGTCTTCTAGCAGTGAGACCCAGAATAGGTTTAATAACATGCTTGACACATTTTTTGTTGTGTATTAGTATCGGTTATTCCCTGTTTGCTGGCTAAACACAGAGATAAAGGCTCTCTGTAGTAGCAGTCAAAGAAGAGACAGGCAGCTCTCTATGAATCTAATCATACAAGAGAAAAACCAACACAGTAATTGGAGAAGACCCAGCGGTGACCCAACATCAGTTATATTACAGACTTCAAAGAGCTGGAGGAAGATGTTAAGAGATCTTAAGAGAGATGTTAAGAGAAAAGAGCAATTTTAGCTGATCATTTCAAGCGTGCCCAGTCTGATGAGGAGGGGAGTCAGTCAAGTGTGAATACGTCTGCTCTGAAATACAACAGCTGCCCTTGTCTGTCGGAGTGCCATCAGACTGGGATCTGACCCCGAGTTGATGTCAGGCCGTCAGCTGCGGTCGCTAGGTCGTGGGTTCAGATCCTAAGGTACCCACGGCTGAGAAATGGGACGTGACAGCATTTTTAATGTGTGTGGGTTTTTTAAAAAAGCCATGCGAAAGGCTTTTGGAGGGACTGATGGAGAGAGGAAAGATGATTGTGGGAATTCATATCTCTTTCATCAGCTACATACGTCTGGGTCCAGGCTAAAAAAATCCATAGATGTGTTACTCTTCTTGAAAACTATGATGAAATATATTCATCAACACCTTTTTTTTCCATGACTAAGACAAGACGAAGACAAGACGGCACCAACGTCATTAAACATTAACTGTGACTGTATCGACAGAAAATATCGTTGAGGAAAAATGACGAGACTGAAGAGTTCTTTAAATAATGAAAAACTTGACTAAAATATCTCTTTAAACAAAAAAAGAGGAGACAAAATATGACAGATGTCAGGGCTGCTGATGCGAAGTGGGGCAAACTGTATGGAAAACACTGATTGTTAGTTTATTTCAAGCAGCAGTAGGAGCTTCAGCCTAAAAGCATGCATCTTATAAACAACAGCACCTGAGCAGCTAACTTACAAACAGATGTATCTGGTGAGATAAAAAAGCTCTCATTCTTAATCACTCAGCCTCATCAGATGATGATCAGATAAAATCTTTGTGACGATATGGTATCAGTGTAATCTGTTGACTAAAAAAGACTAAAATGTCAACAGTTTTCATGGATTAAAGCTCTTTGACAAAGACAAGACTAAAACACCCAGACTTTCAGTCAACTAAAAAGAGGATGAGGTTGACTGAATACGATAAAACTATAAGACATTTGACACATGATTGAGATTAGGACTAAATCAAAAAATAGCTGACAACAAGTGCCAAATCCAAATGACTGAATGACATGTTTAAAGCAATTAGTCAGTTTATATGTGGCTAAAAGAATAGTTAAAGTTTATGCTTCTGCTAAAGTAATAGTTCAATATTTTTGGAAAAATGCTTTTTTGCCTTCTTGCTAAGAGCCAGATGAGAAGATTGATACCACACTCATACATGTATGTCCCTTTAATATAAGGCTACAGAGCCAGGAGACAGTTAGCTTAGCTTAGCTTAGCTTAGCAGCTGGCTCCGTCCATGGGAACCAAAATCTGCCTACAAGTGCCTCTAAAGCTTTGTAATTGACACATAATATCTCGTATATGTCGCAGTGACCCCAGAGAGCGACTGTGCCATGCAAAGCTACACCGATCAGGTGAATAACATTGATCGCTTCATAACGTAGCAGTGGTCTGCAGGGAGCTTCGGGTCCTAGCATTAATGTTTCTTTGACATGTACCAAAAGACATAAAGGTAGTTATCAGCGAGCAAAACACATCCAGCCCTCCCTCACTCACCTTGCTGCAGTATTTTGCCAAAGTACTTGTTGTGGCTCGTGCAGTTCCACCGGCGGTACCTGAACTGGTACTGGCACTCCCTGACGCCCAGCCTGGCCCCTTTGGCCACCTCACTGACAATCTCAGGCTGAGTCTGGCACAGCTCAGCCTGCTTCCCCGCCAGACGCTTCGCCTTCCTGCAAATGCTGTTGGGGTCCATCACCAGCGGACTTCCCACCGCCCTAGGAGAGTTTAAACAATGTCAGAGAAGAGAGTAAAATAAATCTCTCGGTAACATGATAACAACAGCAAGTTCCCACTTTTCTTTTTGGTGAGCAACACCTGCTAACTTAATCACACAGTAAACAATGTGGCTGCACTCATCAGCAGCCACAAACCAAATGCAAGTTTTCTCTGCGGCTGCTAATCCTGCCAACTCTACCCACCACTTCTCAGCTGTGGCGACAATGTGCTTCTTGAAAAGGCACGTGGGAGACAACAGAGCACCGAGTTTCCCAGAGGCATCTCAGCTCTGACGTCAGCTGCACGAGTCTGGATTCTGCTGTTGGACGGCACTCGGGAGGACTGTGTGGTCCTCACAAAGTTGGAAGTGAAACAGTTGGACGTCTCCTAACAGACAGGCTGTTTACAGTTGATCTTAATGCTAAGTTGATTTTGGTAAACCAGAAGGCAGACTTTCTAGATTTCCTGATGATACAGCTTCTCTGGAGATTTTTGAACAGTTAAGAACTTCACCACTTAAACCACACATGTCCCTCGAATCAGCACGGCTTAAAAAAAAAGATTCCCAGAATTGAAAATGTGCATATTATATTACAAAAAAGGGCAAAAAATGAATGTTTAAATGTCTGGCAAAATAAATCAAGCATGCCTCATGTAGTTCAAATATTCAAAACATTAAAATATATACATACATCTTGTATTTGATGAATACAGATCCTGGACCTCCTCAATAGCTATGACAGATGAGTGTATATAATAAAGATAAATAGTTTATTCTAACTCTTAATGGGAAAGAGGGGTTTGGCTCTGCCACTTAGAAGCACTGCCAGAGTCTGTCGCCACTCCAGTGGCATAACAGCAGAGTGGCTTTATGAGATGACTTTATTTCCACTCTTCTCCTCCTCTCCCTGCCTCAGCTGCCCCCCACTCATCCCCTCTATGCTCTTAACATCATGCACTTTCGATTCCCTTTCATTTACTCCATCTCTCCTTCGGCTCTTCACCACAGTTGACTTTTCCTCACTGAAACTCAGCAGATGTGATCCATAACTTCGAGTTTTACCATGAAATAGGAGTAAGAAGGGGTGTGCATGGCGGAGAGGAGAGGAAAAAGAGCGAGAGCGAGAAAAAGACTACCTCATAGGTTTTCATTCAGCCTTGTCCCTGCTAATCGCACCGCCTGATATCATTCATCTGCTTCGAGAGTTTGTTTTAAGAAGCAGAACAAACACTCTTGCCAATCCCCTCTCCTGGCGGTCTGATACCAAGCAAGACATTTGCGCACACACACACACGCACACACACACACGCATGCATGCACATTCATCCTTGCACACTCAGTCCGGTGTTTTTCACGTTTTTGAAAAACTATTTCTATTTTAACAGAGCTATTTATAAGACAGACTAACACGTGATTGAGTGAAAACATATTTCATAAGGAGTCTTGTGTCAGCCTCTTAGCCAATAACATCATGGACAGGATGACCCAGAGGCAAACTGCCCAAACACTGTTATCCAACATAACCTGTGATATGACATGCGATAATGACAGACAGCGTGGATAACAGTTGTGGTTACCTTGTAATCCCTTCTAATAATTCAACTTGTGAATATTAGAGGGGTAAAAGTCCCTAATCCTACAGCATGAGTCATGATATCTGGTGTACGATGTGAAAAGTATTTACGCACAGTTGTTTGTATCACAGCCAGACCGCCCTCAACAGACAAACGGCCGTATGGGTCATCTGTGCCAGTAGGTTATTACGACACATTTAAGTTTATTGTTGGGCGGTGACCCCTAGTGGTGTACTAATTATGACGGAGCAAAGGAGAAAGTCAGGTATAAAAAGCAAGAAAGTCTTCACATCGAGGGATGGCTCAAACAAACACAGGATTTTCTAGCAGGAGACTGCTGTTTGTGTCCCGAAACCCAAAAATCTTATTTCAGCTTACTCAAGTTAAATCCCGTACGCCGCAGTAGTGCACCTATTTTAACCCATGATCTTTTCCTAAACCTAACCAAGCGGTTTTGGTGCTGAAACCTACGCAAACTGCAACCATTTCACAATGTTTGTAGTATCAAACAGTCGCACATGTTGTTTTAGGAGTCATTGGCAATCGACCTATTCAGCCGTTGAGGTATGAGGACGTGTTAAACAAAGCATGCATGCACTGTCTATACAGACACACACACACACGCACAAATCTACGCACACTCCAGGACACCCACAGTTGCATTCCTTCTATGATTTGCGAGTGTATTGACAACATCACTATGGAAACAATACTCTATTTTCAATACAGGTGTTCTGTGTGTGCAGTGTGTGCATAAGTGTACACTGTGTGTGTGTGTGTGTGTGTGTGTGTGTGTGTGTGTGTGTGTTTTCCTCAAGTGTGTATGTGCAGTAGTCACACAGATAATTAAATCATACAGACAGTCTGTATGTGTTAATTAGCAGGTACAGGTATGATACTTAGCAACACACACTCCCTCTCAACAACCACTTATTATCTACCCTCTGCTATCAGGCTGTGTGTGTTTATTGTGTGTGTGTGTGTGTGTGAGAAAGAAAAAGAAACTGAAGTGTGTATATGCAGGTATATCTCTATACAGTATATGTAGAGTTTTACTTTGCATTTGCTTGTTTGTGCCGGTGTCTGCATGTGTATGTGCACGCTTGTGCGTGTGCATGTGCCAGGGGCAGCGCTGGGAAGCCAACTCTGTCAGCAGCTCACAATAGCCAGCCTGGTTTTTACAATGGGAGGTGTAGAGTTGTAAAACTAGTGAATGTACTGGATGAAGTTTGGATGGAGTCCTGGAAGCAAAAGACAGAGACAGTTAGGAGGCTTTCACAATGACAGAAACGTTTCCTTCTGATCTCTTTTTGCACAAAAGCTAATACTGCTTGTTTTTGTGGACTTTATATTGACAATCTGCATCCACTTTAGTGTTGAGTCAAAAACGGACTGATTGCATAGTAAAGGAACATTAATTTAGCTTTTTGTTTTCTCTTTGGTGGCAATGGAACATGTCTTACATCTGTGTAAGCAGTAGCTTCTCTCTTTTCTCCCTTACTGCAACTTATCTCAACAGGCCACAACAAAGCAACAATAGATTCACACGCTATCATGTGCTTTTCTTAATGCCGTATCATACATATTAATTAATTGAGCCTGAGCAGCTGCACAACTATTGCAAAGTGATAGTAGAAATAATGGAGAAAGACACTTGTCAGAGGAGAGAAATGAGCAACAGCAGGCTTTACATCTGGTTGTTGGCTAATTAGCTTTGTTTAAGTTAATGGTCAGGGTTCTATACAGTTAAGACAGGTATCAAAGTTTAGTATGGATTAAAGTAGACACATCAAAATAAAAGTGTGAAAGCCTTTTGAGAGAGAAGCATGAAATCATCCCTTCATTTTGGATGAAGGCTCTTTTGATAATCCCCATTGGACTGTCTCAAATATAAGTTTAGAAACAGGGCGTGATGGGAGGAGAATGAGAATGAGTCTGAATCGGAAAGTGGAGTGAACTGAGGTGGAAAAGCACATTGCTGGCGATATACCCAAAAATGGGGTGCATTAATTGGATAATAGGATGACTGTAAGCGGCAGCATTCTTGCCCTTGTTTGGAGATCGGTACATAAAAGTGTGCATCCCTGCAAGGGTGAACAGAATGTGAGAATACTTCATTGTAGACTCCAAAAGGTGCGTGTGGCAGGTGCAAAGACAAGCAGAATTGTTTTAACTAAATTGACCACAGTTGCTTAAGGAGGTTAAAGTGTTTAAACAGTGCACAGTGTTGCTTGTGCACGTCACACCAGCTCCAGTTTGACTGATATTCCCCGGAGTGCACAAAAAAACCCCATAATTTAGGGAAATAAGTGAAAACTGAGATATCTGTTATTGTGAATGAACCCTTGATTTGTCTCCAGCTCCTTCTGCAGCCTCAATGAAGACAAAAATGCTTAAATGAGTGAACCACTGACTCCACTGCAACATAAAAAGATCAAAGTGACTCTCTTAAAGCTCAAATACTCGTAATGGGATGCTTCATATGCGTGCAGACACACACACACAAGTGCCGTTTGCACACAAAATCCTGCAAACACAGTGCACTCACGCACATTTATCCAAGCTGGCGCATTCGCTATAGTTCAGGCAGGCATGCACAGAGATAAAAGCACATGCACACTCAGAGAAGGAACTACAAAGTCAGACAGTAATCAAGTCCTCTTCATGCAAAGTGCCACTGTTCCTCTGTCTGTCATTTAAGATACAGCTCCTGAGCAGATAACACCAACTAGGACGTGCAGTCATTGATATAATCAGCGGTTTTAAGGAAAACACTTCTCGCATGAACAGTTCTTCATGATGATAAAATCCCAAAACAGAGAGAGGGGGTCATATAGTGAGAGATAAAATAAGACACGTAACAAAAAAAACAAATCAAAGCACTGATAGCAAGACTATCAAAGCTGCTTCCACCTGCGACAAGTGAACAGCTGGTCCAATCCAGAACTTTTGCCTTGTGGTTTAATGCATTGCTTAAAAAATCTAAATACAGTGATTATCTGTTTAAAAAAAGGGTTTGGATTGACTGTTTTTCATAATGTGGCTGCAAATTGGGTGAAAAACTGAAGTTTCAAATGCAGATATTAAAAATAGATGCCTTATTCAGTGTTTTCTGGGCCCAGAGGAGGCTCAGAAAGAGATTAAACATTGGTGCTCAGAGCGACCTCAGGTTTCATTAAGGATCTCACGGCACCATAGATAAAGTGCTGTACTGTACAGGGCCCTTCTTTTTTTCACTCCACCCACGAATGAGTGAATTTCATCCCTCCTTAATCCCTCAAGTATGCTGGAGATGAAGACAGTCACGACAAGCGCTAGTCTGAGACGCCAGAGTGAGAGAGGAAAAGAAAAGAGGGTCAAAGAGAGACGGCTAAAGAGAGGGCGAAAAAGATGGCGAGGGCTGCAGCGAAAGATAAGGAGGAGACGAATGAGAAACAAAGAGATAAAGCAACGATGAAGCGATGAGAGTCAAAGCACATATAAAATTTGTCTGCCGTCCAAACAAAGGAGATGGAAGATGGATAGGAACAAATTCAGCGCTTTGCCAGCGTGACTGTGTTTACAGTGTGAGAGGGTCTGTGTGCCCTCCACAACTGCTTTCCTGTTTTCCTGACCCTGCAGTCTGGGACATGGCGATCACTTTCAAACATGTTTCTTCATGTTATTCTTGCTGATGTAAAACAAAGTTGAGAAATTTGTCCCAATACAAACTTTCAACACTCTTAATTTGTAATGCACCCAACTTAAATAGTAGCAATAAAGTGTGACCAAGAGGAAACCAACACCACCAAACCAACCTCACATAAGAAAAACCTCTGAAAGTTTGTTCAGTTGAAACAACTTGGTGGAGTGGCACACCCAACGGCACTGACAGGCAAAATGCAAAATTTTTTCAAGAATGGATGAATTCAGATGATAAGAAGGGACTGGAAAAGAGCATGGTTGTTTGTGGGGTTCCACATCTAAAGAGGCATGTGTTACTGAGAGGAGTCGTGTACATTGAACTGTGTATTGTTTACAGGCAGAATGACAAATGAGAGCAGATCATAAATAATACTAACATTAACAGTAAGGAAGAACAGGATATGACTCAAACTCCACACAACAGCAACCCCTACTTTACCCACGAAATCCAAAAGGCATCAAAAGCTAACACTGCAAGCTAATGCTAAGGCTACGTTAGCAGCGTATCTTTCAAGTTGGTTTCTGCCAACTTCCCAAACCGTGAGAACCAGCTTTGCCCCTCTTTGTTGAATTATAGACGCATATTGACATTTCTTGGACCATTTTTACCCTCTGCCATATACATTTCTGGCACTGGATCATACGTTATGCCCACAAAAATGCACAAAAGCACACACCCACCCACGTGCCCACACACACACACACACATAAACACCTTTAATTCAGTTCTCTACCTGATGCCAAACCCACATCGTCATTTAATCTTTATCTGTACCCATCGCCCTGGTCCTGATTAGACGTCCAGCTTTTCAGACCAGGAGTGCAGTAGACAAGATAAGATCTGTTACAATGAAACTCTCCTCTGGTGATGATGGTGGTTTTGACTATAGAGTGTGTGTGTGAGTGAACATATGTGTGTATGTGCATACACATTCCCATAACTGTAAGACTGAATGGGTGCATTTGTACATCTCAGAGCACATGTTAAACAGATTAACCAGGATCACTGGTTGGAGACGGATTTGGACTGACACACACGTAAACACGCAATGCAGACAGCTGAAACACACACACACAAATGCAGTGTGTGTGCACCTGTAGGCCTGTAGGCCTGTGGCACACTCCGGGCGTGCTGCCCGCCAAACTGAGGCTGTGACACATACACACACACACATGTTTCACACACACACAGAGCAAAGTTGGCCCCGCTAAGCACTGCAGTCAAAACCAGTATAAGAGAGCAAAGGCATTCCTCACCCCTCTGAGTCTCTGCTCTCAGGCCAAATGATTAGAGCGCTCTAATCAGCAGAGGCCCTGAAAGGACGGCTATCTGCCCGCATTTCATCTCTCTCACCCTCTGTCTATCACTGCAGCTCTCCCTCTCTTTTCCTTCAGCGACAACCTATCTGTGTGACAGGTATTTTCCTTCAAAAGGCAAGTATGACTATAGACGCACAGAGATAGAGACGCTGGAGAGGAGCGAGCGTGAGACAGAGAATGGGAGATGTGCGGTGGTATGTCCAGCAGCTTTCAACAGAGAGCATCATTGTCCTGGCAAGCTCAGGAGCAACCCACAGGTGTGGCTTCACCCGAGCTGCACCACAGTCGGCCACTGTGTGTGTGTGTGCACGAGCGTGTGTGTGCCAATGTGTGTCTGTGTGAAGAGCCGGCGAACAAGTGAGCGAGTGAAAGAAGATGACAACGTATGTCAGTGGGGATAAAAAGGAAGTAGCTGATTTCTTCGTGTTGATTCCCTTAATCCACTACAGCTTTATTTAAAATAGATGCCCGGAGTCCCGCAGAACGTGCCGCCAGCTGGACAGCGACATGAACATCACAGAAGTGGAATACATTCTGTCACAAGGAGCCACTAAATCAAATAAAATATGATGAATGATGAATCGTGTTCTTTCTGCTCTTTCATGGCACATGCCACAGATTAGGAATGGTGCTCATGTGACCCTTCAAACAAATGATGCTCACAGATGTACAGTATTTTCATTCATATTCTCATGTCTGCATGTATTTCTCCTCATTGTGTTGTATGATTTGTAGGTTTACTTTTTGTGTTTGAAGGTAATGTAAATTTCTGATCCCTGTTTTTCCTTCCTTCCCTCTACAGCCGGATCACAGCTCAGCCACAGACCAGCACCCCTCCAGCTAAAGGTGACTTGTCTTTGTTGCAACTAAATGGGCTAAATTTTACATTTCAAACACATCTTTCTCTCTCCATCCAATTTGCATTTTTTTTCACAGTGGAAAATTGAGCTTTTTGAGAAAGAAAAAGTCTCCAGTCATTCTGAAAAATCTCAGTCCGGTGTTTTAGTGCGGACAAGGAAAACCGAGCTTTTGGAAAATGCCCACAAAAACCTTCTCAGCCACTGTTGAAGAGTTTGTTCGATTACTGTTTCATGCTTGGTCAGCTGACTGAAAGCATAAACTGAATAAGAAAAGGGAACAAGTAATGAGTTTGGCTTCATGAAGGCAGACTAACAATGACGACAGAGAACATGAGGAGGATAAGGTTTACCCACCCAGTGTGCATGTAGATCTTTATGAAAACACCCTGAAAGCATGAGTGTGGATGCATGTAAATGACATTTTCAGATTTAGCCATTTTAATGAAAACACAGCCTTTGCCTCTTGTTCAGTGACACCTGAACCGGTGACATTGTTTGGTTTCTATACATGCTCACTGTGCCACCCTGCAGCCCTGCACATTGACTCTACATTTAGAGCAGGAACATTAAATCAGTAATTTACCTAAGGCAATGGAGAGCAGGTCTTTTTTTACATTCTGTGTCCAATAAATTCTGTAGATACTGAAGGAAACTATTCATTTTCCCTAACAATGCTCACTGCGAGTAAATGTAATAAATCCTCACAGGTTACCTGTGTAACCTCGCATCTTTAAGTGATAACATGTGAAGTGAAAGAATAGTGGAAAAATTGGGGGTGGGGGGCGGGGGGACGTCCTCTAGACCTGCAGGTCCATCTGTCATACAAGGACATTCAGTAGACTTACACAGCCTCCCTGACACTACAGCCCACATTGACCTTGACTGGGCTGTGAATGAACAGTGGGAGGATTCGCTGCAAAAAAAGAAAAAAAAATCACAAAGCTTCACATTCAAACACTGCCGCTTTGCAGAAGTGTGTGTGTGTGTGTGTGTGTGTGTGTGTGTGTGTGTGTGTGTGTAAAAGAGAGAGAGGGAAAGAAAGCCAGAAAAATTGGAACACAAGACGAAGATCGTAGGCCTACTGCACAGACAGACAGACAGACAGACAGACAGACAGACAGACAGACAGACAGAGACCCACATGGATAGAAAATATGTTATCAGCAGATCTGCAGGGGCTGTCTGTCTGACCGACTGTCACATCCTCGCGGAGCTGAGCCTATATGGATTGTTTTATGATGACATATCCACTGTGCCCAGAGGGCCACCTGACATTCCTGACTCTGAACCCCCACTACACACACATACACACACACACACACACACACACACACACACACACACACACACACACCACCTCCAACAAGCTCCCTCTCCTCTCTCCTCCATGTATCACTGCAGGCAATGAACAGCAGACTCCTCTCTCACACCCTGCTTCTCTCTCCTTCACCCAGAGGACCCACATTGACTATATTTTGAATCTGTGATTTATTTTTATTATCTCTAGATTATTTGGGCATATCAAAGTTTTAGCTTTGTTTAATTTATAATTACATGGTTTAAAACATACACACACACACACACACACACACACTATTAAGTATATGTATTTCTAACATCATGCTAACAAGCATCTTTTTTTTTATCATCTCTGACTTGTCTGCTTATTTGGTCCATTATTGTGGATTCTCTATGTTATAAGCTCTTTTTTTAATTCTTCATATTGCAGCCTTGATTATGATGATCATATTTGTCTTCATGGACCAGAATCCAAAAGAGACGCACACGGCTATCCTGAGTATTTAGGTGAAAAGCCGGTAAGCTAATACTGAGCGATGATGTGGTGGATAAATATAGAAAACACGAATATGCCTCACGTTTGTGCGCAGAAATCAAATAAAACTAAGTGAGATGATTTAAATCTCAGTTTGAGACGAGACAGGGAAACACAAAACACGTGGTAAATACAGAGCACTTACCACCAGAGTCCGATGATATTGACCGGACAGAGCAAGATAAAGAACAGGGCCAGTTGGATCCGTGATAGACGAACCGTCATGGTGAACGCAGCAAATCCTCCAGGAGATTCCCCAGCAACGTTTAAAGTACTGACGAGCTCAGCCAACACCGGGTTGGATTATTTCTTAAATACATAGGAGGTCCCTGTTTTCTGACGGCACGCTCAGCAAAAGCTCACTGCAAACTGTCTGTCAACAAGAGCGCAAAAAGTTCATCCTCCAGCTCCTCTTCTGTCGGGCGCATCTTAGTGCGCAAGAAAGTTGGTCAAGAGGCTACTGAAGAGATGTCCGCTTTCAAAGGTGTGGTTAACCTCTTCATTGTCGCTCTGCTCCATCTGTCGCAGCGCGTTACACGCTTTCATGAGGAGGAACGAGAAGTAGCAACAAGCAGCGAAGTCCTCTGACGGCGGAACAGCGCACGAAACGGCTGCGGCTGAGAAGACGCGCGGGGTCTCGCCGCTCTTTGGGGATATTTAAAACAGTGATATTACAGGAGAAGGAGAAGAGCGCTGCTGCCTCTATCAAATAAAAATAAATCTTGGTGTATTTTTGGTGCCGCTGGTTGTCGGTCGCTCTCTACGCGCTGTGCAGTGACGCACTGATGAACTTGGTGAAGTGATTTTCGGTGCGCGCCGGCAGCAGGTAGAGACGTCTGTGTGCCACAGCCTGTCGGAGTGTTTTCCTTGGATGATAAAGGGAGGAAAAAATGCGCCCGTCTTCCTCCACCTTGGTGTGACGTCGCTCCAGGCGAAGCGAAATCCTCGCTGTCACTCAGGGAGGGAGAGAGAAAGAAACTGCAATTAGTTTTAGGAGGACCCGGCTGAGAACAGAAAGGGGGTAAACACACGCGTGCGCGCGCGCACACACACACACACACACACACACACACACACACACACAGACCTGACACACAGGGAGGTTGGGGTGGAATCAGAGCCTATGGAATGAGGTGATGTCAGTACAGGTGTGGTGGTACCTTTCTGATATTTGTGCCAACAGACTGGTACGTTGTGAGTCTGGGTAGGTATCATGTCGTGTCTTCCATTATTATTGTCCTGAAGAGGTATTATTTTGTATGTTCTGTAATACTAAGTGTCTGTCTGTGTGTGTGTGTTTGTGTGTGTGTGAGTATGGCCTACAGGGACACATTTCATACTAAAAACCAGTTAACTGGGAATGGCTGGATAAACTCTGGACAAAATCTGTGTCCCTAATTGGAAAACAGCTGATTTTTGGGTCAGTGGTTAATGTTAATGGTCAAGGTTAGGGTTGAGCAAGTAGCGGTTAGGCTTTGGGTTTGGGTAAGTCGCCAGGAAACAAATGTAAGTCTTTGTAATTTCCCTGAAAGTGACCTAAATAAGTTAGTTTGTGTGTCTGTGTTTGTGTGTGTGTGTGACTGTCTGCGTGTGTGAAGGCACTGGGTAGTATTATCGCCTATCTGGCCAAGGGCATATCCATTGAAATTTAACACCTCTGTACTGTAGTCGCCCATAAAAGCCCTGACACCCGACTTCGTTCCACTGCAGTGATGCAATCAATCACGAGTGTAACACAAGGCAAACTCACCAGTTGAGTACCACCGTCTTTCACGAGGGCCTCAGTTCCATTCGCTTATGCACAAACCATATCCAAGGCTGCAATAGCACGCCTCCATTCAAGCCAATGCTCACTGTAACCCCTAACTCAAGGTTGGCAATGAAAAGCCTTGACTTTTGAATGTTGAAACAAGCGTTTCAAATGTAATAAATAGGATAAAATCATATTATGCATAAATTGGAGCATCTAAAGGGGAATCTTTGCCCACAGCCTGTTAAAAATTGAATTTTTGTGTGTCAATACCACAAGCAAAGGTTGGAGCAGCTTGAATCAAATCCATTGGAAACACAATAGGGTTTTTGCTTGATTTGCTCTATTTAAATCACATGTACTTTATTGCTGCTGACCAAAGCACAGCAAAGCTTTGTAGAACATACGATGCGTTTTCCCAATTTTCGGTCAAACGTGGTTTCCTTTCATTTCTCCGCAGCATGATAGCAAAACTGTACAGACTTGTGTTTTTCCTGGGGTAATCTGTCACATCAAATGTCCTCTCTTCTACTGGTCGAAGTATTTTAGTGTGGTGACACTCGAGGTGCACTCATGGGCCGTCAAAAGCACCTTTGTTTCTACATGTAGACTCATTTTCATAGACTTAATGCAAGAAGTGAGCATAATTACACCTTCTCATGACATCCATATTTTCATATTGTTAGTCTCCTTTTTTTTTTTCTTTTAACAATCTAGCTTGTGAAGCTATTTGGCAGTCTCAGATGTCAGAGCTTTGAATCCCCCGGAATCCACTGGAGCAGTCAGCAGACGCTCTTTAACACCTCGTCTGCTCTGCGGATACATTTTACCTTTAGCCTCTGTCTAGGCCTCATTTCCACACATATCCCCCAAACCTGAAATCTTTCAAAACTGCTGGTGTATGACTGACACCTTGTCAAGCTTTTACAAACATGGCTAAAGTGTGTCTGCTCAGCAACAGCATTATCAAGTCAACTTTCTCACAACTTCAGCTTCCTCTGTGGTCATTTGATTGAAGGCTTACTGATAGCACAACACAGGTGTTGTCATTGACACACTGTATTTGTCTCTCTCTGTTTAATGACAATGATTAAGGGTCTTACTGTAATGCAGGAGTCCAGACATCAACACAATCCTCGGTTGGCAGGTAGCATTTATGACCCGCAGTCTTTATTTCAAACTCATGTGTTTGTGTGGCAACAGAAGCTGCAGGATGTAAATAAGAAAATCTCTTCAAAACATGATCGCTGAGGGAGGCAGAGCTGAAAGACCGGTGCTTTACTCGGAAGATCAGGTGGAATAACTGGCACTCAACTGTTTTGTATTGTATGGATAAAGTTTGATATTTCAATGTGGCTGGTTGGCTTTAATGCAGGCATAAACAAAAACCTTTCATGCATCTATTTACATGCAACTGAGTCATTCAGCAAACTCAAAGTGGATGAGGCCGTTCGCTCATCAGCTAAAGGAAATAATTCGTTTTCTGTATGTTTCTGATGATCATCTGCAAAGTTTTAAGAACAGAGCCGAATCAGTCATTTGTGCGGTGGTGAGGAACAAGAAAGAAAGACAAATGACACCATCTTCAGCAGCAGTCTGGCCGCTCTGATGGGATTATTTAGTCTCTGTGAGCCCTGTCGAGCACACCTGGACCGGCTGCCTGTGGTCCTGATGTATTTCACTTTGAGTTTTCCTTGGGGTTTGTTCAGTAGAAAGATTTTCCTACTCTTGACTTTAGTTGTATTTCATTCCAAAAAGATCAATGTAACATTCACGTCATGTTAGATGGGAGGTAGTGACTGGGGAGACGGTTATAACTTGCAAGTGTTCGCTTCAGGATGGTGATTGCTTCCTGCTGTTTGATAGGCAGAGCTGGCCATGTCGAGCTCTGACATTTGGGTTCAGTTACCTTGAGTGATGGACTTTGACTGATATGAAGTTGCTTTCCAGACACGTCAGTACCATTTCCAGGCCAATCAGATACGTTGTGTTTCAGAAAAATTCAGAAGTAGAAAGATTCACAGATTGCAAATTAGTTTTATATTAACAATGGCTCAAATACGTAATGTGAGAGGGTTTGCTCATAGTGAGGAACCCATAGCCACTATCACATAACTCTGTGTTTAAGCTCTTTGCTTTGTTACAGCCACAAATTTATTGTTTTGGTTCCCTCTCACCGCTCTCATCAACCATCAACCAGTCACAGCAGGTTTGTTTTCTCCCCAAAACGCTCTGATAAATGCACTGTACACGGCCTGCCAAACAGTGGACAGGTAACGTTTGCAACTACCTGGTGAACATGACACATGTAGTGAGCTAAAGACCCAAACAGAGCAAGGATATTAAATACTGACACGGACATGTTTGTCATGTATACGGCAACATGACACCAAATAAATGCTTCTCCGTTTCTGATAGCTGGACAATGGTTTGCCATCATGTGAGCCAAAACATCTTTATAAGGTCATAATGTAGTCGTTTTAGTAATAGCTTGCTGTGGAGTGCTGCCCCGAGGGGCCAAAAACAGCTGTCATACAGTGACATCCACATGACTTGAAAGCAACATCGAACCTGTGTATAAACTGTCTGCTAAATAAAGTATTTTGAGAAGGTGGTGTGAAATTTGTAGTGTGGATTCTCCTCAGGTGAAGATTTTCCTGATTTTAATATTCAGAAGTCACTTACTTGCAGCAGAATTTTGAAAAAGTTTTGAAATAAGAGTTTATATCATGACTCAGTAGAGGTTTGTACAGATTTTGTAATGCCTTTTTTAGCAAGGTAGCCATCCCTGCAGTATCCCTGGTTATGTTAGGCCTTTGCAGGCAGTGCTGTAAATCACTGAGCAGAACCCCCAAATTGCAATATTGGATTAGCAGGATTCTATGCATTCATGAGATGGTAATAATTTGATTCGACATACTTCTACAGCAAATCACATTATTCAGCCTTTTCGTACATGCTTCAATCTGTGTAAACCTCAGCTCCACTAACAGCTCAGAGCCAGTCTTCACCGATTTCATGAGTGATACTTTTTGCAGCTTGTCACCAGTAGCTCATTGATTTGTCTCTGCAGCTTTGGTCTAACATGAATAGACTTTTTCTTTCTTCTCTCGTAATTCATTTATGACAGCTCGGGCCCGCTGGAAAATCAGCCTCTGGTTATCTTGTGATCAGGCCTTTCTGAATCCACCCTATTGTTGTCTACTTTCTTCAGAAGTGATGTACGCAGCATCTGCTACTACTCCAGGTGTGCTCCTTTAGTTCTCTATCGCTTTGCAGAAACAAGGAGTTGAATGTATTTATAAAATTAACATTAGTAATAATATTCCTAAAAGCAAATCTATGTTCACATATAGTATATTTGTTTACTTTATTTCAAACCTATATTATTATATTAACCGTCTTTATATCCTCTCTCTTCATCGCCTCTCTCGTCTTTGCATGCCTTACTTCACATGCAGACCAGACAAGTTGAATATTTGCCATGCAGTGACTGAAACAGAACATACCGTGATGTTCTAGCAGAGATAGCTGAACTGCTGTATTGATATGTGAACTGGGACCAACCGCAACAAAATTAGAAAGTTATGAAAATTGAGTTATCTCTGAATGACCTATAAATAACTGTGAGCATGAGCATGGCCATTGTACTACGCTTTGTACTGGCTGTTCTCTCTCCACATCAATCTCTCAACCACCTTACCCTCTCTTTCTGCCCCAGTGTCTTTCTCCATTTCTCTGTTTGTGTCTCACTCACCCCCAATTTCTCTCTCATCTCGTCTCTCTCTGCTGGATGAGTGTGTTTTGTTAGGGAGGGCTGATTCTTCATACTTGGCTGAGGCTTTATGGACAATAAAGATCTGATTTCAAAGTCCGGCAGGGTGTTGGGCCTGGGGTCTTGGCTCACAGCTTTAGTTGCCTGCTGGGAGGAGACACTGCACAGCCCCTAACCAGATGGCCATCAGCCCACATACAGTAGATTCATATTGTACATTATGTGTATGTCTCTGTGCAGCTCCATACTGCACCACCAAAGTCTTGGACAGTCACTGGTCTGTGCTGAACTCCTCAAAACTTCTCAACACTGTATGCATTGTAGCACTGAAAGCAAAAAGAGCAAAGCTTTAATGAAGAGAAAATGAAAAGGACATCATATCACCATCATCACAGACTAAATCACATTTATTTTAAAAGCCAGTAGCTGATGGAATAAAAGACTGTGTATATCTGTTTGTTGCACCTCTAGGAAGGAACAACCCTGGTTCCACAACAACGGTTTAAAGTGTTCCCAAGCCCACATAGTAGCATCCTTTCTACAATCACGTGTTCACAAAGTGGTGAACCTCGCTCCATCCTCGCTTGTGAATGACTGAGCCTTTCCAGGATGCCCCTTTCATACCCAATCATGACACTATCACCTGTTACCAATGAACCTGTTTACCTGAGGAATGTTCCAAACAGGCGTTTTTGGAGCAAATTTTAAAACTGACGCAGTAAAAGAAGTATAGAACACTTTCAGCAGACGGACATTAAAAGCATTTCACCTGCTGTATGAGCTATGTGGTCGGTAAATTAAAGACAAACAATGCACATACAGATTTTGCATGAAAGGCGTTGATGTTCTGCAGCTGATTCTCAAATGTCGGAGTTTCCTTCAATGCACCAAATGATGGATTTTTCAAAATAGTCTAGATTGCACACAATTACAAAGTAAGTTAGACACAGAATAAACTCATTGCAGTAAATTACCAATTCCAAGCCAGTTTTAATTTTAGGTTTCATAGAAATTAAGTGGAAACCAGTTAACTGCCTACTCAGTAAAGTAAATCAGTCCAAAAACGCACGGTATGCTTTGCAGAAAAGTGTTATCGATTTGTGGTTAATGGACTAAAACCCTCACTGTGGTCGTTTAAGTGCTTCTCGTGCTCCTCTCTGCCTGTTAGCAACAACTCTTAGAGCGAGCCAATCGGCATTCTGCTCAAAGACACTTGAGCGGGACAGATGCAAGCCAACACAGGAGCTGGAACCAGACTTCTCTGGTTTAAGGGTAATCTCTCTCCCCTCGTTCCCTCCCTTCCCATGACGCCATGTTGACCTTAAACAGCTCTGTGGTCAACTACAGTCGCCTTAGTTGTTTATTCCCTGACTGTTTCACCGTCATCACACAGCTCAAAGTGGAGACATGTGACTTGTCCTTCCAGCATGTATAATACATCTGTAGGGACTTAGTTCAGCGTTGTAAAGGAGAACGCCCTGATAGATACAGGAGCTTCACGAGGAGCTGCCAACAGTGCATTTTTCAGTCATTACATTGAACTTATAACATTGTTTTTGTTTTGTAAGATATTTTGCAGAATGACAGGGATGAAATATATTGTATGATACTGTGCATTAGAGCATAATAGAAGAATGTCAAGGGTGAAAGGGATTTACTTGTGGCACGTCAAAAGTAAAAGACGTGATCTCACAGCACAGCGTGGTCCAGAGAGAAATATTTAAATGACTGTTGGATGGATTCATGATCCCAGTAGCTGAGTTTCCATCCAAATGTACTGCAAATTTTGCAAAAGACAATGCAAATGAATGCTTGTTTGAATCCACTATCATCATGTGATTTCAGGAGATGGAAATTATGAGCAGTAGGTGGCGCTAATTCTCCAGTCGGAAAACTGTACCATTGCAGAAGAAGATGCTGCAACAAGATAACATGTCGAACCTCTAATGGTGAAAAAAAATGAGGAAAGCACGATGGGAATATGACATTTCTGCTTGTTTCATGAATTAATGTGAGGAAGGTTTAAGGCGAGGAGATTTGATCTGTGGAAACAGCTTCTTCTTCTTCTTCTTCTTCTTCTTCTTCTTCTTCTTCTTCTTCTTCTTCTTCTTCTTCTTCTTCTTCTTCTCTTTGAGCAGAAAAAGCTGATCAGTCACATGAGTTAAATGTTTGCTACATCAGAACTTATTAGAAAAAGGTGTTTCCATCTCCTGTGACTCTTATCAATTTTTGCTCGATAAAGGCAAAAACCAGTGATAGCTTTGGTGATCCCTGACTTTACCTCCAGCGCCTCCATAACAATTTTGCTTTTGAGTAAAATGTCTTGAAAATTTTTGGATGGATTGCCATGAAATTTGGTGCAGACATTCATGTCCTCAGGATGACTTTTAGGGCATATTCACACCTGCCTTGTTTGGTTCGAACCAAACCAAAAAAATTGCTGGTGCGGACCTTTTGGGCTGGTGTGAATACAAACCATCGAACTCTGGTGGACCAAACAGCCGGACCGAGAACCAGCCGGAGAGGTGGTCTCGGTTTGCTTCCAAACGAACCCTGCTGCGGTTCACTTGATATGTAAAAGTGACTGCGCTCAGTCCGACCCAGTTCTAAAAATGATACGCCTTTTAGGACGCTACAGGCTCCCGTTGCTGCCGACATTATGTTGTGCCAAAAGCCTCTGATGCTCCAAAAGTTCTGCAGACATTTGTAACTGTATGAAACAAATCAATATAAGTACAACAAGTGCAACATGCTGAATCTCCATAATCTCCATAGATGGTTTTCACCGGTGGCCCCCCACCCCCTTTTTTTTACTACGTTACCCGCCCCCGACTGTTTTGTCCAATGATTGAACGATCTTTGCACACATGTGGGTTCGTTGACAAATTCTGGGGCTCTTGCAAAAATTGCAATGTGAAAAGGAACCACTCCAAACCAAAAAAGAAACACTGTATTTGACAGCAGACCAAAGGACTTTCCTGGTCTGAATATAGCCTTAATAATTTTCATGATCCTCTGAATTGTCCTCTTGCCATCATCAGGGCAAATTTTCTATTTATCCATTACTTTAATTTACTACTAAAATATCAATACCATTCCATTACAGTCCCTGCATTCAGTGCTAGTTAGCTGATGTTAGCATGCTAATGTGCAAACCTAAGATGGACAATGCAAGCAATGGAATGCTAAGCCGTGCCATTGTGAGCATGTTGCCTTGCTAGCCTTAGCTCAAAGTATCACTGAGTACAGCCTCACTGAGCTGCTAGCATGGACTCTTACAAATCACTGTGAATCTGGATCTAAGCTATTTTTTCCCTGGTATCATCCAGCATAACAGAACTATGTCCAATCAACTGCCATGTCACGCACAGTGTCACAGTTGATATACTATACTGGAATATTGCGTTTTACTCTAGACTGTGTTACACTGCATTGGACAGTTCTTGTATGAGAAGTCATATCTGCACAGAAAAAATACTGAATAAACAATCGGTTGCAATAACTTGTGGTATCCCCTCGGGTCTGTCACTGATTGAACTGAAAGAGCATTGGTCGGGGTTATGAAGTGTTCCCTCCCTCCCTCCTCCACCCAGGAAAAGCTAACAGGCCTAACCCCTGTCCTGCCACACCTATCATACACAGGCTACACACACACATTCCCCCTCTCACACTGCTTTCATCTGGGCGTGAAATGGATTCCTACTGTCTGCCAGAATGCACCACCTATCTCTGGATGTGATTCTCTTTCACCCTCCTACTCCTCTCCTTTCTCTCTTTCTCTGTGCCACACGTGTGCCCTTTTGTTTCCACAGAAAAACGCCTCGCCCACTCCGTAAAGTCCACGAAACACATTCCCGTGTGGTTATGATCGAAAATGAGTAGAAATCCCATCGGAGCTAATATTTTATATGACAACTTGAATTAGATCTAAATCAGAAACACATGACGGCCCTAACCTTTTTAAAACAAACCACAGTCATCCCTGGAATCCCCAGGAGAGAAAGGCATGTTCATGAAATTCCTTCATAACTGGCACACACACACACACACACACACACACACACACACACACACACACACACACACTGTGAAAGTGTGAGAGGCTGTAGTATAAAAATATTGATACCTCCCGCTGCCACATGATTTTACATGTCCACAAGCAGAAAGTTTGTTTTCGGAGAGGAAGGAACTGAGGTTATGCAAAATGATGGTCTTGTTACAGCAAGTAATGAAAGTAAACCCTGTTCCAGGCAACTGCGTCTCTCTGACAATGGCTGCAATCTGTCAACAAAAGCTACATAATTTGGTGTGACTCAGATATATCCTGCTTTATGTCTCTCATAGGGTTGGCCCAGAGTCATCTCAGTGACCCTATTATAGTTGGACACACATTATTTGGATCATAACAATCTGCAGACGCTTGGAATCAAGCAGCTGACCAGTTATATGGAAGAATAAAGTGCAATTCTGCAGAGAGGCGATGAGTTTAGCTTGAAGGTCCTGATGAAGCAGGTACAGATGTGTCCTCAGCCACGTCTAACTTACATCACTTGAATTGCCAGAGGAATTTGAATTGTTAAAGCGATCGCTGACAGAATCTCCTGCAGTGCCACACTTGTACACAGGCAGAGAGTTTGAGGGGAAAACACACGACTGCACGATGTCTGCGCTTAGCCGTCAGGTTTTTGCCCTCAAGTCTGGCAAGGTTTTGTGCAGTTTATGCTTTTATAAATGCATTTCTTGTAAGCTCCCTTTAGAAGATTATTGCATTGCTTTAAAGGCGGAACTAAAACGAAAAAGCCAAATTCAAAACACAAGACTGGAAACACTTTTACATTCTTAGTTGACATTATAAATTTACAAGATAAATTCAAGCTACAGTAAAGTGCTTGAGCCTTTTTTTGCATTTCATAGCTTTGATAGACTTAATAGTTAATTGTACCCAGCAGCAGTGGTACAATTTAAGTCCAACTTTGAGGTACTTTCCTGAGTAGTTCTATGTTAAAATATAACTCAAATATACAGAAAAATAACTGAAAATGTCACTTTTTACTCCTCTATTTGTTCAATAGCTATAGTGACTGGTTCTTTGTAGATTAAAGGTGCCCTGCGGTGTTTCTAAGACTGGACCTCTTTTGTTTGTTGTTATGCAGGTACACAAGGATGCACGTGCATGATCGCATGGGCGACACGTTATACATTGTACCAGTGGATTCATGCTGTTCCACTACAGGTGGCAGCTACGCACCAAGAAATGCAGTCATGTGCCAGTAAAGGCAGATCAAGCAAACATTGATGCAAACAATGCAGGCTGCAAATAAGGCATTCTTCACTGACACTGACATTAGACACTGAATGTGGAGATTCTGTTTTCAAGGAAAAACCTTAAGGTGTACATTCAAAGCCCATTATCAGTTAATGAAATATACTAATTTTTTACAGATTAAACCACCAGACAGTGTTAAAAAGTAGTGATTTGATCCCTATTCATGAGTCACAGGTTTCAATAATGATAATCAGGTGATACAACATATAATGTGGCTTCAAACCAGCTGATGTCTTTCTGTGGTCTTTCCTGATCCGGTTTCCTTCCACAGACCAAAGGTGGAAGACTCTAGATTGGCCAGAGGTGTGAAAGCCAAGGAGATGTTCCAAGGACTCCCTGAGGATAAGCGTGTAGGGCTTTAAGTGCATTTTGCTGATAATACTTTTACATGAGTGAAGTTTTGAGTGCAGGAATTTTTCTTGTAATGGAGTATTTTTAACTTGTGCTATTGCTACTTTTACTTAAGCAGAGGATCTGAAACTTCTTGCACAACATCTAAATAATGTGCTTAATTTGTATGGGTGGACAAAATAATAAGAACAGCTTCAAAATGGCACTAGGCCGTTACCCATTCAGTGTTTTTACAGGTTGTGACATCAACCCTTCAGCAGCTAATAAGCCTTACTGAAGAGAGTCAGAGCTGACGGGAGCTTGACAAATGCTGACTGTGTGAAAACCTAACAACCCCTTTACTGATCGCACATTTTCATCTTTTTAAGATTTGAACCAAAGCTTAACATGATCCGCCGGTGTCACGGCACAAGAGAACCAATTTAACGTCTTCTGTCCTGTTTCAAAACGCTTGAGCATCAATGGAATGAACCAGCAGACTTTCCTAATTTCCCAGTGAAGTTAACCATTTGGACTGTGTTATTTTTAATCCAATAGCAGCAATAACTCAGACAAGACAGGGGCAGAGTGGACATGTTCTCCAAATGCGTCACATCCATTTGTGAGTAATGATAACATCACAGCTGAACTTTTGATGATTAGATTAGATTTGGCTAAAGCGTGGTGTGATGTTAGTCCCATACACTGTGTGTTTGTGTGTACATAGACAGATGTGCGTACCAGCATGTTTTTCCAGCGAGTTAATAGCATATTATAAGTTTCCAACACTTTTGAGGGATTCACACATCAACATTATTTTTGTTTTTATAATTTTTTTGTGCATGTCCAGTTTTTTGTAATCTGAATTCAAACGTGCACATCTGTAACAACAAGCTGAGTCACACAGTAGGTGTAGTGAGATTTATTAAAGCAACACAAATGTATTTTCTCAAGAAATGAAAATTTACATAATTTTTGCTCACTCTTCCACATCCCTCTCACAACATACAGAGACACACAGCCAGAGTGACTATTCAGTGTGATTCATCCGCATTACCGGCAGAACAGTAACTTTATTATAACAGATCTTATCTAGTCCGCCATGCTCTCCATTTGAAAGCTGTGGGTCTTTGTACTCTTTCTTCTGCGGCCAACTCGTGTCCAGAGGGCTTGTGGTGTTGCAAAGAGAGAGATAGAGAGAGAACCAACCAGATGGTTAACACACACACACACAGAGACTCACACACAGATTGTCTTGGAGATATGGGCTGCAGATGACTTTTGGATCAGCCTTCATTCACTACGCTGTGTCTCACCAGCCACACACAGGCACACACAAACACAGAGCACTCAACACACACATACAGCTTTTCTGACAGGAGCACATTCCAGTATTGACCTTCTTAAATTCCAATATCAGATTCTATACTCATCACAAAGATCCATCCTTTTAATGTTTCAGGATTCTCTGTTTGAAGGAGGGCTTCGTCTCTGTAATACATGAATGTGATCTCGATTGCAGACATATCGACACATGCACCTCCTCAGCAATTAACGCAAGAAAAAACATGCAAAGTTTTTCAAGCAAAGCATGAGTTATGCAAGCATTGATTAATAAAAACAAACTGTGCATGTGATATGATTACAGACACGGTGCATATCAGAGCAAAAGCTGTGTAATCACTGATAACATTTCTGTCATTTATTTGACAAAAACAAATGATTGAATGTGGATAACACGGAGCTCAGCTGTGACTTGGATCAATGTGACCTATGAGGCAGGTCAGTTTGTTTGCATATAGCACCATCTTGTGGTAATTGTTAAAAACTGTTCCTAGGCACTGCCCACAAAACCAGGAGGAGGATGAGTCAATAATGCCTGTTAAATTGATTATGATTCACACTTTAAGGGAAAAAAAGACCAATCTAAGTGACTGCACATGCGAACAATATGTAAGTCTTAAATATAAAAATAGAAATATGTCAATGAAAATATAATTACCAAATTGAACATTTTATTTAAATCAAACTTGTGCACTTTTCTTTTTACTGTCTTTTGTTTTTTATTTTCTAATGCTTCATAGATCAGTTCCAAGCTATCATTAAGAACAACGCTTGGTTTGCCAGATTGTGGAAAATTCCTCCTTCATTCATGAGGAAGACCCTCTGATAGATAGCTTTCTTTTTGGAGAAACTGTGAAACCCACGAGTACTGATTCATAGATTACCAACCTGAGTGTATCATTATTACCAAATAGAAAGGATAAGCAGAGGGTTTTTCACCACCTGGCAACACAAAATGTGCTTACTAGTGTTTTTTTTTTTACAATAACTGAACCATAAAGCTTTTGTATAATTTGTTAACCATCAACAGAAAGAAAGGAAGTCACCGAACTCAAGACGGATATTGATGATGATTACGTTTAAGTCAGTTAATTCATGTTTTCTGTATTTCCCCGAAAGATTTCCACCCATGAAGTCAAGCATTTTATAGACTTTAATACACGACATTAATTCACTTTTAGAAGTAATTAAATTAGGATTTTTAATTTAGTGCTCCTTTCAAGCCACCTCCACACCTACCCACCGCTTGATTTAAACCAATCAGATGCAGCGCGGATCGGCCAATCATAAAGCACGTGAGTATATAACGCACAGCCCGCTTGCAGTATACTGTTTGACCACAGGGTGGCAGCACGTGAAAACACATGGAGTCTTACACAACCTATTACCAAACGCTGGAGGAGAGTTCCGTAACATGTTGCAGCCCCCTTCATGATACTCCTGTGTGGCTGAAGGTAAGTCGACTTCAGTGCTGAATCTTCAGGGTTGTTAAACGCAGAGATTTCACTAAAGTTCGTTTGTAACTAAGCGTAAAACCATATAAGTATAAATCTGCTCTTTCTGAGTTGACAGCTATCTTTCCAGAGAGTTATAGTGTGCCGTCTCTCTCTTTACTTCTCTCGCCTGTTGACTTTACACACTGTGTTTAAAAGCATTTAAATGCGCTGACGGTGACTTGTCCTGTCCACGCTCTGTTGTTGGACAGGACACCGCTGTTCCATCATTGAGACAACAATGAAGTCCATCGTCTGCATCTCATCGTCTGTCAGAGCGGCGTGTCAGCACACCTCAGCTTGTTTTCCTCAAAGTCGTCTGGCTCTGTGCAGTCCGGTGAGCAGATGCTCCAATGTGGAGTTCGCCAGCAGAACTGTTGTCGCGCAACCGTGCGCAACGAGCGCGCGTACCTTTCATGGCACGCACGTAAACACGGCGGTGGTCCAGCAGGTGAGCGCGACCCCTCCGCCCAGCCCGGTGCTCATCCCAGGGGACACAGAGGATGAACTGACCGCGTATCAGTTAGGCAGACGTGTGCCACCTAAAGCAGCTGCCAGACCAGCCACGCATCTCTCTCCATACCGTCCCTACGCCAAACCACCGAGCAACACACCTGCACAAGTACATATCCAGCCTGTGTTTGAAGGGGAGGGGGTCCGTGAGCTGTGCTCCAGGCTGGCAGACTTACCCAGCAGTGACAGAGCAGAAGGACTGGCCATTTTACTCGGAGCATGTGTTGAATTTGGCTTGGACCCCCACAGCCCTCTCGTCTGCAGGCTGATAAATGAGTGCCTGCAGCTGCTGTCCAACAGGGACACCGGGGTGACACAGCTCTGCCACCTGGGCGAGGTGGCCTACGCTCTGGAAGGCCGCCAGTCAGCCACGGTGATGGAGGTCCTGAACTCTATAGGTGTTGCTGTAGAAGAGGATTCGGTCTCTCCCAGGGAGACAGGCAGAGTCTACTCTCTGCTGGCTCTGTGTTACAATCCTGCCAGCCAGCAGCAGAAACTCATGCTGTCCACTTTGCACAGGCACACTCAGAGGCTGGTCCACCGGCTGAGAGCTGGTGAGGTCTGTGATATCCTGCAGATCCTGGTGAAGTTACCGCAGAGGCCGGTAAGGAGAGCAGCCACTACTCAGCTTCTAAATGTTTAAGGCTCTGCGCTGTCGGTGTCTTAAGGGACACTATGCGTGTTATTCTTTACACTGACACAGATCAAAACAGAGGAAACGGTATGATTCTGTCTTTATGTGAAGTATTATCAGAGGTTATTAACTGATATTTGTTTCTCAGGCCATTCCTCTGGTGCTCAGGCTGAGCCACAGAGCATCACGGGTCTTTAAGGCTTTCAGTGACGATGAAATCATGAAGTTGCTCTCTACACTGATGATCCTGGGAAACCATGATGGAGCGCTGCTGGCTGCTATGGAGAAACACCTACCAGGTGTGGTTTATGTTCCTCAGCTGGGCTCAGGCAAACTTGTCCATTTAAGTCCAAATAGATTTAATTCTGCATGCATTGCCAGTTTTTAGCCACAATGATATTTGTGCTACTTGAAGTTAAAAATCTAAAAATGTAGGATAAATTCCTGACGTTCTGTTCTGCGTGTGTCAGGGAGGCTGGGAAATTGTGATCCGGAGCTGATCAGCACCGTCATGGAGTACTGTCAGCAAATGAGGTGCCGCTCAGAGCCGATCTTTGAGGCTGTTGCTGAGAACTTTGTGTGCCATGCTGAGAGGCACACCACCCTTCAGATCGCCAAACAGATTGTCGCCATGGGGAGACTCAACTACCTGCCTCAGGTTAGCTCTCTTTATAATGTAAAACTGCACAGAAATCAAGCACTAAAAATGTGTAAGGCATAACTGGTTATTGGAGGACATGCATCCAGAGCTATGGATGCATTTGCAAGCCAAGTGAAGAATAATGGAATAGCTGAAATAATTATTGGACTGGATAGTCCAACACCACAGTGTACTCACTTAAAAACAGCATGTTGTGAATATAAACTGTCCTAATTAATCTCTCCTTTTCTCCTCAGTGTTCCAGCCAGATGTTTAAGAAGCTGGAGAGTATCTTGTCAGAAAGGTTTTCCCAGTTCCAGCCTCGCTCTTTGATTGAGGTGTTGCACGCCTGCATCCACCTGGAGCGCTTCCCTCTCAACTACATGTCCAAAGTCTTCAGCCCGTACTTCCTCCAGAGGCTGCAAGGTATGCAGGAGGCCGAGAGAGAAAGTTTGACACGCTGTCTGTTTGTCAGGTGCTTCTTCACTTCCTGCCTCAGAAAGGACGCAGGCATCGGTCTGTAGAGGAGTGTTGGGGTCATTCGTGTCTTTTGCTGCTTGTTGCTTAAATAAAGAGGCAGAGCATAATATTACTGTTAGCATTATTGGAATCATAAAAGTAGAATTCATATAGAGGCATATCAAGCTGTAATTAAAAGATTTCCTTTGATTTGAAGTAGTTTTTGTTACAGAAAAAGAGCTGTCGTACAGAAGCTGTTGTACGTTGGATGTACAGAATGTCAGTGTATGTAATACGCATGCAGTGTCCGTGATGTAAGCTGTCCTTGTGTGTCCTGCAGCACAGGGGGAGCCGTTGGACAGGAATGCACTGGGACAACTGACACAGCTCCATCTCTCCAGTTCATTAGAGTGCAATTACTACTGGGTGAGCATCACGTCTTCATAGGTTTTGAAGTTCAGAGTAGGTATAGTACACGCCCAATTAAATTAAGCATATAGCAATGTCTTTTCATTTTGCTGGTAGAAAAATAACAGTGATGAATTCTCCTCAATGTCTCTGTCGTCAGGGTCCCAGGCTGCCCCAATTCGTCCATGTGAAGACGTTTTCGTCTGTGGACGAGGCCTTCGAGACACCGATGGAGAGTCTCTTGTACAAATGGGTCAAAGAGCCGCTGATGGAGCTGCTGGGGGGAAAGTTTTACTCCACCAGGATCCGCACTCACAGCGGATACACTATAGGTAAGTAAAAAGCAAACCAGTATACAGGAATATGTGATTAAAACAGGGAGATATCAGTTTAATGCGCCAAAGGTTGAAGTCCACATCAGTATCACCTGTAAGAGAATCATCAGTGTGGCTCATTTAGTCAGTTTCTAACCTAAACTCCTTGTTTTATTGCACCTTGATGCTCCTGCTGTACTCGTTGGTATCATGCCGTGTTGCTCTTTCAGATGTGGAAATATGCCTGGATGAGAACGGGTATGTTCTGCCTCTGTCTCAGTGGGAGCACACTCACAGAAGGTAAGGACTCACATGTGTTGCGAGTGAGCTGCATGACATTTAGCACCTATTCTTTGACTGATTGAAACGTTCCCCTTCACGTCTCCTCCACGTGCAGGGTGGTGCTGTGTTTGGATGGCCAAAACCGTTTCTGCAGGAACACACAACACCTGCTGGGGAAGGAAGCCACTAAAAGGAGACACCTCCGCAGGATGGGCTACGAGGTGGTTCAGGTACGCTTGAGGAAAGTTGTCAGACAAAATATTAATTTCCACAAAGACGTCGTCAAAGGTTGTGAACTTCTTCATTGATAAAGTAGATCAATGCATTTGTAAACCATAGCTTTGCTAATATGCAGCTTCGCCTTTGTAAACTGCAGTTTACTAGATATCCTCCTGAGAGCCGAGGAAAAAATGTATCTTTCAATTTAATTTTTTTTGGGATTTCCTGCCTCTTTGGAGCTAAAACTCACAATTTAGAATTTTGTAAAAATATTTTTAGTTTAGATTTTACAGCATGTCCACTGTGGTGGACTCACAGAACGATTTTACCGTAACACAACGAAATCATAACAGGCTGACAAGAAAACAAGAATGTCAATCCATTTTTGAAATGAAACTGAACATTTGGCCTGTATCTTTTGTTGAACTATTGAACTAAATTGACATTATTAAACATTCATAACATTGCTATCATTATTCCTAACAAAAGGTTTAACTGAAGTCTGACTCCAATTTTATGATTCCTGTTCATAAACAAGAAAATATATGATTACCATAGTTAAAAAAAACAATATCTTAACAATATTTGACTTATCTTTTCTCTTTTCCTGGCGTTTGCGTTTTGCTGCACTCTCCGCTTTGTCTCAGCATGCAAACAAAGTTCCCCTCATCCCACCCAAACACATGAGATATCATTGGAAGGCCAAGATGTCCTCTAATGAGCACACCAGGACTTGGTTGGGTAGCTCAAATGACTCAAAAGATATAAACCAAAACCAAATGTCCACTACAGAGGACACAAATGAATAGGCTGGGTCTCAGGAGGATATCCAACATGTTTCATCTAACATGAATTCATATTTGTGAGCCCCACAGTAAGAAACATCAGAGTTTTACTCACAGCCAAGGAAAAGTAGACGATCTCTGCTCTGTTTCTCCTCCAGATCCCTTACTTTGAATTTGAGAAGCTGCGAACGCAGGAGGAACAGGTCCAGTATCTTCACAGCAAGATCTTTCCCACCATCTTCAAGTTCAGTCACAGATCGTAGTCACCCAGCAAGTTGAGTACAAGTTCAACCGAAGATTCCTCAGTGACTTTACGTCAAGCAAGCTTCCAGTGATGCACACTTGAAAGGTACAATATGAAGAAGATGCAAAGCATGGCAGAAAATGGACTGTGATGTCAGCCGCAGCACAGGCATATCCTGTGGGAGGATGCTAATCTTACTGTCTGGAAACAAGGCAGAATAAAACATTGCTCGAGCATTTAACTGCTGCTAACTTTAAATTAAATTTAACTGAAGTTACTGTAAAATAAATGTACTCCAGAATTTTTATTTGCTCCCATCTTCCCTTTGTTTTTCATCAGTTAGTGATTGAACGTGCCTTGTTTTCAGCACTTAAGTAAGAAAAATGGATTGTTTCACAAAGATAATCGTGTTACATCAATATCAAACCCGCGTATTAATCGAATGGAAAGATTGGATGCTGTCATGTTTCTGTGAGAAGATTTTAAATATAAATGAAGTTGAATAAAATCACATCCTTTTGAAAAACGCTGCTGCTGAAGAAAGAAGGGTGGTCTTAACAGCTGAGCCGCTGCTTCTCTGGCCATTTGTGCGAGTACAGATGATATATTTGCATCTTATGACCTGACTGTAGCACTATTTTAATAGAGTTAAATATGCAGTATTTATATATACAGTATATTTAAAAACACTGCCTGTTGCTGTATTCTGCTGTTAATTTATTATGTTCAGCGACATGATGGTGATCATATATGAGATTGACTTCAATATGAAATACATAAAAATTGAGTGACACGGTGTTGTGGCTTCTGCCTTTTCCATTGTTGTGCTAAAAGAGCTTGGCCTGTACCAGCTCTATATGGAAAGTGTCCTGAGGCAACTTATGTTGTGATTTGGCGCTATACAAATAAAATTGAATTGAATTGCTATTTGTATCAGACTTTCTTTAAGGTGGAGAAAAAGACTGACCTCGTTCATTCTACAAGATGTTCAAATTCAAAATTAAATGTGACTGGAAAATGTGTGGAATATACTTTTATTTGATGTTTGAATATATGCCATAAATGCCCTGACATTATCCATTGCACTGTTTGCATTCATTCATTCATCTTCTATACCCGCCTTATCCCATTCGGGGTCACGGGGGGCTGGAGCCTATCCCAGCTGTCAACGGGCGAGAGGCGGGGTACACCCTGGACCCTGGAGTTGATTGCAGGGCAACATATAGAGACAAGACAACCATTCACACTCACACCTAAGGGTAATCTGAGCATGAGCATGAGCATGTTTTTGGTCTGTGGGAGGAAGCCGGAGTGCCCGGAGAGAACCCACGCAAGCACGGGAAGAACATGCAAACGTCACACAGAAAGGCCCCGCCCGAGCGGGGGATCAAACCGGCGACCTTCCTGCTGTGAGGCACGCACACTACCTGCTACGCCACTGTGCCGCCCTGGACTGGTGGTTGATTCTTCAAAACTGTTGACGGAACATTTTTCCAAAAATGAGCAGGATCTAATTAATTTCAGAGAGATCTGATGTGAAAAAATACTGAATAGATTTACACTGAACAGTCAGTGAAATAACAGATATAAAGATGTTATACCACACCATTATCCATACTGTTATTGACCGCTATTACTGGTACTTTGATCAGACTGACACACATACTTTAGCAACGATGTGAGAAAATGTGATCAACGTCAAAGGTTAAAAAAATGAGACAGCACTAAACCTGATATGCAAAAAGTAAAATCAAAATTTTCTGTAAACGGTTGCTTGCAACGCTGTCGAAGAATGAAGTCAAAGTCAAAATTTAAATATACAAAATTTTTAATCCTGTCAGTTTTACATGCAGTGTAATACTGCCTCAGAAGTCATCTAACAGTCTTGTAAAATGTCACATTAATGCAGTATAAAAGAAATTTTAGTATTCATTACATCATGGTCAAGTAAGCTGTGGGCACAGTTCAAATCATTGCCACAGTGTGATGGGATGTTTCACATTAACGTTCCATTCAAACCAATCAAATGATAAAGTTTTTGGATGCTGATACACAAGTGTCAACATGTAGGACTCTAATAAGCTGGAATTTCTTTTATTAATGCCAAAAACATTTGCTAATGTCATCATACAACTGGGACATTATTTATGAAATATTTATGGGGGGGAGCCTGCGAGGAAGGAGGCTGCAAAGAATAGGGAGGAGGCACACGAGTAAAGCAGCTGGGACGGAGGAGAGAAGACGACGGACGGCACTGAGTGGAGCACAGGAGAGCTGTCAGGGCAAGGTGAACACGGGGGAGATAAGTTGGATTTTAATGAAAACAGCAGAGGAAGACAGACCTTTAGGACGTTTTGTGGATGGCGACGCTTAAGTCCTTGCTGGTTCCTTTCTGTTTTTCAAATTGTCTCTCTCCTCCTCAGCCATGACTCTGGGCGTCCTCCTGGTTCTGATGGAATACACATTATGTCAATGTTCTGGTGTAATATTTCATTTCTGAGGAAAGAGGTGAGAGTGCTAGAGTTTGTGTGTGTGTACAATGTGTGTCCGCCCTCACCTGGTGGAAACAGGTGGTAAGATAACAGTGCGGGGGTGCGCTGTAAGGAGAAGCTCCCCTCTGACAGCTTCCATCATCAGGTTCTGGAGGGTGTTCAGCAAAACATCCTCACACATGTCGGCAGGCACATGCTCAGTGAGGAGTGCGTGCTCTGTGTGGGGCCTGTTTCCAGAACATCCTGCAGTCCCCTCACTGTCCACCGAGCTGTGCTGTTTCCTTTGCCCAGCTGTTGTCCCACTCAACAGAGCCTGAAGCTGGGGTGCAGGCTGGGGGGATGTGGGACAGCGAGGAGGAGGGAGGGAAGATGGAAATGAAGAGCTGTGAGACGGAGTAGTTCCTCGAAGCTGGTAGGTGATGGGCCTGGATGCTGAAGTAATCACAGACTGGGTAAAGGCTGGATCATCAAGTATGCCCCTGGAAAGAGAGAGAGAGACTCATAAATACACCTACATGTACACTATGTTCTTGCTACAATTCTCTTGACCTAACTGTGAAGTCAACCATCTCCATTTAAGCTAAAATTCCATCTAATATCAAACAAGTAAATTCACTCCAGTGCATTTGTCAGTGTGGATGTCTGAATGTAAATGTTTACTGCAGGTATCTGAGTGTCTGTGTAAGTGTTACCTGAGCAGAGAGGTGAGTATGTGCATGGTGATGTCTCTCTCAGGGCCGTGTGTCAGTGAAGGCAGCCCAGCAGGGAGGGACGAGCTTGAAGACATGCGTTCAGGTTGCTCCGGTTTGACTGACTGGAGGCATCTTAGGAAGACAGCACAGATGCAAAATGTTTCTGCTGCTATGTACAGAAAAGAGATCAGGCTCTTCTGGACGCTGTGGTATGCATAACAGACATTCTTACATCAAATGCGTGCATCAGAGTTCAGTCTGTCTTTGTGTCTGTGAGCTGTAAAAGAATATTTTACCTGTAGTGCTTATTGAACTGGTCAGGGAAGTGTGTGAGGTACTCCAGAAGGCCATGTGAGTGTGCTGTAACCCCCAGGTGCAGCAGAGCGGGTTGGGGAGGTTCAGGGTGCCTCCATACTTTTGCTCTTTCTCGTTGTGCCCGCCGCTCAGCCCTTGTGAGCTTGGTACATATAGCGCCCACTGTTTCACAGCTGCCACCGGCACAGATTGGAGGAAGAGTCTGCAGAAGGATGAAAATGAGGCAATTTACCATCAAAATGGAGCTCTGCTTTATAAATGACTTTGATTACGCAAGAGAGGCCTTATATTTAAAGCTAATGAGCCACCTTGTATTTCCTGAGTGGTGGTCCTTTTCTCACTGGAGCTGCTACAAGTTCCTGTGACAAGAAAAAAGGCTGAATATACTGAAGAAGACATCATTGTCAAAAGTATGACTTAATACCTTAAGAAAATACCTTCTCTATCAGAACTCTTGGGCTTTCTGTAAGATTTTTGTCCGTGATGGTGAATTCTTCTTTCTGTCTCTCTTTCTCTTCCTCCCAGCGATTCAAAGCATCATTATACTGAGTCAGTGCAGCTTCCTTAATAAGCTGGAGGGGCAGGAGAGCACAGGAGAGGACACTTATCATCCATAATTAGCAAAACAGTTTAACTTTAAACAATAATCTGCAAAAACAGAAATAAGAATTCTTTGAATACTGGACTAAAATTCACCAGTCTCTTGCTACTTATCGCATCTTTAAATACACACCAGTACTGCTGTGGTAATCTCTATTAACAGAAACCTGCATATTAATGCAGAACCTGTAGGGAAGCGACTACAGGCAATTGGCCGAAATGAAACCTCAGAACCCATCAGCTACTGTCTGACAGTGATTTAGCTTTTTATTAGTTTTTTGAAATGCATCTGATTCGCATGCAGACGTCTGTTCAAAGAGATTAGCCAAAATGTCATATTTGCGTGTCAAGTCCAATGGGACTTTAAACAATGACTGACAGATGGAATACGAAGTCTTGGCCAAACATCGGCTGTTGCCCCAAGAGGCTAAATCATTGTCAGACATCAGCTGATGGGCTCCAAGATTATAGTTGTAGTACCTGACAGATGACATCTAGCTGATAACAAGTGGGGTAGTCGGTGGAAGTGAAGGTAAGGACACACATGGCACTCTCCCCTGGACACAGACGACCTCGCTCTGGATGGATCTGCACCACCTGAACACAAAATCTTCACGTCAATCTTTCCAAAATAACCAAAGGAGAGAAATATGGGAGAATCACTGAAACACAACATGGGTATATTTCTGCTCTTTATGACAGGCACTGCAACACAAAGAGGGAAGATATGCTCGTTTCTTCCTCAGACTGGTGAAATTTACACACATACATACACATACAACGTTATTCACAGGCTACATGTACACCTTCCTGTACCTGCTGATTGTTCTGCTGGTCCCATGTATATTGGACAGTCTCTGTGTGGGACACATTGGTCAAGAAGAGGATTCTTGAAGATCGTGAGCCCACAGGGATGTCACCTAGAGAGACACTGTCCTCAGACAGGAACACCGCCTACAAGAAAACACACAGACACACTTTGAGGTGAATGCATACAGCTTGAAATGGTCACAGACACAAGGACAAGAGGGCTTATGAGGAGCAGACTGCTGGTATTCAGCAGAATAAACTGAAATCAAAACATGACTTAAAGGACAAGAAATGCTCTCACTTGTCCTGGGAAGGGCAGCCTCTGGACACAGGGTTCAGGAGCCTTTGTTTGGCTGTGGTTAAAAGGGTTTTTGGAACCCAGTGCAGGAGAATTTAAACCACATCCCTCAAAGCTCACCAGCGTGGAGTCCCCATCCTGGACGTGGATCGGAATTTCCATCTGGTGATGCACAAAAAGAGACAAGACTCTGAATCACTAGCTGATGGTATAAATGTTATGGTCATTATACTGAATAAATGAATGGAGATTCATTAAATTGTTTACATCTGGTGATGTTTACTGTCTGTTCAAGCTTGATTTCTAAATTGCTATGAGTTTGATTCTAACATTTCAGAGAAAGGACATACAATGGAGAGAAATGATTTGACCCTTACGTGGTACATCTTAGCCTCCAGTGGAGAGAAGGTCCATTCCAGCATGGCCGTCTTCCCAGGCAGGACGTCTCCTGCTGGATTGAGGCAGCACAGCACTGGATGGTTAAAGTTGTCAAACTGTAGCTTTGACAACGCAGCAGAGTCCACCTCATAATGGACCGGCACTGCACCACCATTGTGTAGCTCATACACCTGCAGGACAAGTAAATATATAAAAAGTCACACAGATTAGCCGTTTAGAGAAACTCAGGCTGCAGTGATTGCAGTATTTTTAATAGAAAGGAAGATATTCCAGAGAAATTAAACACTCACCTGCCTCGGAGGAGAACAGTCCCCTATTGCAACAGAAGTGAAGACATGTCGCCTGGAGGAAAAGTGGAGATACGATGTTCCTCTCTCCACTGTCACCCCCTGAAAGTGCAGCTGCACACAGGACCACAACACAAGCACATGAAGTTAACACAAAACATCTACCAGATATAAAGAGTTCATCATATTTAGTGATTTGTTAGGTTCCTGCATTTCTCCAGCCAAACATCAAATACTGACAGTAAAGAAATAGCCCTATTGAAGTGAAAGAGCTTTGATTAATGACAAAGGAAAGGAGATTCTACCAGTATACTCAAGCAAATTTGCCTTGTGTCATTTTTATAGAGCTCTGCCTCACCAAGATCTCTCTGCCATACGAAAGCTTGAACACGACAGGAAACCGATCCGTCCCAGCAAATTCATGGCTGTGAAGGACAAAGTTTAGATTCCTTTTGGGTCATGTTATAAGTGTCATCTACATTCTCAGACGTATAGCTCTATGCTGCATCCTGTGCAATGATCTCTGACCTGTAGCTGAAGTGCACTGCCCTCTGCTGGCCTGGGAGTAAAGTTCCAGATCGAGGAGAAACGCTGAACAGACGGTTGTCCTGAACCTGTCAGTGAGATAAAGATAGCTGTGCAAAAGGATTTATTTTAAAATATCTGAATGTGAGTAAATTTCAATCACATAGTTGTATTAAAAATTATTTCACATTTTTAGCATCTGACCTTCATCTGGTACAACTCCGTGCTGCTAAACTCTCCTGTCTCGGCCCAGTACTCCAACTCTATCTGTTGGTCCTCTGGAAACAAGAATGCCCTAATATTGAAGATAAGACCAAAGATCAGTAGATCAAAGATTTCCAAATTAAAAGTCTATTCAATTTTTCTCCATCAGGCTCTACTTCACAGTCCATAGGGGTGTAACCTGCATGCTCATCATGTGTAGCAGTCTGGTCTGTTATACACCACTGCATACTCTACAAAAATTGAGTAATTTTTTGGCAAATCTGAAAAGAATGCTGATGCAGTTATCTTTGATTTAGATTGACTGTATTCTCTAAAGTCTGCTTTTCACTCACCAGTCTACAGGGATGGAGCCAGGGTTATGAAACATCAACACAAACGTTGAGGGGTCTGAATTCAGCGGCGCGGCACTGAAGTTGAAATCCAACACGGCTTTAGTGAAGATGGAGGGACAAGAGTGCAGACTACAAACAGGAGGAGAAGACAAGGTCATACTCATACATCACCACTTGACAATGTAAATACAAGATATTCATTCAAAACATGTGTATGACGTAAGCATTATTCAGTTCTCTTTTGTAGTAACTAAACAAATTATGATTGTAAAAATTATTAATTTAGTACTTAGTTGTGCCCCAAACCTGTGCCTGGTGGGGGTTCTATAGATGAGTTCTGCAGGGGAGGGGCTGGAGAGCAGGTGCTCGTTGAGGCTGTCCAATGAGAGGAGCTTCCATAGATGCACCTTGCTGAGTGTGCCAACACTGCCACGACCGCACACATCGATCACCTGCAGGGTGGGAAACACGCCCTTAGCTCTCACCTCACACACTATTTGGGGAGGGGATGACACAAACCCTGGGGGAGAGACAGACAGATATAGAGAGGGAGAGAGCAGTGATCATCAGGTTGTAAAAAATGGCAGAAAATATTTAGATTTGTGATGTGTGTGTTTTCTGTCTACCGCTGGCATTCAGTGTCTGGTAGCTGATGGTCCACAGGTATTGGGCTCGTCTGCGGGGTCTCACAGTGGATCGCAGAAGCATTGTGGATTGTGAGGCGATGGTTCCACTCTCGCAGTCCAGCTGCAGGGCTAAAAGCACCAAACAAGACATATTTAGTCTGCAACACGGTTCAATTACTGTATATGTGTTTCAGTCATGGCCAGCATGCACACATATAAAACGACCACAAATAAAGCCACAGCAGATAATACCACTTGTCACAGTCTCTGGGTTATGAAGAGATTCCTCATCCAGAAGTATTTGCTGTACAGACAGACAAAAGGAGACAGGACAGGGGCTGTTGTTCACAAGAGGAACCTCAATGGACCGATTGCTTCCAACCAGAACGTCCCCAACATCTAGAACTGCTTTCTCTGCCTAGGGAGGAAAAATATGCATACACTGCTTGGTTCAGTAATTCAAGTTGACATGCAGTTCCAATACATACATGCACATAAAATCACACACACACAACAGCAGCCCCACCTCTATGAAGCCTTTAGATCCCACCCCCACCACTTCAAGGGTAAGTTGTGATTTGTTACATCCAGGTGTCTGGATCGGCCAGAATGTGAGAGTAGGTTTGAGTGTGTATGTTTTTTCTGCCAACGGGCTGAAGGACCAGATCTGGACCTGTAACATCAAAACAGAAAAAAAGATAACTAAATTTTTAATTTGTTTTGATGAATTTGTTGCACAGTCTCTTAAAATGAATGTATGATTCTTGAAGTCTCTCACTGAGCTCTCATTGGGGTGCAGTTCACCAGCATCTGGTTCAACAGAGATAAGCTCCTCGTCTGGCTCTGGAATGTCCCACTGGAATCTATCATAAAGGACAATCACAGAAAGCCAGCTGTAGACTAGATTGATGATGGTGGGATGAATCCAGATTACAAACAACACACTGGAAAATGTCAGAAATACAGCACTGGAATAACAACCTCAACTCCAACCAACCGTAGAGGTAGACGACTGAGGTTCCTGATGTGGTGGGAGCGCTGCGTCCGTGAGCCCACCGCTGTTGGGTGGAAATAGAGGCTGCCGTCTCCTTCCAGAGACACACACAGCTTTTCCACCACGCTGACTACTGTCAGTTCCTAAAGCACACAGACGCACAGACTGAAAAACCTGCAAGTGCTAATGCTTTTGTCCTCTGTGTTCCTGTGTTGTGTATGTAGTACCGTGGTGTGTTTAGCTGCATTGAGCTGAAGGTGTACTCTGTACCCCTGTTTGGGACTGTCCTCTGTGGGAATTGTTCTCAGGGTGAGGATTTGGTGACTCCCAGGCTGGATCAAACCACAGCTCGGCACTACAGACAAAGATTCTGCCAAGGCAGGGTTTGAGCTGTGATCCAGACAGAAAGTGAGGGGCAGGTCTCCACAATTCTGGAGGAGTGCTGTCCGATAGGAAAGAACACTAAGGGCTTGAAACACCTACAAAAGAACAACATACTACAGTGAACAGAGTATCCTCTCTTAGTGTATAGCAGTGCTACAACGTCCTTTATAGTGGTTTCAAAGGAAAGGCCTTAGTTTGACAAGGCCTTTAACTTTTTTCTACACTTAAATACCATTTTTTGCCATTTATTGAGTGATTGAATGATAATACTATAGATAAAGGACAGACTAGAGAGAGAGAGAAAGATATACTGTGACATTTGTGCTCTTTGTCATGCTCGTGTCTCACCACTCGAGGGGGCTTCAGTGAGCAGCAGGGGATGAAATGCTCTTTGCCTGGCTGAAATGAGTGGCCTATGACTCTGACAGTCACACACCAGGGTGGACACAGCAGTCGATCCTGTATGTGGAGATTGTCCTGCGGGGAATAAGAGGACAGAGTGGCAGCAAAATGTGTTGCATGAAATCGTTTTGCTTCTCAACAGAGGCCTTAAACAAATGAGGATATTCCTCCACATAATTTTGAACAGGGCATATTTTTTTGAGACATTTATTCAGAGAAGACGTGATGGAATTTTTACTGTCCATTATAAATGTCACCTTATAGTATGCAAAGCACTCGAGTTGTGCTGCATGCAGAGTACTGAGCTGCTTGGGGTCGTAGGTCACTCTGAATGAGGTGGACTTCAGTGGAGCCAGGTCACATGATGAGGGAGATACAGAGAACGGAGAGTCTTGGGCAGCAGTCCACACCAGGCTGGAGTACAATCACATGCAACAGAAACCAAGTTGAGTAAGAAAAACAATGAAACAGATATCTTGGTCAAGTTTCATACAGACAAAATACCACAGGATATATGGTAATGTCATAATGAGGAGCCACAATCCATGGCACGCAGGGGTACCTGAGTTTCCCTCTGGTGTGGTTGGTGATGGCGACAGACTGAGAAGAGGTGGACAAAGAGGAGGACACTTTGTGATTGAACAGTAGTTCACTGGGCACCACAGATACATGTGAAGACCATGAAGAAGAACTGGAGGAGAGGGGATCCATGCACCCCAAGCAGGATTGGTAATATTCCTCCATAGGTGTTCTTGACACAACACCAGCACTGTCTGCCTTCTAGAAAATGACACAGAGAAAGACAGACAGATGATAATAAACCTAGACTTTCGGTTATTTTCGATTAGACAAATCTGCACATCTCTATTTGACCCTTTACCTCCTCCAGGGGGCAGAGCATTCCCTGTTGGTCCAAGTGTGCATGATGATCTTGCTGAATGGGACTGAGAGGGTCTTGTTGGTCCTGTCTGCGGTACCAGTTCAGCTTGTACAGAACCAAGTGTTCAGGTTTCAGTACAGCTGGCTGCCGGAGCCCTGAGTGACAGGTGCCAATCAGCTCAAGGAACATGGGGTCCTACAGGGGAGATGAGGTTGGTGGACAGACTGAATAGTCTTGATGTTTGAGTGTGTGTGTTGTGAGCGTGTGTGCATCTGCATACTGGCTCCTACCCTGTGCAGTATGAGACATGCCACTCTCCTGTGATGTGCAATAGGCTGTGTGGGTCTATAAACTGCCTTCAGAGTGGTATGGCTATGTGGGCCTACAGCGCCGCTTGCTGGCTGGATGCTGAACACGCTGTGCCCACTACAGTCCAGGTCCCATTGGTAGATAGCCACAACGGGTGAAGAATTAACCAGCTCCACTGTCTGCACGACTGCACCTCCTTCCTCGACGCAGCCAAAGTCCACCACAGAGGAGGACAACAAAACTTTGGGACCTAGTTATAAAAATAAATATTCTGTATCGATGTACCTAATTCAAGATTCATGATTGTGTACATGTGTGCCATTCTGTGTCCCTTACCTACACAATTTCCAGTGAGTTTGAGCAGAATTTCATTGAGTGCCCCTCTACATTTTAGAGTTAGGTACTCGACAGAGACAGTATCCACTACAGCAGGAGTATAGGTGACTGTAGCCCGTAGTGATCCACCAGCCACCACCTCACCCCTGGTCACATTACAGCTGAACTCTGACCCCAACAAATGCACCCCACTGGACAGTAGTGAAAGAGAGAAAGACGCTGTAACCTGGAAGAGAGAGGCAAATAGAGAGCTGAGAGAGAAGGCCATTCAGAGTGTACCTTTGCATGTTTGTATCTTTGCCTAACACTCACAGGAGAGGGATTGAAAATGTCAAAGTGTTTCTGCAAACTTTGGCCGACTGCCACAGAACCAAAGTGCAGCACTGGACCATGCTGTTCTTTTTCATCCATGGTACCTGGATTTCTCAGCTGAAGACATGGGTACTTGGCTGAAAAGGACAGCAGAGGCAAGATAAGAGGCAAGTGAGAGGGCATTGGTTCCTAGTTACCCCTCATCTCCTTTCACACAGATTTATGAAAATACTATGTACCCCATTGCCATAAGGTTCAATCCATAATAGAGACATATTATCAGTATATCGAAAATAAAGTTGTGATTAAAACAAATATGAAACATGCATGTTTGCTCCAATTTGCAAAGTCAGAGTGGAGATCAGCTGAAGAAAATCAGTGGCTTGTGTGGTTTGCTTGAAGGTCCTATCAGTAATCTTTTGGCCATATAGATTTAAGGCATGTTGACAAACATAACAGTTAGAAGTACACATTGATTCTTTTTTTTCACCACCATTACTGATGTAACCAAACCAGCAATCAGGTTAAGAAGAAGCTATCTTATTCTTTGATTTTGATTATGAACAAACTCCATCCATTTACTGTACATTTGGATCACAAATTGTGGCCCCACCAGTTACTGTTTAGCTACTGATCATATAGTCTGACTGGTTTATGTGTCTGCCGACGTTGGCAAAGCTAAGTTTAATTGGTAATCTTTCAAATCCATCTAACCACATACACTGCAGCCAAAATCTGTGAATCTATTAGGCTCATCTTGTCCTGTCTGAGATATGAGTTACAGTACCTAGTCCCTGCAGGAGCACAGTGCAGCAGCTCTGCGCCTTGTCTTCATCTCCAAACCCGCAGTAGGCCTGTTGCTGGTGCACCAGCGCCTCTTGTGGCCGGAAGACAACCGTGATGTGACACTCCTGGCCAGGCTTCAACACGCCTTGTTCAGGGCTGAGCTGGAACGGTGCTAAGCACTCCCACTGGAAGCATGTCTGGAGTTTACTGTTGGAAGAAGAGTATACAGAAAAATAGGGAGGACAAAGAAAAGGGAGAGAAGAAAGATGGATTGATTAACAAGAGTGAAGTGAAAGAGGAAAGAGTAAACAGCCTGGCATAATCTGTTTTTCACACAGAACACACGGAAGAACATGAACTGTGATCAAACACTTAAAAAACATTCATGCATCTGTTTCCACATTCACTCACAGGTTGGTCATCCCTACAACTTTTCTGCATTAGTCTAAAACACACTCATATGTACCTCACATTTCTGAGCAGGAAAGTAGTTTGTGAGCAGTGCTGAACAGCACAGAGCGGCAGCAGCACAGAATCAGGCACCTCCAGGGCGTGACAGGGGACGGTGGCACGGAGGCTTACACGGAAGCTGCCATCCTTACTTTGAAACTGAATACTGTCTTCATACTCACACTGTCCCAAGCAGTCAGACAGACACACAAACACAGACAGAGGAAATGAAACAGGAGAGGTAGATCATGCTACATCTCTTATATGAATGACAAGCTTTCATCTTTTTAAAGCCATATATACTTTGTGTGGTGCTGTTTACACAACTTTCTCTGACCAACAAAGATTCATGAAAAATAATAGTGGGAAAGAATTTTCCTTTTTTTCTAATGGTCCCATCTTGCTCACCCATCCACCCTCATTACTTAGACTTACAGTATTTGGGCATTTTTAATGATGAGACTCCAAACTTGTTTGTCTAGCAAAAGGAAATTCAGCCCACGTCTGAAAGCCACACGGCATAATACTTTCAACATACTTATAAGATGTATAAATAGATGCAATTCTGTATAAATCTGTGATGGGTTACCTTCTGGAGTGGTCTAAAGGTGACTGGCATTGAGAAAGAGGTCCCTGGACTGAGAACAATCATCTGGGGAATCAAGGTGGTGAAAAACTTGGATGCTGGAGGCCTGTGAGGGGGCAAAGATAAAATATGATAACCTGTGGATTTTACTATAAACAATGACCTATAACTTGTGTTTGTGTGTGTGTCTGTGTCTGAATAGGTGAGTTAACATGCATGTATGTATGTGTGTTTGTAAGACCTGACGCGTAGCTTCTGCAGCTTGCTATGAATATTCTTCAACACTAATGTTTTGGTGAACTCTCTCTGCAAGTCCCAGTCCTCCCAGACCAGCTCTGGCTTCATTTCCACCCCTAAGAAGCAGCTTCTTTGGCTGGATGCTCGTCGTTGGTGCATTCCACCCTGTTGCCCCTGGAAGATGAGTTTTGGAAAAAGACACACACAAATTACTTTTCAAGAAACTCCAGAAGATGCCCCTAAAGTCATTAGAACTTGTAAAACAAAATAAACAATTTCTTATTTACTGCAGAGCTTAAACAGACATACTGATAGCCATAGTCAGCTTTATTTCAATGCAGTGTCCACCACTAGATGCCAGCTAATGTGTATCTAAGTGTAACACTTTCAGGACATACAAAACAGACTTATGTGAACTGTGACATGTTTGATTCTTATTCATTCAACAGCAAGGGCAGCTTTACAATAAATGATAGACATTGGCACAGACTGCAGCAGCTCGGGGACCTTTTTGCTTATTCTGGGATATAAACTGATCAAATCTGAAACACAGGTTCAGTGAAATATCTGTCACAAGGGGGAAGTGAGCCATAAGTTATCACTGATGCCAAGCTGTGTCTATTCAAACTTGAGTTACTTTGATATCCTTCCCAGCGGTGGGGGGCTTCCATGGTGCTGCTGACCCCAAGGGATCAGGCCCCCGAGCCTCAGCCAACATGACTGGGGAAAGAAAGAAGGCAGTCAGACATTTAGCCACTAAATATAAAATACAGAGGGAAGTTTCTGGTGGCTGCCAGACGTTTGCCATGATTGGGAGGATTTGTAATTTGTTCATAGCTGACGCAGTTTTAGTGTTACTCGTTAGCTACTTCCCTCTAACATCACGTTGAGTGTTTTAGAGTAAGTCGTAACTAGCCGGCTAACTGCGCAGAAAGCTGTCAGCTAAACAAACTAACGTTATTGCTAATGTAAACATGGCTGGTCTAACATACTAACACATTCTTACCTTCTTTCAGACGTCAAAGAATAAAGCTTGCAAGATAGTGTCGTTTACTCTATTTAAACTGTGGAAACACCGCTAATAAAAGTCACCGGGTGTTGAAAAGTTTGCCACAGCGTTACCTGGCGACAAGCAACTGTTTGTGTCGCCATAGTAATTACGGCAAACGAAGAGGGACCTTAGCAATTCGCGAACGGTAAAATTTTCAAAAACCAGTGTGACATACCTTTAAAAGTTCATTGGTTCAACACACATGAATTCAACTTTATTTGTCAAAGTATTCCTCTCCACAGAACCACAAGTGTTGCTTTCAAAGTGAAATATATTAAATTCTATAATGTTAAATTATATTGACAACATAACACAATTAATATGAGAACAGTTTACAAAATACAGGGAACAAATTAACATTAAATTTCAAATATCATTTAAGGGCATGCAGCCATCCCTTTGTGTGTGTGTCAAGAAGATAATACAAAACAGAAGTGAGCATTGTACAACACAATTTCATGATATAAGGTCAAAAAAGAACTATGACAACCTTTTACTGTGTGAAAATTTATCCAATGTTTTGTGAACTCTTCTTAAAAAAATGAAAAGTTTTGAATATTAGTGGAATATTTCTCCAGCATTTGTAACAGACCGGGATGCACTCATAATGTAACACTGGCACTCTTTACAACATGAGTCTTCCAGTTAATTTTTCTGTCTCTTTGTCCTCTACTGTCCATGAAAGTGCTATTACCCCCCTATTCATGCAGTTTAAGTACATGCACATTCATAAATAAATGAGTTTATTGGAGATGGCAAGACAGGAGCATAAGCTTTCAATTACTGTTTCAATCACAAGTAAATCATGCACAAAAATTCCCATTTAAGTCAGAATTATTTGTTAATTCAGAAGTCATAACTCTGACAGATTACTGACCATAAAACCATTAAATGTCCAATGTGCAGCTGCTGATATACTCATTTGCTAATTTGGGCGCTCCAGATACAGATATGGCACTGTGGGTTGGGCTGTGAAAAATGAATGATGCTTTTCATGCCACCATGTTTGCACACCTGATTGCATTTTGTATTGTCTTCTCAAGAGTAATAAACATATAAAGACGTACAATAAAAGCATGCCGAACATTATAATGGGAAAACCTCGCTTCTTGTTCTTGGCCCTCCCTCCTGCAGCTCCTCCTCTAAGTAAGAGCTGTAGTTCCCTGTTCTCCCACCAGTGTGCCTCATGAAGCCCACAGAGCCTAAAGGACCTGCCCTCAACACCTCTGTCTCCTCTTTTTCATCCTCATCCTCCCCTTCTATGTCCTCTTCATCCTCTAGGCTCGAGCTGTGTGAATCGCTCTGAGGCTTGGCGCTGTGCATATCCATCCCTGCTGTGTTTGTGTCTGTCAGCGAGCTCGGGGCCGCTTGCTCCTTGGCCTTACGACTTCTCTTCCACTTCATACGTCTGTTCTGGAACCAGATCTTAACCTGGTGGAAAACAGGAATCATGACAGATAAACCATATAAATTTATTTAGTTTGGGATAAAGGAAAAAATGTGTTCTCCTTCTCTCTAAGGTTTATTGCAGAGGAGGAGAAGAAATGTACCCTGTGAGGGAACTCTAAGGAGCAGTAAGTAAAATGAGCAAGAATTTCATAATTACTTTTGGTCTATTAAATAGCTGTTTCACCAAATACATATAAAACATATACAATAGTTCACTGCTTTACCCTTGTGACCATGCAAAAAGTCACATGATAGCATCATATAGCGATGCTAGAGAACAGCTTTCCAGTCTAAAATAGTTCTTATTGCTTATGCTGACAAAGACTGTACTGTTTTATGTCAATCACTGACCATAAAATCATAGAGCACAAGAGGCCACATCGCATCAAATACTGTTTTTTCAACTGCCTGTTTAGGGAGGTGGGTGAGGAGCTATGTATTATAATCAATGCAAAACTCTGTATTTAAGATTTTTTCCTTCAATATTCATTTCAGAAGGGACACAACAAGCCTTCATTTAGGTGCCAACAAATCAGGTCTTAGCTGGAAAGAAGAGCCAAATGGACAGACTCGATCAGATGGAGATAAAGTCAACATACTCACATACTAACATAATGGACTTTGTGATGCAGTAATTCAAAACAATACATCCTACAGCCTCTGACTCTCTCACCTGAGTTTCAGTCAACATGAGTGAAGTGGCCACCTCAAAGCGCTTTGGCCTGGACAGGTACTTGTTGAGCTTGAACTGGTTTTCTAACTCCAGCAGCTGCTGGCTGGTGAAAGCTGTCCTGGGCCTCCGACACTTCCCCAACAAACCTGTCTGGGCCGGGGCTGCGAGGGGAAACAGACAGAGGCAAACAGGGGCAGAGAGGAGGGTTATTCTGTGCATTTGTCATCATTTACATTAAGCATTTTGATCTATTCCTGTATGCTATTTTTAGGAATCATGGGCCTAAAGAGGCCTACAGTAGCCAAGGTAAGCATAATGAAAGAAAGAAAGAAAGAAAGAAAGAAAGAAAGAAAGAAAGAAAGAAAGAAAGAAAGAAAGAACATTAATTCAACAAGAAAATAAATCTTCAAAGAAATTATCCCAAAATCTTCCCTTTCAGCTTCCATGCCATTGTTTGGGTTCCACAGGCCTACCTGCCCACCTGTCTTCCTGCTTGTATATCTCCTTTTCTCTCTATCCCTTAACATTTATTGCCCTGATGTGAGGTTGTGGTGGGAGGATATTGGTTTGGAGGGGTAATAAACCATCACAGAGGACCATTACCTTAATGAAAACACTGTAAATGTTACCAATTGATTAAGTAGTAGGTCTGTTTCAGGTGTTACCTTTGCCATAAATGTTGCACATTGTTTTTATGAGAGGAATTGTCCTTAAGTGACAGCATCTCAATGTCAGGGTCCCTGAGACTAATACCAACACACAAAGGTTAGGAGGCACTAAAAATTTTAATTGGTCATTGGCCTAACGCCAAATAAAATACAATAAAGTAAAACAAAGGGGAAAAAATGTATGATCCATTGTATTCTAATGGGGTCTAAGATGGACTATATTTGTGCCTAAATTATCCTATATACATGCACATTAACATTTTTTTAATCTATAAATACATTAGATGAAATAATAAACACGAAAATGGCTTCAATAAAAATCCATATATGCTTGTAAGTTTTACAATTAGGCAATATAAATAATATATTTTGCATAATATTATGCAGTAATTCGTTTAGCTATATATTTAATACAATCATGTAATGTTAAACAAAATAATATTAGCATTGTTATTTTTATTTCATTTTATTTTCTTAGCTTCTTAAGCTCAGCAAACTATGACCTTTAAAAATCCGTGTCATATAAATGAGATTTAATGTCTGATCCCCAACTTCTGCGGTGCAGAAGCATCATGCATTTTGGTTATTTCATCATTTTAAAAGCAGGATGTAAGAATGATAAAGTTTGTAACTGGAGGAGACCAGCTCACCTCCATATTCTCCCACTCTGGGTATCATCATCCCTGCTCTGAGCCATTGCTCCAGCGGGAGCGTCGCGGCCATGGCGGCCCCCTTTAGGTGCTCCGGGTACGGTTGGACAAGCTGCGTGAAGCCGGGGTACATGAAGGGGTGGTGCTGGCCTCCGAGGGCCGCCAGGGGATACATGGAGCCCGGGTGCATTCCGAGGAAACCCCCTTGCTGCAGAGCTGGGAATCCTGACTGGGACAAGTTGCAGAGCTGGGATTTGGACAGGACTCCCGGCTGAGCTGGAGAGGAGTTTCTTGAGTTTGGATGAGGGGAGGGCGTCTCAGAGCCGCGGTTGGACACCGGACTGCCTCCGGGGCTCCTGTTGTAGTACAACCGCGGGGACGCATCATCGCTTTCCGTCCTCTGCTCCGCGTCGTGCGCCAGTAGCGCATCAATGCGAAAGTTTTTAGATTTCTCCACGGTGGTGGTCATTCTGCCCCACTACGTCTCCAATTAGCAGCTGATGTTAATTCGTTTGAAACACAACTCCTTGTCGAGTAAATATCTTGTACTCAGAATTAAACTCATAAAGTAACCCTCCTTGATAAACTTTAAATTGGCCTAATTTCTCAACACATACATGAGATCTTAAACAGAAACTACTTGTCTGTACTATCGCTTCTCTTTCCTGAGAGAGACGTCTTCTCTCTGACGCACTCCACTTGAGGTCTGTGCGTAAAGACAGCTTCACTCACTACAACATAAAGTTTGCTCCTTTGTGATTGGCCAGCGCCCTGAACCACAGGGGCAGGGTGTTCCAAACGGTTAACTTATGGCATGGATGCAGCCTCTCCACCAGCTGTAGGCCTGTTGTTGAATTCTAGACAAATGCAGAAAAGTTCGAAGTCTTTATATGAGAATTGTGGCAATAAAAGGAAGGTTAAAAGGAGGTTCAAAATATAGTTAATATTTTCTGCTTGTTTTCACTCCTTTTTGAGAATCCACAATCCTCTGCATACTGTCCATAAGAATAATGTATGATTTCCTGTCTCTCTGTCGTTCTTTCTTTGTTTTCTTTTTCAGCGTGTCTCTTATCTGTCTGGCAGTTTGACCTCAGAGTTCATCCCTGCCTCAGTGTCTCAGGTGTGATTGAGGTGTAGCTTTCTCACACACTGTCCTGCATGCACACATTGTATTACACATTCACAAGCATGTAAGACACACACACACACACACACACACACACACACACGCAGAGACTTGAAAAGTATATTGCGTTAATTACTGTAATGTCACTTTAGAGAGATGACGAAATTCATCATTTTACAACTATGTCTTCATTAAATTTTATTGCCTGCTAAGGCTGACAGATACCCAGCTGTTCTTATCAGCGCTTGCTGCTATGATTATTGGTCATCACCACACCAAGGAGCAGATAGGGGGGCAGTAAAGTGTCAAAGAACAAACTTACTTTCTCTACCTGCAGACCACAGCTGCACACAGACAAAGTATGGACAAGGGACACAAAATCCTAGTAGCTGTCTGCTGTTTATTCCATATACATTATGATGTGCAAGACTTCATACAGCTGGTTGTCAGATATGAGCATACAATGTCTCATAACTTGATGAATCTCCATATATTGCTGTAAGCAAAGCATGAATCTGTACCTAGCTTTGCAGAGGATATCTTCCTGTCAACCTAAGCTGATTCCTTCCTGCCCGGGAAAGATACTTCAGTCTCTATTTAGACTTCTGCCACAGTTTAACCAGTGGTGATTTCCTGCACCCGGTTTACACAGGACTGATAACAGACAGTCCGAAGCCTGGGAAAACAAACTGCTCTCACTTTGGAGAAAAACACACCAACACCTGCTGAACTACCCAACATTTAAACTAAAACGGCCTATGGATGCATGTGTGTGTTGTTCAGGCATGTGAGCATAAGACCATCAAGACTGTCTGAGTATTATTATATGGTGGTTGTCAGACATTAAGATTCTTAAGAAATGAGATTAGATTAGTTTTTATTTATTACCGTGATGACGTGAATATTAGCGGTAATAAAGACTTTAATGAACTCAAGAACTGATTAAGTCTGTCCTCATATGAATCACAAAGACACGCATGCACGAAGAGGCTTTGAAGTTCTATGTTTCAAGTCATCTCACAGGGGACATGGGCTACTAATTTGCACGTTGCATCATCAGTCATTACTCAGAACCACATAGAGCCTCTGGCATTTTCACATAGACCACAGGCGGGGGTCAAAAGCAGAGCTGTATGGAAGAAATGGTTGTGGAAAGGAGTCAGATTGGATGGTTTGCAAATGCATGTTTTCCATTTGTCAGTCTGGTAATATTATCAAGCTGCTACTGACATACAGTAAGCGATTGTTTGGATCCAGGAGGCAATAAATGCACAAGTGAAATTTAGAAATTGAATCAATGCATTGCAGACTAAACTTGTGTAAAAACATTTCAACAAAGAAATCTGCTTTTTTCTTTCATTATGTGACTAAAACAGCTTACATCCACACGAAGCATACACTTTTTGTATCACTTGCTTTTGAGCAAGAGGAAGTGATTAAACTGCAAATTAAAGGTTATCTATGAAAAAATAAACGCCTTGTTTGTAAGTAATAAGGTTTTTTTTTTTTCCACTGCCTTTGATAGTCCCACAGGTCAGAGTAATGTGTGAAGCACCAGGGTTGGACCACAGGTTGTAAAAGCCAGCTGTAAAATGATTAATTCTCTGTGATCTGTTCTACATTAGATAAGGGAGAAAGAGAGGGTCTATCTCACCATTTAATAACGTTTGTACAGCATAACTTGACAGTGATATCCGAGCACAAATATCACATTGTTTGAGATAAGGTGCTGTCAAAACGGGCACAGCATTTGAAGTTTCACACCACTGCAAGATAGCGTGTTTGGTAATATAATGCAATTGTGATTTATGGTCATTTGATTGCCGTGTTAAGAACCCTTAACAAAAAAGTGTCTGTCTTTATAGAGCCCAAGCACATAGCTTTTATCTATTCATAAACAGATAGAAGTCATAACTTGATACTTTGCACAGTAATATACTAGAAGATGGAACCATCAGGCATATGAGGTCAACCTTCTGCATCTATGTGCTGTCTGATTAAAATGGAAACATTGTTAATTGTTAATTAATGGCATTCCTTCATCTGCAGCAGCATTTATTGAGGGTCAGGTGTCAGGGCCCAAGCTGAACTGCAAGTTTACTATTTCACTCACATCTTTCAGTGTCAGAAAAGGTTTTTAAGCCTCATAGGTTCAGGTGAAAATCAGGAAGTCGTACTGCCTCGCAAAGACCGAGAGCAGCAACTGCAGAAGAAGTGAGGTGGAGAAAAAAGGTTTTAAAGTTTCCAGGGTGCCTGGACAAATACACATTTCCAAATAACCAACATAATACCAAAAAATGCAGATACTACACTCTGCTTTTGATTTATCTTCATGGAAGTCAAGGAGAAAATGCAGGTAAATTACTTATTGCTTGTTAACGAGGGAAAAGTGTGAGAAACCCTGAGCTAAGGCTAGCTGTGGTTATCTGAACAGATAGCTTTCAGTGTTTCTTCAGCTATCTTGTTGGGTGTCTGTGGCAGAAACAAGAATGTAGATTATCAAGCTAGAGCGCAGTTACTGCAGCTCGAGCCCCAATATAAGGTCAACATGCATCTGCATAATGTTCTTATCTATATTTAGATTAACACTGATCATTTAGTTGTGGTGTATCCCACTAAATGTGAATGAAAACAATCTTAAATGCCAGCCAAACAAGTATTTTACTCTCTGATTTCAGGCTGCACAATGTATATTATACTATACTTTTTTGTGGAGATGCACTCCAGGAAGACACACCTCTACAATCATCAGCATTTGGCATTTGGCACATTTGTCCTATAGATGAGCTGGGAGTGTTTTCTAATAGCCACTTTACACACAGACAGGAAAGCAGACACACATATATTTGCATGCACAGGCACTCACACGCAAACACGTAGACAAGAGCAACAATGCAGACCTCAACGAGTCAAAGTCTGGGAGACACAGAACGACTTCTCAGGCCATAGCTCCTCTCTACCCCTAGCTGTAAAAGGACCATTCATGTTGCCTCTATTCATACACAAATGTTAAAGAGGTTGACCCAGTAGGCGATGCTGTCAGGCCTCTATAATTGAGAGGCAAAAAGGTTATGTTGTTCTTACATGGTGCACAGGAATATGGGAGAAGAGGAGGCAGAGGCTAAATCAAAACTGATTTGATTACAAATTTTATTGCTTGTATGAATTATATGAACTGCAGTAGCAAAACACAAAGCTGCATTCATATTTCCAGGACATTTTTCTGTTTTTTTTTTTTTCATCAATCAATCAACATCAATAGCATAAAAATAGTGGCAACTTCTCAAAAATGAGATCAGTCAGTTGTATAATTTCATTAATTTCCTCACAGATTTGGCTCCAGAGTCAATCAGATGAGATCAGAATTAACCAGCATGGCTACCACAGCACTCTGCAGCAACGTGCTATCCTATCGGGTTTGTTAGATCATCATTTGTTTTCCAACAGGACACTGACCCAAATCACACCTCCAGGCTATGTGAGGGCTATTTGACTGGGAAGGAGGGCAATGGAGTGCTGCGTCAGATGACCTGGCCTCCACAATCACTCGACCTACACCTGCTGGAGAAGCCTTCCAGGTGTCGACCTCATGAAGCTGAATCTAAAATATAAAACCTATTTTGTTTTGTTTGCACTTTTTTGCTGACTCCTTAATTCCATATTATTATATTTCATACCTTTGATCAACGGTGTAGAAAATAATAAAAATGAGTAAAAACCTTTGAGTGAGAAGGTGTGTCCAAGCAAATATAAACCACTGTAGAAACATTAGTGACCCTCCTTGGCAGATCTAAGTGGCTCAGATTATCAGAGTGAGTGTGTTAGAAAAGTTAAATATGAGTACGTATCCCAGGAGACATTAAGGCTTGAAGAAAATCCCCCCAAAATCCCCAACAGATAGAGCATAATAAAGCCTCTTGTTCTCCTGCTGTCTGCATCCTATTGTGGTTTCAAGTCTAAAATCTGCTTTTGGTTTCTATTGTTATATCTATTGTCACGTCCCAGTTTTGCTCTGATTGGCCTAATGGGCCGCGGGGGAATAGAACACTTCCTGGTTGAGCAGGGGTGGGTGTTCAGGGTTGCAAGGTTCAACGTCGTTCGAAATGAGTTGATTAATGACGGCCGTCACAACTGAAAACGGGCCATAATGAGGAGGACAAGGAGGAGGAGCGAAGGAGGGGAAGAGGAGGGAAAGGAGGGAGGTGGGAGGAGGAGAGCTGAGATTGGATGATTATTACTTAGCACAGTAAACAGTGAGATGACAGTACAATGAAATGAGGCTTCGGGGTGGAAGGAGAGGAGGCACATAGCTAATTAGTTGTGAACAGAGGTGTGTGAATGAGAGGAGGAGACAGACACACGTAGAGCTGGTTAACACACAAAGACAGGGGCGGCAGAGTGAGTGGCTGCACAAAGTAGTTAAACATCTGTTTCTCTGTGGGACTGCCAGACTGCTCTGCAGGGTCAGCTTCCCAAAATACTCAGGACCCAAATATGTTCTTCCTTTAACACAAAAACACGATGGTTGTAAACTAGTTTAAACCCCTCTCCAAAACGTGTCTTCTCTGTAAAATGCTTTGAGTGAGTGGAAACCACGTTTCCTCTGAGAATTCATCCAGAAAACAGACATTTCAAACACCTGCCGCTGCTCAATCATACAGAGGTTTCTTCAGCAGACCGCTGATGGAGTGCTCGGTCCTTAGAAATATATAAGATGAGATAAGATAAGACTTTATTAATCCCTCATAGGCGAAATTTAGTCATTACAGCCAGTAAGTATTACAAAGAGCAAGCACAGTGGCATAAAGAGGTCAAAACAAAAAAGTGTACAGGATACAGAAAAGAAAAACAACTATGTATATGTACAGATTATAATATAAAAATCCTACTGCCATGAAAAGAAAGTATTAGAAAGTATAATTTTATTGAAAGTACAAAAGATCCAGTGGCAGCTCGATTCTTTCAATATTTTTTGTGCCATCATTATTGAAGGAGTATATCTTTCTTCAGGGTATAAGTATAAATGAACAATACTCACAACCCTGATGTATAAAGTGGCCCGGGCGATCTCAATCACCATCACACTGTGTGTGTAGAAACAATTCGTCTTGCAAGCTGTTCATAGAAATCGATATGCTAGATGTATTCGTCAAAGAGAAGAGACCAGTATCAATCAAATGTCTATATTAGAAATGCCTGATTGTACATAATGATAAAATCGAGCAAGACTTAGACTGAAATCTGCATAGCACTGGACTCATCAATCAATGGGCATAGTGTGGTTGTAGGGGCAAGTGAATCAGGTGATGTTAGTCCATTAAAGAAAAGCCAAGAAGAAGAAGAAGAAGAAGAAGAAGAAGAAGAAGAGGAAGAAGAAGAAGAAGAAGAAGAAGAAGAAGAAGAAGAAGAAGAATATTTTTTATTCATGACCTCCTTTCAAAGTACTCAAGGACACCTTACACGACTCAAGGCATAACAAGCAGAACCTTGTTAGCCTGCTGCATTACAACTATTAATTTTGGCCCTACGTTGGCGCTATAGAGAAAAAGGCAGGAGATCACTAAAGTTATTAATCCATCCTGTGCATGGCCTGTGGGGAACTTGAATGCACAAATGTACCAAATTTCAGGGCAATCCACCCCACAGCTGTGTTGGCATTTCACTCTGAGATACAAAAATGAACATCATGTTGAGGCTAGATGTCAGGAGGTTCAGCCTCTGGGGACCTTGAACATCTGCAACCAAATGACCAGCACTGCCATCTTTATCTACAAGAAAATTAAATCTAGCAACAGACAGATGACAGATGTAGCGGTGGTGGAAATGGACACAAAAGCATACAGGAAAAGCCTAAAAATCCATTTGAACACATATTTCTTCTTTTACATTTTTTCATGAGTGTTCAGACATGACTATAAATGTCTGACTGAACGATAACATCTCCTATCTCCATCAGCTGCATCCTTTCTTTCTTTCTTTAATCTAGTCCTCATCATTCTGTCCGCACCCCTCCATCCTGTCAGAGTGAAGACAGTTCAATTAGCCTCGTGGTTCACGGACACTCCCACCAATCCATGTTTGTGGGGTTTAATCAGATCAGTTGTGTGCATGTGTTTGCGTGCACTGTACGTGTGTGTGTGAGGGTAAGGGTGAGGTGATGAAGGGAAACCCATAATTCTTTATCACTATCACACCTGACACCACCATATCACCTCTCCTGTCCTGCTTTCTATTCATCCTCTTTTACTCTCATTGGTCCAGAGCTGTAGGACTCAGATGGAAAACATCTATATTGGTCAAGTCAGGATGATGAAATAAAAAGGCTGGAGGGAGAAGCTTGCAACTTTGGGAATGAGTTTAAATTACATGTTCCTAGAAGTCATTGCATTGTAGTGCGTGGGGATGTTGCGACAGTCTGCATGTAAGAGAGTATTGAAATGACCTGCATGGTGATTTATGGCTGCAAAGCAATTTGGATAAAAGAGGCGATAAGCAATATTGGTGACCTCTACAATGACATCTTCACTCCTGGATTGAATGTGAAAGATATTCAACACGCAGGCTGTTTTTGTCTCGTTCAGCCGTGGTGTTAGCTGAAAAACTGTTCATGCTGCTTCTGTTTATTTGAAGCATGGATATAAAATATAGAATAGCCGAAATCCCAGAGCCAATTTCTGTACATGTTAGCAACAATGACGAGAAAGTCACATCTGCAGGGAGAGAAAGAGTAAGAATGCCCCAAAAGCAACAAAACAGGCTTTCAATTGTGATTTAAAGTTCACAAAGACGAAAAGGGAAACATTTGCATTTGCATTTTTTCCATAATAACATTACTTTCACCTAATGATGTGAATATGAAAAGCAGAGTCAGTTCACTGCCACAATACTTTGCACTTTGTGACAAATGTGTCCATGTGCTTGTGCACAACATGCATTTGATCGACTGAGTTCTTGTATATAGGAGGGGGCTGTGTCAGAGAGGCTATCCGGGGGTTAACTGGGGGATTAGCTTTGCTTTAATTGGCTGTTTTGACAGGCAGGACTGACAGGCTTAGAGGAGGGGCTGTCACTGCTTGATGTATGTTGTCCAACACTGACGATGAGATTTCATTTCCCTAATTGATCCCCCCCGCTCAGCCCTTTCTTTACTCCTGTTCTTGTTTTGCCCTGCTTCTTCTGCCCATATCTCCTCTGTTTCTGCCCTCTACCCAGTTGTTGTTCAGCTAATGGAGGTCTACAGTGATATGCAGTGAAAGACTGAAGCAATTAGCATCATTAGAGGACATATGAACTTCATGATGAAGAATCATTAATCCCACTGGTTCATTTAGAGCAGCTTTTGGACCAACTAAAAAGTCTGTTTTACACCTCTGTCAGCCAAAAAATGAACAGCTACTCCATTCCTGAGGTAAGTGCCATGACTTTTAGCCCAGTTTGACTTATCATATCTTTCAAATTGGAATCTCCAGACTAACATGAAAAGATGATAAGCGGCCTTAAAAAAACCTGATTAAGTTAACAGTGAGCAAAACACCACAAGTTTGGGCTCTTTTTTTAAGCTTGTTCCTGCCACAACGACGTGTAATGATGGCAAGAAGCAGGGAGTGGAGAGCTGGCATGCTGGGAAGACATATTAACTCACACACATGCACGCTCAGAGCACAGGCTACTGAAGTGAACCTGAAGTATCCTGCTCCTGTCTGTAAATGAGCACCTAATGATGTGTGTGCAGCTATTCGCTTATCCATATCAGTTCCACAGCTGCTTCTGTTCACATGTACATGCACGCACACACACTCAAACACACACAGAGCCAATCACTTTTGTTGGTGCAATTATGAACGAGCGTAGACTTAGCAGTGGTTTATTATCGTACTTGTTCAAACTGAGTGATGCAAGTGTCCCCGCAGCAAAAAAGGCCAATTTATTTAACTGTGTTTCTTCTTTTAAAAAGTAGAAAAGCATACTACTTTACAAGACAGGATGAATGTACTCCAAGATTTCAGATGGTTGATGTGGCCTCCAGAGCTCAGTTTCTCAAACATATTTCAGTGTGGGGGCAAAACACTCCAACGCTCTTGAAATGACTATAATTACTTGGGTAATCCCATTCCATCCCAACATTTTCTTGAGAGCAACCATAAGGTGAAATTTTGACTTTTTCCTGTACTTTATCTTATGCTCGAATAGGTTTGGAAAAGATCCTGATTTGTCTTAAAATACCCAGTTAAGTCATTCTAAACACGGCTGGAAAATGTCCCGACCTTTTGTTAAAAACACACGCTTGGCAGTCTTCTTGTTAGCTGTCATGCCACCAGCGTCACCTCCACCTCCTGATAAAAAAAACTCAGCTCATGAACATGTACCAGTAATCTGTCACTTTAATATCGATTGTAGAGGCATTGATATGATACATATGAAACAAATGTAACATACCCTTGGTTTGCAGAAATGCTCTTTTCCTACATATTATTCTGATAGCTGGACTGCTTATCCACTAGCCTCAGCTGTACTTTGTGTTTAGCACTAATTACCAAATGTCAGCATGCTAACATGCTAAATTAAGATGGTGACCATAGTAAACATTATGCCTACTATGTACAATGTTTACCTTGTCATTGTGTGCCTTGTCATTGTTAGCGCTTTATCATGCTGTGATAGCCATTAGCACAAAGAAACACCATTATACCAAACTAAACTAAAGCGGATACTCTTCGAATGCATCTAAACAAAAACAGCGGTTGTCTCAAATTTTTAATGGTTCATTCAACTTTCCTTCAGTGTTTCAGAAGTGAGCTGCTCTGAAACTGTGTGAGTGTCTTAAACGTTGATTAATTATAGATAACGTTGCCATTATATATCAGCTAAAATAAGGTTTTCTTTTCTTTTGGTAAACAACGAAAATGTGTAACAAAATTTTTTGAAATATTTCAATTTGATAAAACAATTATGACTCTAACATCTTTATTAGTAATAAACCTTTGGCCACAGTCAGCTTAAATATATATATATATATATATATAGAGAGAGAGAGAGAGAGAGATGAGTGATCACTCCTTGCTTCACCATGTTCAGCTATCCACAGATGGTGCAGCAGAAGCCCTTTTCCCCTTCACCCTTATCTCCCCTCCTCCCTCCATTCTTGCCTATTGACGTGATAATGGCTACAAACTGATGAAGCCATTGAGTGTGCCGGTGACATGAGGTGAGCGGGGACACAAACTCTCCACCACCCAGTGACACTCATTAATCAGACCTCTTCCAGCCCTCGCCCCTCCCTCCAGACTGCCCGACACACTGCCAGCAGCAGTAATGTAACACTCAGCGTGTCTGTCCCCTTCTGCTGGGGTCCATCCCTGTCTGACTTTAATTCTACCTCATTTCTGTGTCTATATGTGAACATCAGTCACCACAATGCAGATTCATTATAAAGAGAGTGTAATTGAAAAATGATGCTCCCAGAAAACTCAAATAGCTTAACAATGTATTTTTGTTCTTAGAAGACAAAAATCTAATAACATTGCTAATCAACCATTTGGAGAGATGACCTGCAAGATGTTACGCTCACCTTCTGTTCAACTTGGTTTTATTAACATGGTGCAAAGTAAATAAAACCAGTAACTGAGAAGAACACCGACATGACCTCCAAAACTAGCCTCCTGCACAGAAGGTGCACAAAATGAATTTGCCCCAAATGACAGATAGTCTGGTTCCGGTCTCAAGGGGTGGTTTCATTTAAATCACAGCATAGATTTATGCCAAAGTAAATCAGCAGGCTGGTGGCCAAACTGTTGACATCTGTATCCTAAACTCCTTCACTCAATAATGAAATCAGCCTTGACGCTGTGACAGCTCAATACAGTCAATGCGGTTAACTAACTTCCAGCACACGACCTGCACGACGTGTTTGTAACGTATCACCGAGTAGATGGTTCGAGAGCACAGTCACAGAAATGCTACGTGCCCCTGGAGGCGGACAATATGCTAATTAAATTACAACAGAAGAGCCACAATGTGGCAATACCTCATGGTCCAATATTTTATGTAGAAAGGAGGTTACTTATGAAGATCTCATCTCTGATAATATGACACATTAAATTAATGGCAGAAATAAAAAAGAAAGGTTGGGAGAAGGAGAAAGGTGGGAGGGAGGGTTTCTGTGTTGAATTTAGAGATTCATTAGTTCACACTGAACTTTGATCTTATTGACTCTAGACCGCAGTAAATTCAGGACTGGGAAAAACCCATGGTAATCATCCAGGGGCATAAAAACTGCAGCTTCCTGCCTTTAATATTATTTGGTCTATTTTGGGTCTCCTCCACAGTGCAGACTGTCAGTCAGGATTAACTTAGTTCCAGCTGTGCTTTACACTTTTGCATTGTGGAGGTGACATTTATGCCCAGCCAGCTGGAGAGGCCTTCTTTAAGTAGAAGTCCATGTTTTTGGAGGAGAATCAAGGGAATGTGAAACGTGACTTACTTCATCTAATATATGCATTGTTTATTCATGAACCTTTTGAGAAGATCTCAAGTCAACATCAAATCAAGATCTTAACAGTTTCATTAGAGTTTTGACTTAAAGGACCTCTGGGTCTGGAATTACCTCCTGTCAGACCACCTCTGACAATCAGTGCTTCTAAAGGGAAGCTGTGGCTCAACAAGCTGAGTTTGACTGACCCCTAGTGTCCAGTGGCAGTGCCAGCTATGTCAGGCTTATTTGAATATGGGAGCAAAAAGTGTCAAAACTACACAGTCACAAGACCTGACCTTGAATATTCAATGAAGGAAACATCTCAACATATAAGAGACTGTTTAAAATTCTATCACTAAGGAATGAAATATTGATTCTGACTATTTAAAAATATGCAAAAAAAAAAAAAAAAAAAATCCATACCAAACAATGTAAACTGTGATTAAGGAAGTTTGACTTTCAGTTAAAAGTATAATTTTTACTGTTTGTATTATTGAGAGCACAAGCTGTGTGCAAAACGTGAAGTGTTCATCATAGAGCTTCGGTAACCTCTCTGTGTGAGCATCAACTGAGGTGACTTCAGCCAGCTGTTCAGGTGGCATCAAAGAGACCGTGACAACAATCAGCCCAATCAGCTAAACCTTGAAGAAATCTATGGCCCAGAGTTGCAGGAAAACAGCATATTATCGTCCAGGTCACCGTTTATCTTGACTGCACCATCAGGTGAGCACCGTCGCAGCATCAAGGCGCTTTTCAAAGACAGCTTTTATCCCCAGGCAGTGACTTATCATCAGCCAGGGACGAGTGGCCACAGCGGTTTATTTTCTGTTCATTCATGACCGCTTTCATTTATTTTGCTCATGTTTTTTGGCATTTCGCTGCTTTTTGATTGTGTTTTTTTTTTGTCATTATAGTACTGCACTCTGCTCATATGTGGTAGTACGGTGTGTATTCTGTGTATACAGTATAGTGTTCAGCCAGGAGTAATGGAGTCATTTAATGTTTTCCTTCCTTTCTTTTGACACATCACAGCATCTTTAAGAAATAGTCGACTAAAACTGTGATAAGGCAAGGTGAACCTGTAAATAAAATCAAATCCCGTCACTGTTGATGGTGGTTAATTGCAGTGGTTTTGGCATCAAAATGATACTGAGAGCCATACACCTTTTCCAAAAATGAGCTTAGATTTCCTGTGGTACCAAAATCTCATTACGCCCACTGAGTCACCCAATTTTCTTTAATTATATCATCAAATCATTGAACATCGATGATAATTTCTGGGTAGACTGTAGTCAACTCAGCAGTAGCCAGCATATTTTTTGAAAGTGAATTTCATACCTGCAGTGAGCTTACATTTTTTCTTTATTGCCTTTATTGCCAGCAGCACTGCTGGCCCACTGCAGCTGATAAGATTTTGGACAGGAACTGAATTCCCCTGAGGAGAGTTCTCATACTCCAGTTGTTTGCAGGCTCTCCATCTGTCTGGTCACTGTGAAACATGCGAGGGGCTCTGCATGGCAACTGACGCATGGGTTTAGAAAATGATACTGAGTTTAAACAATGTTCCTTTATTCAGCAAAACATTTGAACAAAGTTATGGATGTATGGCGATATAAAAGTAAGATTCAAATCAGAATTTACACCAAACGATACTCTATACCAACTTAATACAGTTTACAGATGGTTAATTTGCAGTCTTAAATCTAAGGACATGTAAAACAGTCAGCTATGCTTAAGGAAAGACAATATGATTGACAAGATATACTGTATATCACAATAAATTTAGCTAAGTCAGTATTGTGTCCTTTCTCTAATGCAAGACTTTACTCCACAGGAATTGCAAAATGGAAACTCTGTAACACATCTGTAGTTTATAAAGTGGAAAGTCATAAGCACAGAAAGAAAATCTTCCAAATTATCAAACAGATGTTTTTTTTAAATCATCTAAGGAATACTTATAGGGTTATAGTTGTATGTAATATTTTTTAAATGCTTGATCATTAGCCATGGCTAGGGACATCTTTTCTATATATCTTGCTCCTGTGTCCTGTCTTTTTTTCATGTAATGTCATCTAAAATCCACGGGATGTCGCCAAACACTACCCAATCTCAAAGCAAACTCTGATCTCGCCTCCTGTTCGCCTTCACTGTGAGAGATGGTACATGTTCACCTTTCAGTACAATATCTTAATGTCACTGTATCTCAAATCAGAGATGCATAAATCACGTTTGATAAATGTTCCTTATAATTGGGATAATATTATATAAATAAACCTCCTTACTTTGCTGTGGATCTTTTGGTACATGGACCTCGTATCTCCACAAACTGCTTTGTTGTGCTGATTTGATGCACATCTGCATCACTGTTTGAATACCACAGGCTTTTCAGGAGATGGGATTGTGCGCTGTACAATTCCTTTGCACTCCCACTGAGTGTTGGGTATCCACTGGGAGGGCTGGGGCTCCTCCTTCCTTTCCCAGCCTGCAGAGTGGTGGGAACTGGGTACTGGGCAGCCCAAAATGGTATGCTATTTTTACCACTCTGTGCTCAATCTGAGGGCTGCTCCCTGGAGACCTGTTGCCGACAGCTCTCCCCAAGCCGCGGAATTTAACCCTAGGACAGCTCTCCCCAGAGGTGATGGAAAACATCTGGCCAGCTGCTTGACTATGAGGCCTGGTTGTCCATCCTCAGCGCTACAAGACTTTTCAGCCCTGATACTGCCAATTTCCTCAGAAGAATGTAAGTTTTAATAATCTGATGGTTCATTTCGACCGTTGCCTTCACACTGAGGGTTACATGAAAAGTGTTCAAAAGGAGCTCAGAAAAAACACTGTGCATCCTTCTTTCAGCTCTGATTTAGGGTCAGAGGTGTAATTCATGGGTAGGTGTGGATGACTCCCAGAAAAAGTAGCATTGCTGGAATAAATTAACACAAGAACAATAAAAAAAAATGCATCACAGAACTCCAGAACAACATTTATTACTGATTTTTATTTAATTTAAAAAAGATTACTTGTAAATGTTACACTGAGTTCTACTGAAACATTTCCACCGTCTGTCTCTCAGCACAGGTTAACATTAGGCACACAAGAATGCAGACATCATTTTGCAGTTTTAGCCATTGTTCAAATACAAAACAGACAAGAGAGAGAGAGGGGGGGAGGAAGAAGTCTCCTTGGCAAATCTGCACTGAAACTGTGCACTGCCGAAGGAGAGAATACATCAAAAGTGGCATTCAGCTCAATCGAATCTCGTGTGAGGGACAGCAACGACTGATTCCTCAAGTCCCTGTGTCACGCGTGACATTAAAAAATACAAAAACGACTTACAAACCAAGGTACCCTGGATTGCAAAACACGACTAAACCAACTTTGGCTGTGTTATTCCCTCACGGTCACCAGAGAAACATCTGGTGAACTTAGAAATCATAGTACAAAACCCACTACCTGTACGTCCAAAGGTTATTATTATCGTCAACATACCTGAAAATACAGCACTCTGCTGCTTCCTTAAAAATCAAATTTGGCTTTTGTGTAAATATGTGTACCAAATGTCTGAATGAGTGTACTAAATGGTTGCAAAGGCTGGCCCATTTCTGCAGATGCATCGAGAATCTATGGTCATGTGCGCTTAATATTTGGTCTTTCCCCTTGAAAAGTACACATTAGGTCAGAGTGGGTCAAGCACTACAATAACTCAAGCTGCAGTGGCAAGAAACAGCTATTTCACAAACACAGCAATTAAAATTCAGATAGTAAAGGCGCCCTTTATCATGCCAGGGCGAAAGCTTACAGAGCCTACGTACAACTTATGGTACAGTGAGGGCGACTGCTATGGGTTCTCATCACGGTTTTGTTGCAAGGAGAACAACTGAGACAAAGCATTTCATTTATTGCACACACAAAAAGAAGATCAAGATCGAGGGTTTTCGCATAATCTGGTGAAGACCTCGTGGAACGTGCGAGTAGCTTCGCTTCTTCCGGCTGGTTCCTCCTCCTTCCACTGGAATGCCTGTCCTGCCTTTGTTGGTGTCTTTAATTCAAGTCCCTCCCAAAGCAAAAGGGTCCTCTTATGATTCATACGTGACATTCTTTGAGTTAAGGATATGAATTTGGTTTACAAGAACTCTTTGCAGATTAAATAAAAGTTCGGAAAAGATCACAAATTGTACTGTGCTTGGAGAGGAAATGGAAGTTGATCACATGTACAGTCGAGAATTACACGAAATCGCCACCACAGGTTGTCCCTTATTCAAAGATGTTTGGCAATGATATTGTCAATAACAGTAATCGATCAGGGTCAATCACCTACATGGTTTTTCTATGTATTTGTACACTGACTGTGTATGTGACAAGTCATGGGACCTGTTCAATGGCACGTAGGAATTACAGATACAAAAATGCTTTTACAATTATCTAGCAAATTACGTTTGACTTCTCAAACTGCCCACTCTTCTTCTCAGAGAAAATATATATATATTTATATAGAAAATGATACAACATACAATCAAATTCACTTTTAGGTCATCCTCTTTTGGTTACACGGAGGTGAAAACAAGTGCAGTATTTGAGTTCTTCAGAGAAGCTAAATCTGACAGGCCAAGCCCAAAAGTTCCCGGGTCATCTCAAGTTTTAAGCCAGAGCAGCTTAAAAAATGGATGAGTCAAGGCCAGTTGAGGCTAACGCTTGTCACAAAGTTCTCATAATGACATTTTCTCTGAGGACTGATTCAACACACAGGCAGAACAATCATCATCAACGTCACCGCTGGTATAACGGAAGTCTCATGCCTCACCAACTTGTTTCTTCATCCAACTCTTTACCCCAGTTTTACAAAACACCAGTGAAACATTTCACCAAATTTCTGTGGCATGCAACCCAGATGAGGGCTTTCTTTGCCGAAAAAGTGGCATGTGATTACAGCTATGGTGGTGCCAGAGTAAATCTGATAAGAAGAGACTGAAGGAAAAAACAACAACACGACAAGCCAAATAACTGCACTCTCATTTTTGGGCTCTGGGGTGATGGTTCTTGAGACGAGAGGTTACGGAGTGGGTGGTGGTTCGGTGCTTCAATCGCCCCCAATCTGAGCACTCGGGAGCAGCGCTGGAGAAGTGGCGAGGGGGCTGCTCTATGCCGTTGTGGGCACCGACACCTCCAGCAGCCGGTTGTTCTTGCGCTTGCAGGACACGCTGTTGCCGTTCTTGGGGGCTACCTGGATGAATTTCACGCACACTTTGTCGTGCTTGAACTGCACCAGGAACCTGTCACACACACACACACACACACACACACACACACACACAGAGAAGCCTCATTAAACTTCATCCAGGTGGACGACGGGTCGCATCCTTTCAGATCTGACCGATCTTTCTCTCTTACTCGTCTGAGATGTCGATGTTTATCTGCTCCCTGTCTGCAGCCGTTGGCCCGCTGCGGTGGAGTTTGGTGATGATCTCAATGAGGTGATCACTGCTGAGTAAGAAGTCTCCTTTGATGGCTGAGGCCGACCCCTAAAGCAAAATAACACCATAGAAATTTGCATGTAAAAACTCAAGGTCAGTCCAATGAAATCATGTTGTTTCATGTTGACTGAACAATTACTTTCGTAATTTTTCATTCATTTGCTCATGTACCACCTTCTTGGTTTGTCATTTTGTGTTTGCAAAATGTTTATTAGTTGTGTTTCTGACTGATATTCAATAGAAAAACATCATCTCGTTTCACTTTTCAGTTCATCATCCATACATACTTAAATGCAAGTGCACAATTTAGCACCATTTAACAACTTTAGTGTCTCAGCAGGCCTTAAAAGAAATAATTCGACATCTTGGCTCTCTTGCTGAGAGTTAGATGAGAAGATCAATACCACTCTTATGTCTGCAATAAATGTGAATCAAACCAACCAGACTGGAACTGAATCATAAAGGCACTAAAACTACACAACAATGCTCTTCTCACAAGGCTGGGCCTCCCTCACCTCTTTGAGCTTGAGAGCAAAGAAGCCGTCGTTCTTTGTGCTGACAGACACGCTGGCGAGGTCGAGCAGGGGAACGCTGGCCTTCACCTGGCCTGTCTTCTGGTCGGCCAGGACCACGTTCTTCTTGGTCAGCAGGAAAATGCGAGCTGTGCCCTGCAAACCAAACCAGAACAGTCTGTTAAATACTGTGCGACAACCCCAACTCCAAAAAAGCTGCGTAAAACATAAATAAAACAGAATGTGATCATTTTCAACACGTTTCAAACAAGTTGGGACAGGAGCAATGAAAGACTGGGAAAGTTCTAGACTTGTTTGACAGGTGTAACAGGTGATAGTATCATGATTGGGTATGAAAGAGGCGTCTGTGAAAGGCTCAGTTGTTCACAAGCAAGCAGCGAGGTTCACCACTTTGTGACCACATGACCGTATAAAGGACATTACCACATGGGCTCAGAACACTTTGTAAAACTGTCGGTAAACACAGTTTGTTCGCAGATGACTGCGTTCTAGGCTTATTTACGTTTTAAACAGTGCTCCAAGTCTTTTAGAATTGGGGTTGTAGATGTCAACATTGTGCCAAAAGTGAACACACAGACCAAAATGAGGTTTTTAAGTGCATTCTTCCATCACGTCTCTCTGGTCTTTGAAACTGGGACAGGGGTAAGAGTAGAACATAATACACCTGTCCATACATGTCTGCTGGAACAAAAATAATGCCAGCTGTTAAGATGTCAAAAAGCATCAGACTGCTGCACAGCTGGTTCAAACACCCATCAAAACAACTTAATAGTTTTGTGCTCCACTAGGCCAGTGTGGAAAAGTGGAGCAACACTCCAAAAAGCAGGTCACTCTGTAACATTTTGGACTTTTCAGCTCTTACAAGCTGACTGGGTTGTAAATATTGGAGTGTGAGTGATCTTTCTTACCTTGCCATTGGCCCTGTTAATCTTGTTGACCACGTCGGCCAGCAGCACCTTCTCCTCCACAGCGCTGTTCAGTTTCTGATATTTGGGGTTCTTTCTGATCTCCAGGTAGTCTCCTTTGAAGGGCTTGCTCACGCTGAGACAGAAACATTCATAATACATGCCGCATAAGAGGTCTGACGCTTTGGGTTTCCCATGAAATTAAGAGATTCACTAATCTACTCATTTATGCAACAGCGGGTCACTTGATATTACTTTCATATACCCACACCATGAAATAAAGAGCAGCCTGCTCCAGTTAATTTCAGGTACCTGCTCGGGTAGAGAGCCTTTTTATCCTTGAAGAGCTTACTCGCCTCCAGCTTCTCCTCATAAACAGCCTTCTTCTCCTCTGTGAATTTGCTCCTGTATTTCTTGCACTGAACATACAAACACACGTAACAGTTTAAATAAAGGTTTGTGTCGCTAAATGTTCAATATTTCACAGGTCTTTAGTGTCTTTTTGTGACGCATTGCTCATCTCATTCTCTCTATATATTTGATGAATAATCCACAGGATCACTGCCTCATGTGTTTTTGACTCGACTGTTTTGATTGGTTGTCACAGACTGTGGCTCAAATATGAAGATTTTTTTTAACTTTAGTTAGACATTCGACTTGAACGCACAGTATGTAGTTCCTGCCGCTGTGGGGTCTCTCAATCAAAACTATGAAAATAAAAGATGTAGCTTGATGACAAGTAGCGCCACGTGTGCACTAGACAACATTCACTTTCAGAGCAGAAATCATGAAGTGACAGACGAATTAAATATGGATGAATGGGATATTTGTGACCCACCCTCCAGAGATGGAAGATTCTCTGCAGCTCCTTGTGGACTCCATCCAGAAAGCGGTAAGGCCTGGCGGGCCAGCTCTTGTCAATAGGGGACATGGGGGGCATGTTGCGCTTCAGGCTCAGGAAGTATTTTTGTATCTGGACAAACGGACGTAAATGAGAGCTGTATGGCAAGAGAATGCAGCCTGTACGGCATTCAAGCAAATATTTGATGAAAAACAACAAAAAAAATACCCTTCATGCTTTTGCTCATGCAAAGAATTCAAGTCTGACTTACAATTCTCTGGATGGTGAAGTCATAGATCTTCTTGCCGGCATTCGCCCTGAAGAATTTTCTGTACTCTCTGCGGACCTTTACAGCAAAAGAAATTCAAAAATAAGTGGTAATAAATAAACTGTCAATCGTCTATGGCTGCCCATTAGTTCAACGTGAAGCAGGGAAGAAAATGAACACACTGACAGGAGAGTGACAGCATACACAAACTGGAGTAACAGACATTTGGTTAGTCACAAACAGTGAACACCTGCAACAGACAAAGTAACCTCCAAGCTGCTGGAATTGATTAAAATGACAAAGATTATCGAATTAATTACTGAAAAAGTCAATGATGGTTATGACAAATGACCTTCACGCTGACATCAATTGCACAAATTGAGTGGTGAACAGGTGCGCTGTGCATCGTGAGGTGCAGGATGGGTCAATTAACATGATGAAGAGATTAACACAGCTGCAAATGACCAGTGCGATGAGTTATTCTTCAAAAACCAGACGAACACGCAACATGTAATCACCAGAAACGAGGACACACACACACACGTACACACTTTACACACCTAAAGAAATAAACAAATACTGCTGGATACACAAAACAGTGCTGCTTTATCTGGGGTTAGTTGCACAGATGCAGAGGAGGCAGACAGAGGACAATGTTGAGAAAAGAACGGGTCAGCCTCTGCCGTGTCAGTCAGATTTAAATCTTTAGCATTAAAAGAACAAAATGTCTAAACTGTCAACTGTCTAAAGAATGATCTAAAATTAAAATCAAAATCTGTATCTTAAACTTAGGAATTACAAAAGTAAGTTTAACCTTAAACTTTTTTAGTTTGCCATATCTTTGCATATTCCTTCCTAGTTCTGATGAAAGCTGTCAGCTGTGAGGGCTGTGGGTTATTTTAACCAGGTAACCAGGGCCTAGTTTCATTGCTTCAAACACCTCAAATGAAATTTCATCCACCTCCACTGCACTGGAGTGGAGGCAGAACCCCTGCAAATAAAACATGCAGTGGTAGAAACCGCTGGGCTAAACTGGGAAGATGTTGTCTTTTTATTCAGGTGAACTTCCCCTTTAAGATGACATCACAGTTACTGTGTTAAATACATTTCTGTGGGCCACACAGGTGATGAAGGGGTGGTGGCAAGTCCCACAGGGACTGCACTGCAAAGGGGACTAGGATTTCCATATTGGAATAGTGACGCTGATATCATTATTCCAAACAGGAAATATCAGTTTGTGCTCGCTTAATCTTCTGTCAGCCGTCTGCTGATTGTGCATAAAACCAAACGTTTTGGATGGTCCGAACTGCATTAAAGTTAATGTAATATGTCAAGGCAATAAGCATGTGTAATCACTCATGTCCTAATGTGTTTAACCTCTGGGATCTTTGCATTGAAAGCCGCACACAGGTTAATACAACGCTATTGCTGATAGAGTGTGATGACAACACTAGGCAGAGACTGGCTTCCTGTAGAAGTGTGAAAAAAAGCAGGTGGTTGTGGAGGATGAAAAGGGTCAGACGTGATGAGTAGGTGGCAGACTTGGTGATGGCTGCGCCGTGGGGGGCTGGTAGGTACCTTGAGTCCCTGCCAGTAGGCCCAAATCACAGCGACAGCATGCTTACGCCTGGCCTCTTCCTTCAGTCTCCTCAGCTCCCTGCGAGCCTGTTCAGCGGGTGGGCGGGAAGAGACACAGAGAGCGGGAACAAATGAAGCGAGAGAAGATGAGAGGAGGAAGAGGGACACATCGTTTTGCCTGAGGTCAGCAAACACACACACTCAAACACACACTGCACACCAGCCATCTGTGACCATGGAGAGACTGCGAAAGCACAGCTCTACTGCTCCAGACTCCAGAAACAAACACGGCACTGTGGGTCATGTGAACATTTATCAGGAGGACTTCTGTAACGGAAACAGACTTGAGGCTTTTTTAGCGGAACGGGAGACAGTCACAAAACAGACAGCGGCAGAGGTCACCTCGACGGAGTTCCATCTAAAGAAACAGACAAACAGTGCTGCGATGCAAAGAGTAAACATGCATTAACTACACAAGAAGACAGAGGTCATGCACACGGCAGGCAGCATGCACCAGTGAGGCATGGACCTAAAAACACATCCAAACATGATCTGATCTGTCCCTGATGTGTGTGTGTGTGTGTGTGTGAGTGAATGTCTTCCTGGGAATGATGGCTCACGTATCCCTGAGTCACTAACTAGCACTTCACCTGGCAGACGGAGCTGTAAAGACAGGCTTTGGAGAAAATGACTGTTTGGTGTATTAGCAAGACTCCTCCTTTCACTTCGGCATCCAGTGGACGGGTGTATATGTGAGAGGACGTATGCTAAACTGCCTTACATCATAACTGAAATGCTTATAATGGGTTGAGCAGAGTGATGGATATGCTGAGGGTTTTTTTTGGGGGGTGGGGGTGGGGG